>CM055907.1:5803920-6403920 GCA_029582155.1 Panopea generosa
CGGTCTCTGTAATTGCTCCCCCTCAAGGGAAGTACTTGAGTCTCTGCAGGATCTCCTGTCCTTGAACTGCTGTACTGTGGTGGGATGGTGACCACTGGCTAAGGAGCTACTGGATGCACTCCTCTCTGTTGTTTCTCTCTAGGAAATTGTGTTGGTGTTATTCCGTCGAGAAGCCTTATAGACTGACTTATCAAAATAATCTGAGCCTAGTTTGGACTTTTGTACAGAAGATTAATTTGTACAGAATAAACTGAAGTAGAAAATAAAATTAGCGAATGAATTTGCCAAATATTGTACAATTCAATATGAAAATAGAATATTGTACAATATAAACATAATAAGAAATTTATAGAACAATATTGCTGATAATTGTATGAAAACAAAGTTTATGAAATTGCAAAAGTGAGCAAATTGAATTGAAAAATAAACCAATTTATTGAACAAGTCAGTCAATAAAGTTTAACACAAATATAAATAATAATTGTTAACTAAACAAAGCAAAAAATAAAACCTTACAGCAGAGAAATGACATGGGAAATAGCAATATATGAGTGATTTCGATTTTACCAACCTAGTGGGTTCAACGAAAACAAAAAGAGGAAGTCTTCCATCGCGCAAGCATTATTTGTAGCAAAGGACAGAAATATATTCCTTATAAATAAGAGGATAGTTCATTTTTTTATCTGTTTTCGTGGATTATAGCAAATTGAATATTAGCAAGTGTGATGCTGTTGTTAGATATAAATAGACCCAATTGGCATACTGTGGTATCCTTTCCAGTCATCAAAGACTGAAATAGCTTGGTGGGATAGTGAAGTTGTATGATGAGTTTCTGTATTTGTGTGTTCATTGAGAGACTGAAAATCGACAGAGGGCGTGGTTTACCATTTTTTTAGCACACACAACCATCCTGTGGCACCAAGTCACAGGTCCCTAAATGGTGAATAGTTCTAGTCTCACATTCTGGTTGAATGCGGCTTTTACTTCATCCTGCTAGTGAAGTGGAACATGTACAGTTGTGTGGTGAGCGACAGGTTCAGCACTGGGGATACACCATTAATCATATGAGTTGGCCAGACATTAATGGTAATGGTTGATATGCAGGTGGTGAACCTGCTACATGTAGATCTGTAGTGGTCAATAAGAAATTACTGCATTTTGTGATTGGATTCAGATAGCGTTAAGGCAGATTTTAGTGGATGGAGGTGGTAGCTGCTGTATGGGGCAATCACAGATTATCATCAGGTTGCTTATACTTTGAACAGTTTCGCTGTGGAAGTTGTTCTGCAAAGTTGCTGTCATTGCAGTTTGTTGTGCTTCATTTGTCTCACCCAAAGTAGGAAAGCTATCGGAGCTAATGTCAAGAGTGTTACAGGCAGAGGGCTTTATGATCATCAGACGAGATTCTGATAGTAAGGTTAATGAATGGTTTGTGACCTTGAGCTCTTCTTGATTTCCTCCTATTGCAATTTTTGGTGTTGGAAATTATACATAAAAGCGTCAAATAATGGCAAACTCACAGTTGTTGACACTATGAGGAGTAGCTGTCATGACTTTGGGCTCATTTTACATCGACACATAACACTTTACTATGTATTTGCACATGCCTGCTTGTCCATGTATGTGTGCGCAAAAACTATGACCACCATGGTGTTTTCATCATGAATGGAAAGTATTTTTATGGCAGCCACCTCTTTATCAGTTTTGTATGTCAAGCTGCCATCAGCAGATTGCATCAAGCCATTGCATAGCTGTTAGTCACAGCATTCCAGCAGCTATACTACTTTGTCACGGCCAGTAGTTTTTGTGGTGTCATCATATTCAGACCATTGTGATGTGCAGTATGACCAATCCTCACTCATTCCTGCTGCCGATATGACAGTCCTTTTCACATTTTTATGAACTTGATCATAACATGATGATGTGCCATGCATAACACCCAAACTATCCCACTTCAAAGGGCCAGGTCACACTTTAACTTTGTTTGTCAACACTTTCAGTCTGTCTTCAGATATCGTGTTCAGTCTGCGACTTTGTCACCTATGAATCAATTTCCAAAACACTTGGCTCAATTCATCAGTATGATATGACAACATGTCATGCATAGCATAAGACTTACACCCATACCTCAAATGTCAAGGTCAAACTTTGAGTTTGTTTGACAACACAGTCAGAGTGAGATTTTGTGTCTGGTCTGTAACTTTGTCATACATGGATGGATTTCAAAACACTTGGCTCAATTGATCACATGACATGATGATGTGTCGCATGTAAGACTCAGATCCTTACCTCAAAAGATCAAGGTCACACTTACAGTTTGTTTGATATTCCATGTCTGGTGACTGGTCTGTAACTTTGTCTTCCATGGAGGGATTTCATATATTATGCATATCTAGTCTTAAATGTCAGTCCATTACTCTTGATATTTATGGATAAATCCCTACCTATTATAAAATATAGCATTATTTTCACAGACCATTTAGGGGACATGTGACACTTACCAGTGACATTCTTGTACAACTTTGGCAGCGATGATAGGTGCTGGACTCTTGTGTTACACTATGAGCAGTGATAAATGACATTGATTGCTGCATTAAGGCTGTCAGTTACATAAGCCAAGGGTAGGACAGTGTACGACAGGCATTTTCTCTTCAGTAGATGCTAGCCGCCCTGGAGGTAGATCCACGCAGACCATGGTCATAAATAAGATCAATGTCTATTTTGTCCTACAAGTCCTTATGTTAGTTTAATTAATATTTATTTGTTATCAGCATAAAAAATATACATATAATTGAGGAGCAAGCTTTTTCTAGCTTGTACAAAGTCTCTCTTATGTTAAACAATGACCATGCTCATTTGGAATAAAACAGAATAGGTTGTAAATCAGCACAATAGGGTTCAATTACTTACATAAATACATATGCACACAACTTAAAAAAATGTTATAACCCTCTATTTGTAAATATAAAATTATGGGATGTTTTACATTTTGTGTTAAATATCATTAAAATTGCTGGCTTGTGAAAGAAGTGTCTCACCCACTCACTCACTCACCTACCCAAAACCCCACTCACTCACTCACCCACCTACCCAAAACCCCACTCACTCAGTAGTAATTTGCTAATATTTTCAACATTTGAGTTTTCGAGTCTGATTCTCAGACAAAAAAGTTAAAATTGCATGCTGCCAAGCATCATCAAGTAATAATTATGATTTCTATTGATAAAGGGTTGTAAAGTTAAAATTTGAGTGGAATGTTAACTTTACATATGTTATATTACAGACATCAAGACTTTTTCAAATCATTGAAACTAGCAGAAGCATACATAGCAGCCTCGAAAGAAAATCGACACCCTGCATACCAAATAGGTATTGAACCACACAGTGATCTCGTACACAGATCAGTGATTGTGAGAAAGTTAACTGAACGGTAAGAGCATTATCAACATGAAGAGGATTTTCAAAGCATTTTATTTATCACTTCACATTGAGGTTTTTAGTTAAACATTCTAAGAAAAAAGGAGCTATTGTATCCACTTTAACGTCATGGTTTTTGTTTAAACTGTTTTTTTAGCAAGCTCAGTATTTCAATAGTTTCTATAGCCCAAGGTTCCCACAGTTTTGAAAAGTGCTTGATTTTCAACCTCTCAAATGAAAAGTGCTTATTTCGTAAAAACATCCTTGAATAGTGCTTATTTTTAATGCCAGTGGGAAAAAGTACTTAAAAAGTGCTTGAAAATGAACGAAAAATCATTGAAAAGTGCTTGAACTTAAAAGAGTTTGAATTTAAACTAGTAATGGGAGTATATGAAATGTCAATCTTCGCCATTTATTTTACTCCGTGTTTTATTATATGCAAAAGAAGGGAGACTACTCAATTTGACAAATCTGTTTCCCAGCAGTATTATGCAGTGCAGCATGCTGGGAACCAGTGTGCACTTGTTCTAATTTCAAAAACAGATATGATGTGTTGTCGTCTAAACAAAACTTAACACAGTTAATAAATAATTCTCCCATAACCCGCGCAGAAAAATTGACGATAACACCCTTTTGACAACACCAAAATACAGAGAACAGAATCAAATGCAATAACAGCTGCCTGTGTTCTGAACTATTGATGTCATCTGGGGAAACCCAATGTTTTTATAAAAAATAAACTGATAACTGTCTTGGAGAAAGTGTGTATTCAGCCCTGAAGTCGCATGGTAAGAGCGAGAAACACAAGAAAAATGAAATGTCCATGCCGACAATTCGCAAATGAGCATAAGATAAACTTGTGTAGTGCAAAGAAATTGGTAAAGAAATGGGATGCAAAGGTTGATCTGAAACAATAAGGACTGAGGGAGAACTTGGCTGTGTGAAACTAACTGAACTTGTAAAAGAATTTTTTTTCTTTAAATCGGGGAGAGTGGGAGTATTTTATTTTTTATTTTTAAAATTGGATGTTTTTCTAATAATTTTCTAATTTTTTTTTATTTTTTTTTTATTAAATTTAAATTTTTTTTTAAGGAAAATAAAAAGGGTCTGGGTGAAAAAGGGTCTGGGCGGCATGCAAATTAAGGGGCGACCGGGTATGATAATCTAGCAATTAATTTATTATGGCCTTTTGTTGCTGTTCATATGTTTACGCTGTCTTTATTGGGAGAGACATCTGGGCTAGTTACACAATATTGTAACTAGCCCCTCGGATAGCTGTGCAGGAACTCCTAAGGTACAGTAAGTATGTATGGAGAGTTCATCTATTTTAGTGCTTGAAATTGAAAATTTGACCTTGAAAAGTGCTTGAAAAGTGCTTGAATTTTTATCAGTCCTTATCTGTATGAACCCTGTAGCCACATCAATGAAACTTTGCATCAAGGTATCTGAAGGGAATCAGTGAGACAAAGTGGACTGAAGGAAAACAGTGAGAGAAAGAGAATTGAAAGGAAACAATGAGATAAAAGGGACTGAAGGGAGACAGTGAGATAAAGGGGATTTAAGGGAAACAGTGAGGTAAAGATATAATTCCTTGCACACGCTCTCTCTGCAGTGCAGTCTTGTTTATATTAACCAACAGAGTGGAAAACAGTGCAGGAAGTGTTCAGATTGCTTGTAACTGAACTCTTCCTGCACTGTTTTCAAAGGCCTTTTGTGATTGGTGCGGGAAAATGTGTATCTCTGGAGTAAAGGGTTACGGGGTCAGGAGGGGCCCCAAAAATGGTAAAAATTGGGAATTACTAAAATCCTTTTCTTAAGAAACGGTATGTCAGATTTATTCATATTTGGCATAAATTATCCCTTTGACTGTAGGGGTTTGATTGCAAATTAGAATTAAGGGGCTAAAGTTTATAGGGGCCCTGTAAGGGGACTTAGAATTTTACATAGGGATACTGTGGGAAAACAGAAAATTCTCTTTTTTTTTCATCTATTCTGAAACCACTAGGCCAATTAAACTTAACTTCACGTTGATGTTCCTATTGCATAGGAGACTATAGAGAAGTGTTTTTTTTTCGATCTGAAATTCAAGATGGCCGCCATTACTAAAAATAGTCCAAAATATAAAAAAATCTTCTTCTCATGAACGGCCCAACAGATTTTCAAAATGTTTATGCAGTAATGATGACCAACAATAGTTTTGTTAGATTTGTTCAAATGGTGTCCCTAGGGTTTAAAATGACCCCGCCCCAAGGGTTCAATAGGGACACGTGACTTTATAATAATTTTTTTTATACCCCCGACAAACGAAGTTTTGAGGGGGTATACTGGAGTCACCCTGAGGTCGGTCTGTCGGTCGGTCTGTCCGTTGCAATTTTCCTTGTCCGGAGCATCACTTGA
Source organism: Panopea generosa (assembly GCA_029582155.1). NCBI lineage: Eukaryota > Metazoa > Mollusca > Bivalvia > Adapedonta > Hiatellidae > Panopea > Panopea generosa. Next base: position 5,809,735 of record CM055907.1, read on the forward strand.
AAAGTACTGGATGGAATTTCATCAAACGTCATACAATGGTAGAATATAATGAGAGGAAGTGCAGTGTACAAGAAACATAACTCTATTATTGCTAATTACAGAGTTATTGCCCTTTGATATTTTTTCTTGTCCGGAGCATAACTTGAAAAGTACCTGATGGAATTTCATCAAGCTTCATACAATGGTAGAATATAATGAGAGGAAGTGCAGTGTACAAGAAACATAACTCTATTCTTGCTAATAACAGAGTTATTGCCCTTTGATATATTTCCCTTTGATATTTTTTCTTGTCTGGAGCATAACTTGAAAAGTACCGGATGGAATTTCATCAAGCTTCATACAATGGTAGAATATAATGAGAGGAAGTGCAGTGTACAGGAAACATAACTCTATTCTTGCTAATTACAGAGTTATTGCCCTTTGATATATTCCCTTGTCCGGAGCATTACTTTAAAGTACTGGATGGAATTTCATCAAACTTCATACATTGGTAGAATATAATGACAGGAAGTGCAGTGTACAGGAAACATAACTCTATTATTGCTAATTACAGAGTTATTGCCCTTTGATATATTTCCCTTGTCTGGAGCATTACTTTTAAAGTACTGGATGGAATTTCATCAAACTTCATACAATGGTAGAATATAATGAGAGGAAGTGCAGTGTACAAGAAACATAACTCTATTATTGCTAATTACAGAGTTATTGCCCTTTGATATTTTTTCTTGTCTGGAGCATAACTTGAAAAGTACCTGATGGAATTTCATCAAGCTTCATACAATGGTAGAATATAATGAGAGGAAGTGCAGTGTACAAGAAACATAACTCTATTCTTGCTAATTACAGAGTTATTGCCCTTTGATATATTTCCCTTGTCTGGAGCATTACTTTTAAAGTACTGGATGGAATTTCATCAAACTTCATACAATGGTAGAATATAATGACAGGAAGTGCTGTGTACAAGAAACATAACTCTATTCTTGCTAATTACAGAGTTATTGCCCTTTGATATATTTCCCTTGTCTGGTGTAGTACTTTTAAAGTACTTTTAAAGCCATCAGTGATAACAGTTTAATAAAGTTCATGAAAGAACCAAGTTGATGAATACATTGAGTTCGAGCAAAGCAGGTTCGATATTGTATTCCTAGTGCTCTTGTTTGTTTCTTATCCATAAAATTGTTGTCCCTCAACATAACTCGAAAAAGTATAACATTTATTGATTGCCATGAAAGCTTGTACACTGCACAATAATTAAAAAGACCGTTTTTAATTTTAACAAAACCATAAAAAAAATTAACAATACAAACAACTTAATCCATAACATTCTCTTTTATTAAGAATTTTTTTTGTCTGGAGCATAACTTTAAAACTATTGGATATAATTTAATAAAACTTCATACAATGGTTAACCATTTTCTGTCATGGCGGCGTTCGGGGGTATTCATCACTACAGTGATAGGTCTAGTTTTTTTTTAAAATGGAAATGATTTTGCCTATATCTTCACAGAAGCATTGTTTGGTGAAAGAGGTTTAGATTTGTAAAAATGACTTGGTTCCACTTTCTTAAGGGGTCAGGAGGAGCCCAAAAGGGTAAAATTGGGAATTACAAAAATCGTTTTCTTAAGAACCGGTATGTCAGATTTGTTCATATTTGGCATAAATTATCCCAATGTGTAGGGGTTTGATTACAGATTAAACTAAGGGGCTTAAATTATAGGGGCCCTGTAAGGGGACTTAGAATTTTACATAGGGATATTGTGGGAAAACAGAAAATTCTGTTTTTATCTCACCTGGGCCAAAGGCTCACAGGTGAGAATTGTGATCGCCTGGTGTCCGTCGTCTGTCATCCGTCGTTAACTTTTAGCTTTTAACAACTTCTCCTGTGAATACACTGAGCCAATTTTGATATAATTTCACAGAAATGTTCATTGGGTGACCCTCTATCAAGTTTGTTAAAGCCATCTTGATTCTTCAAAAAGCATGCTGGCTACTGGCTCGATTTTAAAATAATTTCACAGAAATGTTCCTTTGAGGATCCTTCACCAAGTTTGTTCAAACCATAGTGATTCCTCAAAAACATGGCAGCCAGGGGGTGTGGTTAGTTTAATATATAAGCTATAGTAAAAACATAAAAAAATCTTCTTGTCAGAAACCACCGAATCAATTCAAAAACAATTTTGCAGAAATGTTCCTTGGGTGACCCTTTACCAAGTTTGTTCAAGGCGTTGTAAAAAACATGACCACCACAGTGAGTTGCTAGTTTACTATATAGGCAGCTATAGTAAAAACTTCTAAAGCCTTCTTGTCAGAATCTACTGACCTGATTTCGATGTAATTTCACTGACATTTACCATGGGTGAACCTCTACCAAGTTTTAACTCTTCTTCGCATCTGTTACATTTTCAAAACAAATAAAAATTCTAACTACTTGCCCATCTTGTTTATCTGGAATTTTGAGTGTACATGTATTATTATAATCTACCTAAGTCGGGTGACTCAAGGTCAGTCAGATGAGTGATATAGGGCTATCTTGGCCCTCTTGTTAAATTGTACAATGTATATTAAAATTTTGGTGTAGGGGTAAAATTATCTTGCAAATTCTATAGCCATATTATTGATGATCTTGAACATTAGAATAGCCTTCCTACATCCTGCTTGTTCATGGAGTTTCTGATGGACCAGTAAGATGGTATAAATCTGGCAGCATGTTTTTGAAATTTCAATATTTGTCAGATAGGCTTGAGCCACAATTTCTCCATATTTTGCAGTAATAGTCTAAGTAAGGAAGTATGTAAGAAGTGTAAAATAATTTCTTATATGTATTGATCAATATTATTTTATTCTGCCTGGTGAGTATATTAAGGGAATGAATCTTTAGTGTGTTTTCAACTTGTAGGTCCATGTTAGCATGTTGTCAATAGTTGCTCCTAGAAGTTTCTCAGTTTTTGTAAATTCAATAGTCTCATCTCCTATTCTGATCGCCCTGCGTCCATCTACCATAGTCTGTGAACTTTTTGTTGTGTTTTTTTTTCATTGGCTCTTCACTGAACTGGCCAAATCTGATAATTTAATTCGGAGATATGGCATTTGAAATGCACCATCGCATAAGCCCTTCTGACCTTGGCCAGTAGAGCTAATAACATAAAATGAAGAGGTTTCTCCAACTTGATGCTCTTAACAATGTTAGAATGCAGAGGACTATCAGAAAAATCATTGGCTGAAACCAGATTACAGAAATGGCTGAACAATAATTCTTAACTGAAGAAAGATAAAGACATACGTTTTCAAAGAGTGATACAAGAAAATCAGAAAAAGAACTCAAAGAGGGATTGAGTGGATCCAGTTCCCCTAACTTACACCAATATATGCAGCATTTCCATCTGTACATGTGAAATGCCTATGTGGAAAATCTTCCAGATAACCAGTCTCTTTTGGCAACTGTAGAAGAAATCCCCATACGCCTTGAGATGTTGTTTGATAATAGGCAAAAAGGTGGAACAGATCTGGATTAGGATGAACTAGCCGAGAAAGAGGTTGGCACAACAGATCTTGTCTGAGAGGAAGAACTAATGGAGGAGCTACTAGAAGTGACAGAAGTATTGGAAAACATGGGTGCAGAATGGAACTATCAGAATCAATAGACAGAGATAGAAGTTGTGGTGGAGGCAATGCAAATGCAAACAGACCCTCCAAGGAATTGTCAGTGCATTTACTGACCAGGCTAGTGGATCTGAAACTGGAGATACAAATGTTGGGAGCTGATTGTTTAGCTAAGTGGCAAAGAGATCTTAGTGAGGGGTGTCCCAATGCTGGAATAGCAGGATGAAAAATGGAATTAGGATATGTGAAATACCGTATCTAGCCACTATTGAGTGGCCTCAATGAACCAAGGATCAAGAGGGATCTGACAATCCCAGAGTTGAGAGATTGATCACATCTGTCTTTCAAAGCACAGTAAAGGGGGATGTTTGTGTACACTGCACTGTGGTAGAAACTTGGACATAGACTCCATTTGACCTAGGAGTAAATGCAGTTCCCTTGTTGAAACCGAGGAAACTGACAGTAGATGCTCTGGATTTGCCTGAAGTGTCAGATTCTCTCCAGAGTGGTCCCAAGAGACTATCCTATAGTAGGAAACGTGCTCACAGAAACATAAACATTTAGCAAGGAATTAATTCCAAGTTGGGAATGAAACCCAGATCTAGATTAAGACATCTTCACTGTGGTAGAGCAAAATCCCTGGAGTTAGCAGGTTGGTGCCAATCATCCAGGTATGTATGGAGTTGAATACCAAAACTATGGACGTGAGAACACATGGATTTATTACCCTTTTGAACACGTAAGGCACTAAAATTAGACTAAAGGTAAAAGCTTGGAACCGAAACATTGTACCTTGTCAAAGGTTATGTGGAAATATGCATCTTTTAGATCCAGAGAAGTTACCCAGTCGCTCTGTTGCAGTTCCATACAAATGGAGTCCAGGGTCTCCATTTTGAAGTGTGAAGGTGACTGTAGAAACTCCTCTTGGAAAAGGAGGAAAGTACCAGCTCCACTGCAGCAAGGGTTATAAGACTCCTTACTTTGTAGTCCAGTGGAAATATTATATATATTGTACCCCCCCCCCCCCCCCCCCCCCCCACTCAACTCATCAATGCCAACTTCAATTTCAAATGATTATACCTTCAGAAGCATGTCTTAATAAAATTATGCTTTAACAGACAAAAATAATATGTTTGCTTTAATTAAATAAATTAAATGGTTAGGAAAGAGTGGCGGGTGAAAATGTTATAGCCATTATATTTTCACCAAGAAACCCCACCCCTATCCCCAATATATTTTTTCAAAAGTGAACACAACCAAAGAGGGTTAATATTGTGAAATTACAAAAAGTGCTATAGCTACTATGAGCCAGTAGAGCATCCTCTTTAGTCTCTCGTTCAAAAGAATTAATTGACCAAGCCATTAAACTTGTTCATAGAGTTTTGGGTATTACATTTCAAAATATTTTTCCATTTGACATGGACCTTTATAATTCAATATTTTAGCTCTATTTGCTTGAAATTGATTAGTATTAAACAGATTTTGTTCTTAGTTGTTATGAGTAGTTCCATTAAAATCATGACTATTGTGTTTTTTTCCCCCAGATGACCTTGACCTCTGTGATTGTTTACAGTGGCATAACCAATATTTGTAGGCCTTTCAAATCAATAAAAAACTGGTATAACTGTAATATTTGGTAAATATATTGTGACATGGATCATGTCTGGTGTGGTGCAAAAAACATTGTTTATCATAAAAACAAGTGAGTTTTAACTCACTATTATCACCAAAGTTTGAATAAAACATGACCTGTGGAATAATGTAAATGATTATAAATGCACGAACATGTTTATCATTCGTAAACAAGACATTTCTTTCTTTATAAAAAGAAATATCTTCAGATGCTGGTTTAAACTTTGAATCTTCTTGAATGCTATATTATCTAATCCAAGCAGTCTTAGTAGATAGTTGTACATGTAAGATGAATAGTACCAATGAAAAACATACACCATTGCTTCAGACAACCTTTACCTACACACAAAATACATTCTATGCATATATCTATTTCATTACAATTTTACAATTGAATAGAAAATATTTAACTTCTCATTATGAAAAAGAAAGAATTACAGTTGCATTTATGATGAAGCAAACTTAAAAGAATAACAGGGGGCATGGTGAAAATATTATAATGTTTTCACCAAAAAAAATTCTGTTATTTTATTTTAACTTAATAGTGTGCACAATTTCATACTAAAATACTGTTTGAGTTATAAGTAAAATAATGAACTTAAGCATTTTTGTAAAACCGGGGCTTGGAGAGGTTTAAGTTACTCAAAGTGGCTACATTTATGTTCAATTTAATTTTTCATTAATAACTTGTGCCTTCATTGATGATAATCTCAACTTTTCATAATTTTACAAACAAATATTTTCCAGATCTGCAGAAATTCTTATCTACAAAAAGAATGGATCATGCATACCAAGCTACTGTATGAAGCCATGCGATTCTGGGATCATGCATTTTTTATATTATGTGTTCAGGGTAAGTGACCTCTCCATGTGACAAATAACTAGCATGATAATGTTTACAATATGTTTTACTTTATTATTTAACTCTGTTCTTATTAAATGTCATCTGTGAAAAACTTTGCTGAGCTCTTCTGTAGCCACTTGTCCTCCTGTCATTCACCAATATTTCAACGACTTATATCAAACTAAAACATTTTTGTTAAAGTTACTCATTATGTGCCATGTCCCTAAAAGCAGCAGTCATAATGTTCCATGTGCCTATTAACAGCCAGATAAAAATTAGTCATAAGGTGTTATGTTACTATTAACAGCCAAATAAAGGTTAATTGTTATGCGACATATGTTACTATTAACATCAAATAAATGTTAATCATAATGTGACATGTTACTATTAACAGCCAGATAAATATTAATCATTATGTAACATGTTACTATTAACAGCCAGATAAAGGTTAATCATAATGTGACATGTTACTATTTACAGCCAGATAAAGGTTAATCATAATGTGACATGTTACTATTAACAGCCAGATAAAGGTTAATCATTATGTGACATGTTACTATTAACAGCCAGATAAAGGTTAATCATTATGTAACATGTTACTATTAACAGCCAGATAAATATTAATCATTATGTGACATATTACTATTAACAGCCAGATAAAGATTAATCATTATGTAACATGTTACTATTAACAGCCAGATAAAGGTTAATCATATGACATGTTACTATTAACAGCCAGATAAAGGTTAATCATAATGTTACATGTTACTATTAACAGCCAGATAAAGGTTAATCATTATGTGTCATTTTTCTATTAACAGCCAGATAAAGGTTAATCATAATGTGACATGTTACTATTAACAGCCAGATAAAGGTTAATCATAATGTGACATGTTACTATTAACAGCCAGATAAAGGTTCCCCACTCCCAAATTGCAATGTAGTTTGTATGATCTCAGTGAGACACCTGATTTCCTATAATTAATGTTAATTTTTTGTGGTTGGCTCCAATCTTTAACTCACCTGAGTAGAGCTCAAGGAGAGCTATTCTGATTGCCTGTTTTCCGTCGTCCGTCCATCTGTCTGTTAACTTTTTTGTTGTGTACACTCTAGCACCATCATTTTTCATTTGATTCTCACTAAACTTACACACAAGCTATATAATGCTAATATCTAAGACATGTTATTGAACTGGCCAAATCGGATTATTAATGTCAGAATTATGGCCTTTGAAACATTAAAAAATGCACAATTTGACCTTGTGCACTCTAGCACCCACATTTTTCATTTGATCCTCACCAAACTTGCATTGCAGTTATAAAACCATAAGCTCTTGAACAGGCCAAATCTGAATATTTATGTTTAATTAGTGGTTTAAAGTTCGTGCAATTCAAGGGGCTTGTATGTGTAGGGGCCCTGACTTTGAGTTTTGACTTAGGAATACTATGGGAAAACAGTTTATGAATATTTTTAATCAGTTTTAGTTCTGAAGCATTTTCTAGTCATAACAAATATGATTTTGTTCAATATGGAGAATTGATTTTCAATAAGAAACCAGGGTTGGTCACAACCGGCCAGTCATTATTCATATTTGATTAAATTATCCCTATGAGTTGGGATTTGTAAAAATCATGGGGCTAGTGTTTATAGGGACCCTGTAAGGGGGCTTAATTAAGTTTCCATAGGAAAACTATGGGAAAACGGAAAATTCTAATATTTTCATCCATTTGTGCAAAATTGTTATTCAGTTTGAGATCTGAAGTATCTACTAGTCATAGCAAATATGATTTAGAGGTTTAGTTCAATAAGCAGGATTGGTTTTCTATAAGGTGCCACTGGTAGGGTCATGAAAGGGTTAACATTGAAAATTCTCAACAACCAGTCATATTTGATATAGATTATCCCTAACTGTACAATTAAGAGTTCTAAGTTTGTACAAATCAAAGGGCACTAGGATGTATAGAGGCCCTGTTTTACTATGTTTCGTTCATTTGTGTAAATATGTTGTTGAATTTGAGATCCAAAGCATTTTTGAGTAACAGTTAAGTTAATTTTGTTCAATAAAGAGGATTTGAATGTCCATTAGGGGCTACGGAGTGGGGGCCAATATGATTAAAATTGGGACTTTTCATTAATGTTTTTCTCAACAGCATTTCAGTCAAATATGTTCATAAGTGATATAATTATTGTGTATGGGGTTTGAAGCTTTTGCGAGTCCAGTGGCTAGGGTATATAGGAGCCTTTTAAGCTTCCAACATTCAGTTTTATATACGATCATTATGGAAAAATGAAAATTTTTCATTTTCTAATCCATTTGTTCAAAACTTAATTATAGTTTCATATCTGAAGTATGTCTAGTCTTAGCAAATTGGATTTGGTTCAACAAGGAGGATTGAATTTCCAAAAGGGCCGAAAGAGTTGAAATTGTGAAATTTTAAAAAAAAATCCTCTCAAAAACCTTTCTATCAAACTTGTTCATATATATGATATAAATTATCCTTACATCAGCAAGGGATTGAAAATGAAGGGGTTGGGATATATAGGGACTCTGTAAGGCGACTATTACATAGGAATATTATTGGAAAACTGATATTTTTCATTTTCGCATCCATGACACTGTGTACAAAAAAACTTCGATTTAAAATATAAATCCCAATGAGTGAGTGATTGAAGTTTTGACAAATCAATGCACTGGGATGTATACTGGAAGAGTCCTGTACAGAGACTATATTTTTTTTTACAGATGAATGGTATGGGAATTTAAAGTATTTCCTTTTCATAGTAATTAACAATTTGTTCAGTAACGGTGTGGTGGTGGTATTTATCCATAAGGGATTAAGATGACCCCCAAAGAGGGTTAATATTGTGAAATTACAAAAAGTGCTATAGCTGCTATGAGCCAGTAGAGCATCCTCTTTAGTCTCTCGTTCAAAAGAATTAATTGACCAAGCCATTAAACTTGTTCATAGAGTTTTGGGTATTACATTTCAAAATATTTTTCCATTTGACATGGACCTTTATAATTCAATATTTTAGCTCTATTTGCTTGAAATTGATTAGTATTAAACAGATTTTGTTCTTAGTTGTTATGAGTAGTTCCATTAAAATCATGACTATTGTGTTTTTTCCCCCAGATGACCTTGACCTCTGTGATTGTTTAAAGTGGCATAACCAATATTTGTAGGCCTTTCAAATCAATAAAAAACTGGTATAACTGTAATATTTGGTAAATATATTGTGACATGGATCATGTCTGGTGTGGTGCAAAAAACATTGTTTATCATAAAAACAAGTGAGTTTTAACTCACTATTATCACCAAAGTTTGAATAAAACATGACCTGTGGAATAATGTAAATGATTATAAATGCACGAACATGTTTATCATTCGTAAACAAGACATTTCTTTCTTTATAAAAAGAAATATCTTCAGATGCTGGTTTAAACTTTGAATCTTCTTGAATGCTATATTATCTAATCCAAGCAGTCTTAGTAGATAGTTGTACATGTAAGATGAATAGTACCAATGAAAAACATACACCATTGCTTCAGACAACCTTTACCTACACACAAAATACATTCTATGCATATATCTATTTCATTACAATTTTACAATTGAATAGAAAATATTTATTGATATTGGATTGCAACACAGTTTGATATAATTTGTGCAGCTATTTCCTTACATAAATAGTTCAAGTTGTAAACTGGTAGTGTCATTTTGTAATAAAGAAGAGACATTTGATATGTGAAATTCTCTTGTACTTGTGTTAAACCATATTTTACTTTTAATTTACAGGATGTGTTCAATGTCTCATTTCTTGGACAAACACCTGCACTAGTACTGAAAGGCCTTTTAACAATAGAGCATTGTGGGATACCAGCCAGGGAGCATGATGGGATATGTTTGACAACAGTTTGCATAGTACCAAGTGAACTAACAGATAATGTTGCCAATGTGACCAATCCAAACTATGAATGGCACAAAATTTCTGATCCAGACATTCTTAAAGAATTTAATAGGAGAATTTCCAAAGAGAATTTACTAATACCAATTTTACACTAACTGATGTTTTGTGTGGCATATATATATATATATATATATCATGAGGAACTTTTTGTTTGTGAAATTATGAAATCAAGTCGATGTTGCAGAATCAAGGAACACATCAATTCATATTGTTCATTCCATTAACTGTAATGGTCCTTTATAGTTAATGGTAATGAATATTAAGGGACTCATCCTGGTAAATGAAGAAAAATGCATTTTTGAAGGCCTGGCGACGCTTTAGGATAATAGAGAGTTGTATATTGAAAATGTAACTCATTTCATATGCACTTATTAACTATTTCATAATAGTTTTAAACTACTCAAGAGATAGAAGTTTGTGAACTAGTCCGATCACCTGTTGTCCATCGTCCATCCATGAACTTTTTCTTGTTTTCACACTAGCACCTGTTTTTTTATTTATTGGATTTTGGGGTGGGGGGGGGGGGGGTGAATTATAAGGTTAAATTTTGGACATTTTCACAAATTTCCTCTCAATAACTTTTCAGTCAAACTAGTTCATATTTGATATAAATTATCCTTACATCAACAAGGATTAAAGATTCTGCATATCAAGGGGCTTAGATATATTTGGGCCCAGTAATGTGACTTTTATATAGGAATATTATAAGGAAAACTGAATTTTTTTCATTTTGCATCCATGTGTACAAAAAAACTTCTTTTTAAAATTTGAATCATTTCTGCTCATAACAAATCACATAGCAATTAAGTTTTTGTTCAGTATGGGTGTGGTGGGGGTATGATTATTGATAAGTTGTTAAGACAACCCCACAAAGAGGGTAAAAATTGTGGAATTTCAAAAAGTGCTAAGGCCACTATGAGTAGAGTGTCCTCAGGCCCTCTTGTATTCATTTTGACATCCATATGTACAAAAAAAAGTTTTTTTTAAAATCTAAAGCATTTCAGCTCTTAACAAATTCCTAAGGGTGGGTGATTGAAGTTCTGACAAATCAAGGGACTGGGTTGTATAAGAGTTCTGTACGGGGACTATATTTGTTTTACAGATGAATGATAAGGGAATTTAAAGTATTTCCTTTTCATAGCAATTAAGTTTTTTTTCAGTATAAGTGTGGTGGGGTATTTATCCATAAGTTGTTAAGAGGACCCCCAGAGATGGTAAATATTGTGAAATTTCAAAAAGTGCTATGGCCACTATGAGTCAGTAGAACGTCCTCAGGTCCTCTTAAGCCTCTTGTTTAAATATGTAAATGGCCATGCATAATGATTGAGGTTAGTGCATTTAAACATCAAAGTTACTATTAAGTACACCAGCCAGAACCTGGTTTGGTTTTGGTATCACCCATTTATCTAGTACCATGTGCACATTTTTTTGTATCTTTTGTAAATATGCCATTTCACTCAAATATTGCACTTTACACCATTCAACAAGCATATTACGTACATACCCAAACTTACACCTTCATTCACTATAAGTGCCACCTCTTTTATAAAACCTAACCATTGGATGCTTTTTTAAAGCAGCCAACTTGTTAATTTGACTCTCACCAAACTAACACAGTAGTCCTATAATCATAATACAATGTATCTCCAATAAATTCATGAACTGGTGAAATTGGACAATCATTGCTGGAGAAGTGGCCCATGAATTGTAAAAAATGTGTCCTATTTAAGGAGGAATATACCTTTTAAATTATTTTTGAAATCAGTAGTATATTTGATATATAATGAAACTAGAAGTAATTTCCAGTATGAATTAGTGTTCCCATTATCGCTGATAATCGATTGTCGGTCGAAACTGTTCATATCACTGACAATCGATAACGATTTTAACCGTTGGCGACATTTTGTATGCCTTGGGCTTGTCAAATCTGGATACGGGCATGTGCCTTTTTCAAAGTTACTTGTCCATCAAGCTTGTCTTAAAAAATCGGACAAGCTAGTTTTCACAGGTCTGCAAATATCACTATTCGATATGACACAGGTCAAACTGTTGTTATAGAATTAGAAGAAACAATTGACCTCGCGGTGTTTATCACACTACATGCGACTTAGGAAAACCCCTCATGCATATTCAGTTATCTATTTTTATTCCTCTAATGTGATTGATGGATAGCTTTGAATATAAATTAATGTATTTTTAATAACCGCTCTGATTGGTCTGATATCTACGACCAAGGTACACGTTTCTTACCACACACCTGAGCAAATGTAGAAAATAAACGATGACATAATTCGCGGGTGTCCCTCAAATCCTCCATTATGAAGAGCATAAAATTATCTCCCTTTGCTAGAAAGGTGACAATTTCTAAAATCTGATAATGTTTTTGCAGATAATTCGTAACCGATCGCGTTATGTATAATGTTAATGTTAGGTTTTGGTAATTTTATAAATATTTCATAGATTTACAATAATTGGAACTGTATGTATATAAATTTTCTTTTGAAAAACGTGAAAGTTGACATTTAAATCGAGTTTACAGTAAAGAAAAATGTGGGTGGGGTATTATAGTAATAAACTTATTACTTTTTGGTTGTGCAGTTTCAGCGTATAATTTTCTTTGGCATGATTTAAATATAGTATTGAAAACAACAATAAAGATTAATTATGTGTTGTTTTTTTAATATTTGGAATATAGTTGACTAGTTGCACTTTCTAGATATTTATATTCTAGATACTTGCAAGCCTGGGAAGTTGGGAACCTTAAACTGTTTCACATTATGTGAACGGTGCATGTAATAGATATTTTTGAATTTTACTTTTGAAAGTTAATTAATCGATAAATAATCGATAATCGATCAGTCTGTCCGTTTGATAATCGATTATGCTTTTTGGGTTCAGTTCCCAACACTAGTATGATTATGTATTTTTTTCTAAGGTTAATATAACATATATTTCTATGTGATGTCGTAAACATGGCCTCTTTCACGTCCCAATTTATAGCGGCAAAATTGCATAATTTTCGACCTCATTTGAGTTATACCTAATGTACAGAATAGAGACCAATATCACCACATACATATTTGACAGATGTATGGATTTACAAATGCAAAAAGTACAATGAACACCACATTCTGAAAATACTAGGGAAAAACGAGAACTATTTTTCTCTCGATTTTTTAAAAAAAAAACAGCTTCAAATAAAAATTACTGAAAAACAAACCAAGAAATTTTTGCATAATTTTTATATGATTTCATACAATATATTGTGAGATTTTTAAAAAAATTGACATTAAAAACTAGATTTTTTATAATATTTAATTATTTAAGATACCTTATGTCAAAAACACGCTTTAAAGCAAACGTCAACATTGGTATAGCGCATTTAATGTTGGGTTTGTAATCATTAAATTCAACTGAATATGCAATACATAACTTTATAAATATGTTGAAAATGATGTTAAACCTCATTCTACAAAAACTAGTATTTTGTGCACACTAGTTATATCTACTATTGCGCTACTGTTTAGTGGCATATTATTTTGAGCCAGTCAACAAATGTTCTGCATAGCATGTGATCAACATCATTGTAATAAAAAAGCAAAATATCATCATCATCAGCAGCAGCATCAGCATCACAGTCATCATCATCATAATTATCATCATTGTTTTCATCACCATCATGGTTATCTTCATTTGCTAAGATGTTTTAACGTCGCTCTAGATCCAATACTACGTCTTTCCTTCAACCAACATTTTAATTTGATCATATTTCTATTCTCTATGAAATATCACCAGTATGATATAAAAATCATTTATCATTAATGTGTAATTAGATGTCGACTTTTTGCACGCCTGTTACTTTTTGTCTTTTTGCAACTTTTTGTTTGCAACGCTTTTTATCCACAGGAAAAAATAGAAATATGTCGACTTTTGTCTTGATGTGGACGGAAGTGTTCATTGTCCTAAATTTTTTGCAGACAAAAGGTGCAATGTTGACAAAATTTGACATATGTCCATTTTTGTCTTGCTGGGACAAAGGAGAGATTGTTGCATATATCCCCCCCCTCTCCCCCAACACACACATGCATACATGCTCGCGCCCCACCACACGTATTCGCTCTTTCTATCGACATTTAAATACTCCTATCAAATACTCAAATTTTCTTTTACATAAAATAAGTTTTTTGAGGATGAACACATTTATCAGTTATTTATTATGGAATGTCGTTTTACAAATGCTTTCGATATAAATTTGCTTAATTTAACAATTTCTGATTTATTTTTTGATTCAGGAAGATTAATAAACTTAAACATATTTGGTCTACTGATATAACGATTCTGTTTCAATTCTTAAATTGTGAGAAGATATGCGTAATCGTGTAATACAACTCCGAAACTTTCTGGTGCAAAACATATTTAAATATTGTTCATATTCAAAGTTTGTTTTAAAAGTTTTGTATAATGTTAATTCTCTATTTGATTCTAGATCTGAACTCCATTTTTGAACAAATCTATCCACAAGTCTTTGCTTAAATAACGTTGTAAAGTGTTTGTGATTTAAAGACATAGAATTATTCCACCATTTATGAAACCATTTTCGAGTAAAATAGATTTTACACGATACATCCAATTTTTACAACCTTTCTAGCAATACTCCAACGCAGACATATATACATTTTTTAGGATAATATTTTCAGTCATTAGTATTTTAAACCAATGCTTAATAATTTTGACATACCTATTTATATTCAATGGATAGCGTCTTAATTCCCCATAAAACACCTGCATTACAGGTTGAAGATTTAACACCTAAGACTTCTTTACAAAATTTTAAGTGCAGACACTCAATATCTTTTGATTTAGTAAAACCCCATATTTCGCTGGCATAGTTAAGTATAGACGTTAAAAAAGCGTCAAATAACTGCATGGATGTGTTTGGATTCAACTCATACTTTTTTACCTTTGAGGATAAAAGGTTCATGGCCTCGAGCGCTTTGCCGCATATTGCTTGTTAATTCAGTACAAAAGAGCCTGTATAATTAAAAATAATACCTAGGTAATTAAAATCGTTGACGACTTCCAAAATATTACTGTTATAAGACTATTTTTCATTGATATTTACCCTACCTCTTTTACAGAATACTACTTCAGAGTTATGACCCTTTAATTAGTAAAAAAATGCTAAAATTTACCGTTTCCGCTCAATTCTAAATTATTCTTTATCAGAACTGAAGCAAACTTACACATGGTGTGCATCTCTATAAAATGTAGGCCAAGTTCGATAACCAGCCAGTTCTGACCATTATCTTTAGAGTTATGGCCCTTTAGTTAGTCAAAAATGCTAAAATTGCCTATTTCCACTCAATAACTATAGTATTCTTTATCAGAACTTAAGCATACTTACACAAAGTGTGAATCTCTATAAAATCTATGCAATATTTAATAACCAGCCAATTCAGACTATTATCTTTAGAGTTATTGCTCTTTAATTAGTCAAAAATGCTAAAATTTACTGTTTCCGCTCAATAACTAGAGTATTCTTTATCTGAACTGAAGCCAACTTACATAAAGTGTGTATCTCTATAAAATCTGAGCCAAGTTCCATAACCAGCCAATTCTGACCATTATCTTCAGAGTTATGGCCCTTTAATTAGTCAAAAGGGCTAAAATTGATTGTTTTACAATATTTCTAACAGTAAAGTAAAATTATCTTTTTCTTTTGTTATTTTGTTGAAGATACTAAAAAAGTTTGGATTGATGCATTGATATATATATTAAAATGAAACTCCATTAACATGCACATTTTTATCTTGAAAATGGTTTGCGGTGCCCTTACTCAGTTGATAGCCATGAGACAAAAAATATTATAAAAAATACAATGATTTATTAGAGAAATGTACAGGTCCATTTAAAATCTTTACAACACAGCTGAATTTCTCATAATGTTTTGTAATATATTTGTAGAATGAAACATTGTGTTTAAGAAATTGTTGCTATCAGTTGAGCATGTGTGACTTACTTCCTATCAGTGGGCACTGGAAACAATACCACCAATTTAGCCTCAAAGTAAAATGTGAAAATCTTGATGTATTATTTTATGAATATGCATTTTTGTTTCCAAGTATAATCACATTACATCTTTCATAATGTGAATTACGGAAGTAATATTTTAGCCAAACAAACAGTGAATAGCACATAAACAAGAGAAAAACTTTATTTCATGCTTTTTTAACAAAACTATTGCATCAGTGTTTTACAAATAAAAAAACAAAATTTGAATTGTATGCTTTGTTATTTTCTGCTTCAATATACATAAAATTCTGGCATGAAATAGAGTTATAGTTATAGAATAGCTAAAATGTTTTCGGGGAATTTCCATGTCTCTTGTTTCATTAATGGTATAATATAACCTTTGGTCCATTCCTCAGGGAAACAGCATATTATATTGCATTAAATACATCAGTTATATGGCCCGCTAATATATCTCATGTAGACAAAAAGTATTCATTTAAAATAAAATCTAATTTTTGCTTAGGGATCTCATAATTGTCTCTACTTCTGATATGGTTATAGGTTTGTCATCACAAACAGGATTGTTATCGTCAAAATTGTGATTTTCGTTAAACAAATTGCTTCATCACTTTTTGAGATCTTATTTCTTGAAACATGTTGAGAAAGTAATTGTGAAAATTGTCTATTTTGATATTTGAATTGCTTGTTCTGTTTTTCGAGAATAACTTCCAAAAATCGGCTGGTTTCAATTTACACATGTTTTCCATATCTTTCATTTGTTTAAATTTGTATGCACATTGTTTTTTCTTGACAAGACATTTATAATTAGATTTACGGTCAGCCAGTTCTATTCTATTTACGTGTTTTATTTTTCTATTAAAATTGAATAACGCGTCTTTATAAAGTCGTTTAGTAATTTGACAGTCTTCATTAAACCATTTGAGTATGTAGGCACAAATCCATTTTTGATATTTAATTGCTTTTTAAATAATGGGCCCCCAATGTCCTTAATAATACAGGTAAAATCTGAAACAGCTTTGTTTATATTGTTTGGCTCTTGGTTATTTATAATTTTGTTAAAACTTGGTAAAGCGCCAATTATTCTATTATGAAATAACTGTCTGTCATCGTCATTCCATTTAATAGATTCATGATTTATCGAATTATTATTAATATTGGACGTCTTCTCTTTTATAGTAAAAAGTAGTGGTGCATGATCGCTAAATTCTGTAAACAGATCTACTAAAATTATTTATGACAGTGAAATCTCTTTCCTTTAATAAGATGTAATCTATCACACTAGATGCATTTCTGTTAACATAGGTATATGTCCCCACTCCATGATCCACTTCTAATCTACCCTTTGCTATACGTAATGACGTAGATTTACAAAGGTCTAGTAATTTAATGCCTTTGGCGTTACATTGGCTATCTTGTGAGAAGCGTTCTGCATAAATGGAGTATCCGGTATGTAATTACTTGAATCAATTTCATCAAAAGCCCTATTAAACAGAATGTGATCTCTTTTATTGGAAACTCGCGCATTACAATCACCAGCAATAATAATCCGCCCTAAGGATTCATAATGATTAATGTCATTTTGTAATATTTGGAACAGATCTGCATCAACGTTATTAAAAACAGGCGAGTCCTCACCCAACATATATACTCCACATAAAAATCATTATCAAAAAACAGTTTATCATGTTTTAAGCATACTGTCACAGTGTGTACGTAACCTACTAGGAGAGGAATTTATGTAAACGGTTCGGTTAGCTCAGACGGTAGAGCATTCGCCCTGTAAGCGAAGGGTCCCGGGTTCGAGTCCCGGACTGGCTGCATATTTTCTCGTCCTGTTACATTTGGCGCCCAATGAGGGACTGTGACTGATATATATTCCGAGAAACATATTACATGATTCTCTGGTCTCTATGGAAATTCGGTACGAATTCCAAATTTGTGAGGGAATATGTCACAGTGTGTACGTAACCTACTAGGAGAGGAATTTATGTAAGCGGTTTGGTTAGCTCAGACGGTAGAGCATTCGCCCTGTAAGCGAAGGGTCCCCGGTTCGAGTCCCGGACTGGATGCATATTTTCTCGTCCTGTTACTATACTATTAAATAATTTTTGACAATAAAAACACCATTTTTAACCACATTTTTTATATATATTACCAGACCACTGCTATTTCGTTTTGCTCGTTTATGTCTAAATTTCCTATAAAAGTTGTAACATGAATATTCTGGTATATCTATTTCACTATCTTCGGATGTCCAAGATTCTGACAGAATGATAATGTCATGCTTTAATAAAATATCTGTAAAATCACTGTTTTCTTTTTTACTGTCCGTTAAACCGTTTATATTCCAAACAAGAACACCGAGTTCACCCTCGGTACCATCCTATGCTCTCACTGTTTTTTTTGTTTTTCCAAGCGCAGAGACCATCCTGATTGAGCTGTGGGGCTAGTTTTTGTCATTTGTTAATAACTTGTTCATGTAAGAAGAAACTGGTTTTATCCAATTCAATGTGCAGCTTACGCACCATTTCACAATCCGAGAATGCCTGAAACTTGCACACAATTTTACACATGTAGCGTGGTGAAAGGGCTACATGTACTACAATGCGTCTCATTGTCATTTGTCTCTCACTGCTGATTCCAATCAAAAAGTGTATTGGTCAACCTTCGAAGATCGCAGGAAAGACGGGTTTGATTGAATAATCGTCTATTAGCCCTCGGGGACACAAAATGGCACTAATATTCAAACAAATGAACTAGTTTTATAAAAATACCAGAATTAATATCTTCACATATAATACATTCATAATGCAAAGATTCGTTTGATGCAGAAACGCAAGTTAAATTGAATTTAACATTGGTGTGAGTCTCTTAAAGAGTTCTAAGAAGAATGAATACGCAGTTGAAAGAGTGTTGACCACTTACTCCAAAGGTAGCGGTTTTGATCGTCTTAATTACCATACAGATTACCAGTCCTCATCTGTTCATTCATCATCAAAAAGAGTTGATGAGCCTTAAAGCATAACTAATTATGTGTTTATGAAACTCAATGTATTTTTTTAATTTAACGACTGTTTCAAAAAAACTTAGAATCATTTCCATTATAATTCTTGTAAATATTAAATATAACTTAGATACATTGTTAGCTCTACTGGCCAAAGTCCAGAAATGCTTATGCGATGGCGCGTTGTCTGTCGTCTGTCAATTCCAAAGTGTGATAGCAGCACTTTCTCTGAAACCACTTGGCCAATTAAACTGAAACTTCACATGTATGTTTCTATTGCATAGCAGACTATACAGAACATTTTTTTTTTTTTAAGATTTAAAATTCAATATGGCCGCCATTACTAAGTTATCTAAAACTTGAAAAATCTTCTTCTCATGAATGGCCCAACAGATTTTCAAAATGTTTATGTAACGATAACCAACTATAGTTTTGTTAGATTTGTTCAAAAAGTTTCCCTAGGGTAAAAAATGACCCTGCCCTGACAGTTCAATTAGTGGACACATGTCATTATAATTTTTTTTATTTTTTTTAAATGGAAATGATTTTGCCTTTATCTTTACAGAAAACATTGTTTGGTGAAGGAGTTCATGTATGTAAAAATGACTGGGTTCCACTGTCTTCAGGGGTCAGGAGGGACCCCAAAAGGGTAAAATTTGAGAATTTCAAAAATCATTTTCTTATATTTAGCATAAGTTATCCCTATGTGTAGGGGTTTGATTGCAGATAAGAATTTAGGGGCTAAAATTTATAGAGTCCCTGTAAGGCGACTATAATTTAACATTGGGATACTATGGAAAAACAGAAAATTCTCTACTTTTTTATCTTTTCTAAAATCACAACTTCACAAGGTTAATTAAACTGATACTTCACATAGATGTTTCTTAGGCAGAGGAGACTATACAGAACCTTTTTTTTCTTCTGAAACTCAAGACGGCTGCCATTACTTAAAATGCTCCAAAAAACTTAGGGGTTTGATTACAGATAAGAACTAAGGGGCTTAAATTTATAGGGTCCCTGTAAGGGGACTTAGAATTTTACATAGGAATACTATGGGAAAACAGAAAATTCTCTTTTTTATTCATCTATTTAGGCAAAATTATTATTCAATTGGGGTTCTGAAGTTACATATAATCATGTAATAATAGGCAATAAAATTTGGCTCAATAAGGAGAATTGACTTTCCATAAGGGGCCAGGACGGGCAAACAGGGTTAAAATAGAAAATTTTCAAAAATTTTCTTCTCAACAACCGGTCAGTCAAATTTGTTCATATTTGATATAGATTATCCCAATGAGTATGAGTTTAAAGTTTGTACAAATCAAGGTCTTGTACTTATAGGGCCCTATATAGGGAACAGTAAGGGGACTTTGAGTTTTATATAGATAACATCGGCAGTGTCAGTTTCGGTCTTCACCTTCAGATGCTGTGTCAAGGGCTTTGTCTTCATCAGTGCCGACATAGTCAGTGGCAGAGTCCAGGGTGGTAACATCGGCAGTGTCAGTAGTTTCGGTCTTCACCTTCAGATGCTGTGTCAAGGGCTTCGTCATCATTAGTGCTGACATCAGTGGCAGAGTCCAGGGTGGTAACATCGGCAGTGTCAGTAGTTTGACCTCCATCTTCAGATGCTGTGTCAAGGGCTTCGTCATCATCAGTGCTGACATCAGTGGCAGAGTCTAGGGTAGTAACATCGGCAGTGTCAGTAGTTTGATCTCCACCTTTTGGTGCTTTGTCAAGGACTTTGTCAACATCGGTGCTGACATCAGTGGTGGAGTCTAGGGTGGTAACATCAGCAGTGTCAGTGGTTTGATCTCCACCTTTAGGTGCTTTGTCAAGGACTTCAGATGCTGTGTCAAGGGCTTTGTAATCATTGGTGCTGACATCAGTGGTGGAGTCTAGGGTAACAACATCAGCAGTGTCAGTAGTGTGATCTCCACCTTCAGGTACTTTGTCAAGGACTTTGTCATCATTGGTGCTGACATCAGTGGTGGAGCTCAGGGTTGTAACACCGGCAGTGTCAGTACTTTTGATCTCCACTTTCAGATGCTGTGTCAAGGACTTTGTCAACATTGGTGCTGACATCAGTGGCAGAGTCCAGGGTGGTAACATCGGCAGTGTCAGTAGTTTGATCTCCACCTTCAGATGCTGTGTCAAGGGCTTTGTCATCATCTGTGCTGACATCAGTGGCAGAGTCCAGGGTGGCAACATCGGCAGTGTCTGTAATTTGATCTCCACCTTCAGATGCTGTGTCAAGGGCTTTGTCATCATCAATACTGACATCAGTGGCAGAGTCCAGGGTGGTAACACCGGCAGTGTCAGTAGTTTTGATCTCCACCTTCAGATGCTGTGTCAAGGGCTTTGTCATCATCAATACTGACATCAGTGGCAGAGTCAAGGGTGGTAACATCGGCAGTGTCTGTAATTTGATCTCCACCTTCAGATGCTGTGTCAAGGACTTTGTCAACATTGGTGCTGACATCAGTGGCAGAGTCCAGGGTGGTAACATCGACAGTGTCAGTAGTTTTGATCTCCACTTTCAGATGCTGTGTCAAGGACTTTGTCAACATTGGTGCTGACATCAGTGGCAGAGTCCAGGGTGGTAACATCGGCAGTGTCAGTAATTTGATCTCCACCTTCAGATGCTGTGTCAAGGACTTTGTCATCATCGGTGCTGACATCAGTGGCAGAGTCCAGGGTGGTAACATCGGCAGTGTCAGTAATTTGATCTCCACCTTCATATGCTGTGTCAAGGGCTTTGTCAACATTGGTGCTGACATCAGTGGCAGAGTCCAGGGTGGTAACATCGGCAGTGTCAGTAATTTGATCTCCACCTTCAGATGCTGTGTCAAGGACTTTGTCATCATCGGTGCTGACATCAGTGGCAGAGTCCAGGGTGGTAACATCGGCAGTGTCAGTAATTTGATCTCCACCTTCATATGCTGTGTCAAGGACTTTGTCGTCATTGGTGCTGACATCAGTGGTGGAGCTCAGGGTTGTAACACCGGCAGTGTCAGTAGTTTTGATCTCCACCTTCATATGCTGTGTCAAGGGCTTGGTCATCATCAGTGCTGACATCAGTGGCAGAGTCCAGGGTGGTAACATCGGCAGTGTCAGTAATTTGATCTCCACCTTCATATGCTGTGTCAAGGACTTTGTCGTCATTGGTGCTGACATCAGTGGTGGAGCTCAGGGTTGTAACACCGGCAGTGTCAGTAGTTTTGATCTCCACCTTCAGATGCTGTGTCAAGGGCTTGGTCATCATCGGTGCTGACATCAGTGGCAGTGTCCAGGGTGGTAACATCGACAGTGTCAGTAGTTTTGATCTCCACCTTCAGATGCTGTGTCAAGGGCTTTGTCATCATCAATACTGACATCAGTGGCAGAGTCCAGGGTGGTAACATCGGCAGTGTCAGTAGTTTGATCTCCACCTTCAGATGCTGTGTCAAGGGCTTTGTCATCATCAATACTGACATCAGTGGCAGAGTCCAGGGTGGTAACATCGGCAGTGTCAGTAGTTTGATCTCCACCTTCAGATGCTGTGTCAAGGGCTTGGTCATCATCAATACTGACATCAGTGGCAGAGTCCAGGGTGGTAACATCGGCAGTGTCAGTAATTTGATCTCCACCTTCAGATGCTGTGTCAAGGGCTTGGTCATCATTAGTGCTGACATCAGTGGCAGTGTCCAGGGTGATAACATCGGCAGTGTCAGTAGTTTTGATCTCCACTTTCAGAAGCTGTGTCAAGGGCTTTGTTGTCATCGGTGCTGACATCATTATTATCATAATAACTTTCTCAGTCCCATTAGCTCAGCTGGTAGAGCATAAGATATATAATCTCGAGGTTGCAGGTTAAATTTTTAGGGCTGGCCAACATAAAATACTAACAGTTGTTCAGATGGGACTTTAAACCGAGGGCCTGTGTGTCAGCGCTATACACTGACAATGATAAAGAACCAGAAGAAACGTACGATGGGTTTTTTACCTGTATCCCGCACTTTTCCCTACTAACACTGGGGTTATGTAAGGTAAGCTTATATACAACAGCCTTCTCACACTTTTTAACAATATAATAACTGAGGTTGTTGGACTTTCTTCTTTAAAAAACCTGATTTTGCCAAATGAACTGGTTTTTGATACATACATTTTTGAATTTAACAATTCTTGAAAAATACATAATTGCATTTGGGCAATTTAAACCAAATGTTAGCAACTGATATTGGTTTCAATTTTCTATATTAAATTTTCTTGTTGATGTTTTGGTGAAATTAGGACATTTATTCTTGGTGGCTCTGTCATGAAAAACAATTTCAATGATCTACAAGTACATCTGATAAATCTCAAAGTTAACTTCATATAGACTTGGTCTTAATAGCTGCTTTTTATTTCTCTTTGTTAAACTAACTTTTTTGTTTCTCTTTGTTTAACTAATTAAGAAATAAGATTTGCCAGGATAATATATTTTAAACTTTTAGAGAACATTTAAACCACAGATACCTATAGATATTACATACCTATCCTGTAAATTAGTGTCATTACAGGAGAACACAGTGGGAAGCGAAACATAATCACATGTTTCTGTTTTAAATAGTTGATGACAATGTTGATTGCATGACGAAGGGTCATGCAGCAAGTGCACATTTCAAAAACTGGTAGATTGTGAAGAATGTCTGAGCATCTTTTGCTTGCAGAACTGTGCATGAAGAAACTTGCCTCTAGGTACTGCAACTTGAATAGCAGGACCTTGATTTGTAATCAATATGGCATACATGAATGTTTTGACACTGATAGATATGTAAAAATCAATGTCTCCTTAATGGTCCCAAATATACACTAGTTCCTTTATTGTTTTTAACAAATTTGAAACTCCTATTTATAGGAATAACTTTCAACTGGTAGGTTCTTTGGAGGAATTTTTTTTTTTAAAAATTTAGAAATGTATCCATTCTCGGACTCCCACTGCCAGCCTGTTATATTAAATCCCCTTAAAGGACCAAGCAGGAGCCCAAAAGGGACAAAATTGTGACATTTCAAAATCACTTTCTCAAGAATCAACTATCCCCTTTTGTAAGGTTTTCAAATTTGTTTAAATTAAGACCCATTAAGGGGGACTTTAATTTCTAAATAGGAATGGTTTTTTGGTTATTATTTTAAATATCTTGAGGTCTGGAGCATTAATCCATCATAACAATTGAGACTGCAATCTTTAAAAAGGATTTAATATCCATAAGGGCCAGCAGCTTGGGGTTGAAAATGGACTTTTTCAAAAAGCACTAATGAGTTGATTTTGTTCACATTTTTTTTTATATAATTCCTGTGAATAGGGGTTTCAAATTTGTGTAAATAAGGAAGTTAATGTACATAAGTGCTCAGTGAGGAGACATTTATTTTTATATATAAAAAAACCATGGGGAAACAGTAATTTTTCATATCTATTTAAGTAATTGTTTTAATCATCTCGAGATCTGCAGTATTGTATAGTTATTACAGTTGAGGCCGAGTCCTTCAAAGGTGATTGAATAAACATCAGGCACCAGGGGTCATATTCACCGACATTCTTAACAATATTCTTATACTTAAGCTTGAAAATCCAAATTTCAACCTTAAATATCTAATTTACCATGACAAATGGAATACTTGTGAGAGTTTATTAGACTACATATCAGGTGTACCTACATGCTTGCAAATCTTTGCCTCAAAAACTGGTCACTAAGTGTGTTTTTTAAAATTCATTATTGAGTTCAAGACAAAGAATATTCTCAAGAATGGTTGGTGAATACCACCCCAGGAGAGGTTCAAAAAGGGATAAAATTGTAAATTTGGGATCAAGTGAGGAGACATGTTTCATATGGGAATACTATGGAAAAAAAAAAGATAGCTCTCATTTTCTCATTTGTAAGTTCTTTATAGGCTTATTCATTCAAAATTTGAAAATAGTGACGAGTGAAATCAGGTGAGCAACTTAGTAATGGTTTAGATCGAAAAAATAAATCAAAGGACTGAGAGCTGCCATTTGTATGTTTAAATAGTTTGAGTCATCTTTATGCCATCTAGGGCTAAAAGACGATCAGTTAACCTCACTGCACTTTCATGGGATCCTGGAAGGTTAACCAATACCCGAGTACTACCCATCTCAGCAACTAACTGATAATGTTCCCACTTGAATCTGTGGTAAGAGACGAATGACAATGAGATGTAATGTCTTACATTAATCCACGCTGAAACTGTGGCTAAGTGGGGATTTAAACTCCTGAACCTTGTAACTAATATACTTGCCACTGGGGGAAATACTCATATTGGCCAATTATGAAGCAATTCTTGTTAGAAAATCGTAGCTAATTCAAATAAAAATCATAGATTAATTTCAGTGTTTTTCTCAGAAATGCATGAAACAAGAAATGAGAGGGTTGGTACAGGATGGGTATCCAGTGTTGAAAAAGGTTTTGTGTTCATTAATGCATCATCGGATACCCCCGGGTGTCAATTACGATACTCTCCATTCATCATGATGTATAATACTGACACCCAGGGGTATCCGACTATGCATTAATGGTGCATAATTCAAGTATATGTTTCTATTCTATATAAGAATATTGTTGCCATAAAAATCTAGTAAAGGAGTGTTTTTTAATGGACAACCATGTCATGTTCCAAAGTTAATACAATTGAGAAGTTTGATTCTGTAATTTTCTTAAGGTGTGTATGTTTTTCCTAATAAATATAAATTTTACAGTTACATCTTAAAGATCCCTAATAAACGGGTCTGCAGTAACTGATGTGCTGATTTTTTAGGATCTGACTTTTGAAGGCTGGGTTTCTCAAATTTGTCAACATCCAGTGAGCGACTTCCTGGTGTTTTTTCGTATTGTTTCTTCAATTTATGTACAAAAACCGTTTCAAGTGGTGATTTTATTCTATCTTTGTTGAATTAAGATGCTTAGAAAACCCTTTATGATTGCATTGTTTTGTTTACTTTTAAAATGCCCTCAATAATTCACTGCGATTAAAATTAATTCCGACGAAAGAGGCGAGTTCCAGATACATTGTACTTGACAACTGTTACTACGTAGGCTTTTACTACGTCTTTTAAATGAATTGCTCTGAATCTACATGACATATATAGGACCTATTACAGACCTTTTCTGTAATAATGTATAACATTTCTGAATAGAACGTCAAATTCAATATTGGCAGGTTAATTTTTTCAAGCAGAAAGCTGGTAACATTTGCTTCTGGGACTATTTTCATTGTTGCTATGTGATATGCTAATTAGTATGGACACTCCTGCATTTCAGCCTTCACTACGCTCCATTAAATAGCAATCGTGTGCAGACTGAGGCTTCAAATATCAAAAGTAATGACTCAAACACGTTAGAAGGGAATTTTTTTTTTTTCGTACATTAAAAAGTTATTATTATCCGACAGATACATAAATAATCAAGATATACTTTCAGTAAATTCAAACCATGAGGAAGCAGTTTTTGGGTGCATATGAAATGAGCTACACTTTTCCAATACCAACATCCAACAATAATCGAAGAGACGCCAGAAAGTCTGTAGCCTCAAAAAATAAGTGTGTATAGTCTCTACATGAAAAATATCTATGTTAAGTTTGAGTATAACTGGCCTGATGGTTTCAGATGTATAAAATATATTGTTACATAGTTCATTTATCTCTCCTATCTTTATTTCCCCCACCCCTAGTCGTAATTCTTCTCTCTGAACTTGTCATTTCTCTCTTTATTCCTGAACTTGTCACTTCTATGCGTAATCCTGTATTTGTCATTTCTCTCAGTATCCCTGTACTTGTTGCTTTTCTCCATATCCCTGTACTTGTTGTTTCCCTCTGTATCCCTGTACTTGTTGTTTCCCTCTGTATCCCTGTACTTGTACTTGTCACTTATCTCTCTATCCCTGTACTTGTTGTTTCCCTCTGTATCCCTGTTCTTATTATCCCTATTTCCATATCTATCTTTTGGGTGCTTCTCTGACTTCCATCTAAGCGGATGCTTCTCTTTGATTGGACTTGTGGATTTCTTATTTTTGTGTTTTCTATGTTTTAAAGACTGAAAAATTGAATAGCAGTGATAGCAAACATACAGAATATTCATCAAATAGTAAACAACAAAATTCTATATGAAAGCACTGAGATTTTGGTGATCATAGCAAGGGAATCTTACTGAATAACACGGTACAGACGGTAATTTGTTTGAGTACACCAAATGAATGCAAAAGAAATACATTTTAAATGGATTTCAAATGCATTTGGAACATACTAAAAACAGAAATGAAAATTGTAAATGAAAACAAATGTATTTCTTAGCGATGATGAATACAAAGGTAAATGGTTAATGTGTTTTGAATGATGTGAATGCATTAATTGATAAAAGCTGTCATATTCGAGTCCTCTCAAATTTTATCACAGCGGTATGTGTATTTCGTTCACTGCAATAAATAAAAGTACAACTCTAATGTTAATTAAAAGTTAAAATTGTATTTAACATTATAATATGGTTACTGTATACAGTTATTATTCTTGCCATTACATAAAGCATGCCGCAAGTAAATGTTTGATATAAACATTGCACTTTAAAAAGACAGTTGGATGTAGTCCTAACAGATAGTTTTGTTTAAATATGCCAATTTATTCAGACATATTTGGCTTACTGATTACTTCAAATACAAAAATAAGACGTGCTGTCTCGATGCTTGTATACGTAGATCAGAGCCTATTATTTGAATACTTAGATAAGAACCTATTATTTGAATACTTAGATAAGAACCTATTATTTGTATACTTAGATCAGAACCTATTATTTGAATACTTAGATAAGAACCTATTATTTGAATGTTTCAAATCAACATCTCATTATGTAAGTTAAGTTTTTTTGACAGGTTTATGACTTCGTATAAATATTCACCTTTTCTTGCGCATCCTCACTTGAACTCTCCCTTTCTTTATGCCTCTTTCTTTTCTTTTTCTTTGTTTCTGCTTCATCTTCATCATACACAAGGTCGTAGTTACTGCTCGTAGTCAACAAAATAACATATGTGTTTATTTTCATATCATGCTGTGTCAAATTTAATGGCCTTTGTTTATTAACACTGTAAGTTCCAGTATTGTATGTAATGAAATGGCCAAGAATTATTAATAAGCTAAAACTAAAATCAAACAAGGACTGGGTATTAAAATTGTTCTCACAAAATATGTACTGGGTATTGCATTTGGTGGCATTAAGAATTGCAATTTAAATCAAAATGCTTTGAGCACTGAAGGCTTGGGACTGCATATGACTTGGTGAAGAAGTAGATTAGGAGCAGAACAAAGACACATTTTTATTGGAAATATAAACAGAATAAAAAAGTGATTGTATTTTATGTGTTTATTGTTATTGACCCCAGTGAGTCAACTTGAACAAACTTGGCAGAGAACAATCAGTCATTGCTACATGTAAAACTTGGCATTATACTTTAAGAATAAGAATTTTTAAGGTTCTCATTAAAAGTGCTTATCAGCTCCTGGATATAAAGATGATTAAATTAGCTCCAACAATAGATAAGAATAGAAATGTGTTCATAGGACATGTTTGTCTGCAGATTTCTAGTAAATTTTACCTACAAGATCGAAGGACAGCACACTCGCCTTGAAAGCGTGTCTTAAATTTTGCTTTTTTAAATTGTATTGCTTTTGGGTCCTGCTTGTCCCTTATGCATATTAGATTACCCTTTAAAAACCTAGTTTTAACTGTTTTGACTAAAAAATACCCCAGATCTCAAAACAAATAGACCAGAATAGACATACTGCACTCACCTTGTGCAGAGGAGACAATGCCAAAGAAGGCAATTTTTGACAATGCTATATCTCAGACATTTAAATTTGGTCAGTCGCAATATTATATTTATATGACTACAGGGCAATTTGGTGACTATCAAATGAAAACTACAGGTGTTAGAGTGCACATAACTCGTAATAATGCAATTTTTGACAATTCAGGTGCCATAACTCCAACAATATTTATCTGAAATAGCCAGCTCTAAAACTTGTCTCAGATACTATGGTTATATAACTACTGTATAAGATTGGTGAAGATCAAATGATAACTGTGAATGCTACAGTGCACAAATTATCAAATAGCATAATTTTTTTATGATTCAAGGGCCATAACTCCAACAAAAATTATCTGATTTAGCCAGTTCAAAAATTTATCTGAGATAGTTTTTTGTTAATATATAAAATTATCTACTGTGTAAGTTTGATTAAGATCAAATGAAAACTGAGAGTGCTAGCACACAAATAAAATATATACAATTTTTTAAGATTCAAGGGCCATAACTCCTGACACTAATTATCTGATTTTGCCAATTAACAAACTTGTCCAAGATAATATGGTTATATAACTACTGTATAAGTTTGGCAAAATTCAAATGAAAACTGGGTGCTAGAATGCACACAATGTCAAATAATGCAATATTTGACAATAAAAGGGCCATAAATCTGACTTTCATTATCCAATTTAGTCAGTTGAAGAACTTGTCTAAGATATTATGATTATATAACTCCTGTGTAAGTTTGGCAGGGATCAAATTAAAATGCAGGCGCTACAGTGCACACAAGATCAAAATTAATAGTGCATTTTTTTATGCTTCAAGTGCCGAATTTAGTTATCTGATTTGACCAGTTCAAGATCTTTCCATATATCATGGTCATATAACTTCTATGTAAGTTTGGTGACGGTCCAATGAAATTTACAGGTACTAGAGTGCACACAACTAAAGTACATGGATGGCCAACAGCCATCAGAATAGCTCACCTTGAGCTTTGCTAATGATTAAGATAGTTCCAAAAAAAGTTGAGAAAAAAGAGAAGTTCCTGATTTCGATAGTATGTTAAAACAAAAAATGTCACTAGTAAGTGTCACATGCCCCCCAATTGGTCTGTGAAAATAACAATATATATTATAAAAGGTATGGATTTAAATGTATCCATGAATATCAAGCGATGGACTGACGGACACACAATTTGATGTTGTTTTTTTTACATTAAAGTGTGACCTTGACTTTTGTGCCACCTTGACATTTGATGTAAAGATCTAGGTTTTTCTGAAGGTAAATGCAGTTGACACATCATCATGACATGCTGACCATTTGTGTCAATTTATTTTAAAATCCCTCCATGTAAAACAAAGTTACAGACCAGACATGAAAAAATTAAACAAACTAAAGATCTTGAAGACTGAAGTAAGGTTCTGGGTCTTACAAACAACACCTCATCATGTCATATTGATTTATTGAGCAAAGTGTTTTAGAAATTGTATGACAAAGTTACAGACCAGACAAATCTCAAACAGACTCAAAGTGTTGTCAAACAAACTAAAAGTATGACCTTGACCTTTGAGGTCTAGGTCTTACGTGTGACATGTAGTCATGTCATCTTGATCAATTGAGCCAAGTTAAATCCCACCATAAAAGACAAAGTTACAGACCAGTCACGAAATATCAAACAAATTGAAAGTGTGACTTTGAAATTTGAAGAAAGGTTCTGGGTCTTACACACGACACTTCATGTCATGATGATCCATTGAGCCAAGTGTTTTTGAAATCCATCCGTATATGACAAAAGTTACAACTGGACCCAAAATCTGACACAGACTCAAAGTGTAGGATGTAGGTCTTATGTGTGACATGTCATCATGTTATACTGATAAATTGACCCAAGTGTTTTATTCATAGATGACAAAGTTACAGACCGGACACGAAATCTCAAACAGACTGAAAGTGTTGTCAAACAAAGTTAAATTGTGACCTTGACCTTTGAAGTTGGGTGTTACGTGTGACACTTCGTCATGTTATGTAGCAAGCATTTGTAGCAAGTATTTATAAAATCCATCAATTTATGACAAAGTTACAGGCCGGACACGAAATATCGGAAGGACGGACACTGCGATAACTGTATGCCATCCAAAAAATTTAGGGTGAAGGAATGGATAACAAGAGCACCCAAGTGGGTGCAGACGCTCATCTTTTTTCCAAATCAATTAAGTAGGTCAAAGTCAGTGAACTTTTTAAACATGATGGTGATTAGTTTAAACAAGAGGCCCAAGAGGGCCTGAGGACACTCTACTGACTCATAGTGGCCATAGCACTTTTTGAAATTCTACTATGCAATAGAAACATCTAGAAGATTTTTTTTTTTTCAATATGTAATTCAAGATGGCCGCCATTACAAAAAAATAGTCCAAAACTTAAAAAATCTTCCTTCATGAACGGCCCATCAGATTTTCAAAATGTTTATGTAGTAATGATGACCAACTATACTTTGGTTAGATTTGTTCAAATGGTGTCCCTAGGGTTAAATATGACACTGCCCCGAGGATGTAATTAGGGGACACATGTCATAATATTTTTTTATTTTTTTTTTAAAATTGAAATGATTTTGCCTTTATCTTCACAGAAGCATTGTTTGGTGATGAGGGAGGTTCAGATTTGTAAAAATGACTGGGTTCCACTGTCTTAAGGGGTCAGGAGGGACCCCAAAAGAGTAAAAATTGGGAATAACTAAATTCATTTTCTTAAGAACCAGTATGTCAGATTTGTTCATATTTTGCATAAATTATCCCTATGTGTAGGGGTTGATTGCAGATAAGAATTTAGGGGCTAAAATTTATAGGGGTCCTGTAAGAGGACTTAGAATTTTACATAGGGATACTATGGGAAAACAGAAAATTCTCTTTTTCTTTAATTTTTTCTGAAACCACTTGGCCAATTCAACTGAAACTTCAAATGGATGTTTCTATTGCATAGGAGACTATACAGAAGATTTTTTTTTCGATCTGAAATTCAAGATGGCCACCGTTACTAAAAATAGGTAAGAACTTAAAAAATCTTCTTCTCATGAACGGCCCAACAGATTTTTAAAATGTTTATGTAGTAATGATGACCAACTATAGTTTTGTTAGATTTGTTCAAATGGTGTCCCTAGGGTTAAAAATGACCCTGCCCCGAGAGTTCAATTAGGGGACACATGTCAATATAATATTTTTTTTTAGAAGGAAATGATTTTGCCTATATCTTCACAAAAGCATTGTTAGGTGAAGGAGGTTCAGATGTGTAAAAATGACTGTGTTCCTATGTTTTAAGGGGTCAGGAGGGGCCCCAAAAGGGTACAAATTGAGAATTACTAAAATCGTTTCCTTAAGAACTGGTATGTCAGATTTGTACATATTTGATATGAATTATCCCTATGTGTAGGGGTTTGATTGCAGATAAGAATTTAGGGGCTAAAATTTATAGGGGCCCTGTAAGGGGACTTAGAATTTTACATAGGGATACTATGGGAAAACAGAAAATTGTCTTCTTATTTTTCATTTATTCTGAAACCACTAGGCTATATAAACTGAAACTTCACATAGATGTTTCTATTGCATAGGAGACTATACAAAAGATTTTTTTTTCTGTCTAAAATTCAAGATGGCCACCATTACTAAAAATAGTCCAAAACTTAAAAAATCTTCTTCTCATGAACATCAGATTTTCAAAATGTTTATGTAGTAATGATGACAAACTATAGATTTGTTCAAATGGTGTCCCTTGAGTTAAAAATGACCCCCGCCCCGATGTTTCTATTGCATAGGAGAATTTCAAAAAGTGCTATGGCCACTATGAGTCAGTAGAGCGTCCTCAGGCCCTCTTGTTGTTAAATTATTTTAAAATCGAGCCAGTAGTTTCTGACAAGAAATTTTTTAAGTTTTTACTATAGCTTATATAGTAAACTAACCCCAACCCCTGGTTGCCATATTTTTTGACAAATCAAGATGGCTTGAACAAACTTGGTAGAAGGTCACGCAAGGACCATTTCTGTGAAATTATTTTAAAATCGAGTCAGTAGTTTCTGACAAAAAGATTTTTTAAGTTTTTATTATAGCTTATATAGTAAATTAACCCCACCCCCTGGCCGCCATGTATTTTGACGAATCAAAATGGCTTGAACAAACTTGGTAGAGGGTCACACAGGGAACATTTCTGTGAAATTATTTTAAAATCGAGCCAGTAGTTTCTGACAAGAACATTTTTTTTAAAGTTTTTACTATAGCTCATATAGTAAACTAACCCCACCCCCTTGCCGCCATGTTTTATGATGAATAAATATGGCTTGAACAAACATGGGAGAGGGTTACCCAAGGAACATTACTGTGAAATTATTTTGAAATCGAGCCAGTAGTTTCTGACAAGAAGATTTTTTAAGTTTTTACTATAGCTTATATAGTAAATTAACCCCATCCACTGGTCGCCATGTTTTTGACAAATCAAGATGGGTTGAACAAACTTGGTAGAGGGTCACCCAAGGAACATTTCTGTGAAATGATTTCAAAATTGAGCCAGTAGTTTCTGACAAGAAGATTTTTTAAGTTTATACTATAGCTTATTTACAACGGGTCCCGTTATAACGCGGTCCGATATAACGCAAATTCCGTTATAACGTTAGCCTTGATTATAACAAACTATTATAACCATTACCTCATGGGTTTAAAAGATATTTTAAGTGATTGATTCATGCCAGCATTGACTATTAACAGTTTGTAATAATCCCGAGTGCTTCAATAAATGCTGTCACGCGCCAAACGCGGGAGCCAACGCAAACTTTGTTTTTTTTCGAGTTATCGAAAACACGAAAACGTTTTCCTTTCTTTTCTTTTTTTGTATTAATTTTATACATATATAAGTGTATCTGTTGTAACCAAATATGCGTTGTATCATATTACAATGCCAACAATATGTGGGTCTTAGGGTCAGTAACAAAGTTGAAATGGGGCATCGTATTTGATTTAATACAAAACAAATTTAAAAAAAAAAAAAAAAAAAAATGGGCAGCAGGGTGGGGGTCTTGGTTGGGCTCGGGCAGGAAAGTCCATTAAATAGGTCAAGGTCAGTGATGTAAACTTTTTTTACTTTAATGATCGACTTACAGAATTAATTATTTTACTGAAAAATAAAACTGATTTAAAAAAAAAAAAAAAATCAAACCCGGACTAAACAAAAAACTATGGTTTTAAAGCCGAAAGTATGGAAATTTATGTAAGTTAGCTATATACATTGTTTCTACAACATAATATAAATGTGTTTATGAAGTTTAGTCACCAAAACACGAGAAACAGAGAAAAATCTGAGCTAAACATAAACCTTTATCCAAACCCGAGCTAAACAAAAAACTTTAACCTAAGGTTTTAGATTTAGAGCCCAAAGTATGGAAATTTAGGTACGTTAGCTATATAAAATTTTTGTATAACATTATATAAATGTGTTTATGAAGTTTAGTCACTGTGACGTGAGTTGTTTGTTCAGAAACAGAGAAAAAGCTGAGCTAAACATAAAACTTTAACCAGCTGACGCCGACATGACGACGCCATTTACGAAGTCAGTGTCATGACAATAGCTCTTCTTTCTTTTCCAAAAAGACGAGCTAATAAAATCAAAAGTCCTCTTACTGGGCCCCAATTGACCTTAAATCTTTCAAACAAACTCGAGACCCCACTCTGCATAGGTGGACTCCTAGGAGACCCCATTGGTGGAGTCAAATTGATTCCCAGGCCATGATTTGAACAAAGCTTCATAAAGGGAAGGCTTCACACTTTATTTGGTGAATATCTGTCAAGAAATTTCAAAAGTCATCTTAAGCAAAAGGGGCAATTGTCACAGAGCAATCATGTCAGCCTTTGGCTCAGGATAACTAAATGACCAGCTAAAAGTGATTAAGTTCATGTTTAGCACTCATTTAGCAAAACTGTAAGTTATACATCAAAACTGTAAGTTATACATCAGCTTACCTGTCTTTCCTCGAGTTATCCTTGATTCTATAGTTAGAGGCAAAATCTTCTCTCTTATCATCTTTCATAACCTCAACACCTTTACCTGGCAAATATACAATGACCTTGTAATCAATAGTTATTCATAAACAATATACCTCTGACTAAAGACTGTTGCCAGGCGAGGATTCGAACACACAACCCCTGGAATAATGAAAGGTGATAAAATATGTACCTGCTTCAAAAGTTACCAACTTTTCT
Organism: Panopea generosa; assembly: GCA_029582155.1. Lineage (NCBI taxonomy): Eukaryota > Metazoa > Mollusca > Bivalvia > Adapedonta > Hiatellidae > Panopea > Panopea generosa. The sequence continues at coordinate 5,844,875 of CM055907.1, forward strand.
AAGTCTAAAATGGCCATAATTCTTCCAAAATGCAACCCAGAGTTATGGTTCTTGTATCTGTGCATTCTGATGATGATGCTGAACACACATGTGAAGTTTCATTCATATCGAATGAGTGGTTACATAGATATCTTACCTGATAAAAAACTTTAACCACTCTAGGAGTATTCCAGAAGACAGATGCAGACAAACGGAAGGACGGTCACTGCAGTTACTATATGCCCACCACCACTCTAGGAGTATTCCAGAAGACAGATGCAGACAAACGGAAGGACGGTCACTGCAGTTACTATATGCCCACCACCACTCTAGGAGTATTTCAGATCTCAAATTCCACTATTATTTTGGCACAAATTGATTTAAAATGAGAATATTCTGTTTTCCCATAGTATTCCAATATCAAAGTCCCCTTCAAGAGCCCGTATAAATACCTATGATTTCATATCTAAAAATCACCATCAAATCTACAAATATATCCCTTTTCATCTTTGATTTGATTCAGGAATGACGATGTCTTTATCCAGGCTATGAACTGCAAACTGTTGCACATGCACTCAAAGGGGTTCCCTCTTAAATCTACTACTAAATCTTTTCCAGTTGATGTTTTAACAAGCGCAACTAATGTGTCAATTCCTTCTCTATCTTTTTCATCAAATCTGACGATGTCATTGTTTTCTAAACCTAAATATTCTAAATTCAGTAAATGAAAGTAATTGAAAGTGATAGCCGTTAGTTTATTGTTTGAAATATTCAAATGTGTCAGATTACCATTCTCGCTTAATATTTCGTACGAAAGTTTAGTTATACCGTTGTATGAAATATCTAAAACACGAAGGTTTACTAAGTTTGTGAACAGTTGATTAAAATCAGCATTGTGGTTCATTGCCATGGTGTTAAGGTAGTTATTTGACAGTATTAATCGTCGGATTGAGTCGGCAGGTTGAACAATAATTGGTGAAATATATTTTAATTCATTATACGATACGTCAATGTCTTCTATGTTCACATGTCCGTAAGAGATAAGTGACACATTTAAAATTTGAAATCGATTAAATCTTGCCTCCAACCTCTTCTGTTTGACATCATGCGATGATATATTAATGCACAGTCCATCTTTGGCGGTGATAGGCCATATCAGATTTTGAAAAACTGAGTTTGCGATGATCACTTTGGAGCTCAAGAAGAAACTATAAATCAAAATCTTACTTGGTTTTTCGATCGCCCATTTGATAAGTTGATCTATCGAAGAGTTGAAACGATTCATGACATTAGCAACCGCTGGAACAATGATGTTGGTAATATCGAGATAAGAAAGGTGAAACATTTTTTCAGAAGGGTCTCTGTAAGTGTTTTGTAATGCATTTATTGTTGATCTCCTTAAAGACCAACTCCGTATATTACAAAGCAGTTTTGGATTCGGTAAACGTATTCGCCCAATTGATAGATCTTTTTAACTTGATAGTATGAAGTCTCTTTCTTTCGTACACGTTAATAAAGAATGTTTTATTTACCTGCAATGCATCCTTGTTTCCCTTTGCTATATTATCTATGATTAAACTGTTTACTTCTGTTATAATAGAATCATTTTCCAGTGCCATATTGATGGCATGTAAATCGAGGTTATCTGTCCCATTGAAGTGTAACTCTTGCAACTGAATTAATCCATCAAGGGATCTGGATTTCATTGTTGACACATTTTACTAAATATCTTCAAGATCTTTAGTTGTTTTAGCTTTTTAAAATAGAAATCAGTTATTGTATTATTGTTATATTCATTTGGAATGGCGTCGAGAATGTGCAGCTCTGTCACGTGTATCCAGCTCGTATCGGCAAAATTCGTGGTAATAACACAATCCATTTTCAAATTATTTAATTCGACAACGATGATACCTTCTGGAACAGTTTTTGGAGGCATATTATCATCACAACTGCATAATCTCTCCATTGCACTGACACTTGTGTGGACAGCTTTGAGCACCTGCGCCGAATACTAGAACGACAATCGCAATGTTGAAATGTACCACTTCCTCATGGTTGATGTCACAACTATCCTTTAAAATTACTTCTTTTTATTTTGACTTGAAACTCTCGGACATTTTATATTTGATTATGTGAATATATATTAACAGCATTTTAATTCTTCGTTTAATAGCTATATATGCATGTATAACATATTTGTCATAACCGCATACAATTAAAACCGTTACTGACTTCTGGGAAATTAGTGACCACAAAAGATCTTGATAGAATCATAGTATGAATTATTTTCACATGAGAACACATAATTATTATGTCTGTTACAATATAAACATGGTTGCCAAAGATGTCGGCAATCTGAACTAAGTCCAGTATATCAGTAAATTAACAATAACATTAACTTGCCTACGTTAGCAATCAGGACATATAAACGGTCACAAAACGTATTATAATGCTGAAAAACTTGCATCAAACTGTATTTATAGTTCCAAGTAAAAGGTGTCAATTTTTAAAATAAGATATATAACCCAATGATAAATACGGACGTTAAACGGGAGGACATTTAATACATTTTTTAATTGTTTACGGCGTTTGCTTTAGTATATTAGTATGAAGTTTTTTTTGAAGGTAACTTTGATTGGACATATTTACATTAAAAAGGAAAATCCCACGTCGAAAAATTAAAATATGACAGAAATACATAATTCTACGATTGTTTATCTTCGTAAATAAACATATACTAAACCGCCATTTTTATTCCATTATATTATTTGAAATTCAATAAGTGTTTATATGGTACTAGTTTACCTTGAGCTATAATTACTCAAATTTTAACATTTCATCAAACACCTTTTTCTTCCAAGCGTTAATATTCGCTTGATGAACTAACGTTTTTATTTACTTAGACATCAATTAATATCCGATACTTGAAGCATGGAACATGAGGAAGAAAACAGATTAGCAGAGTGTTTTATTGAATCTGTTCAGGATGGGTTCAAACCACAAACACTAGAATAAAAGATCAAGATATTGATCAACTTAAACTTTTATAGATTAGTCATTTTATATATATTTGTTAATTTTGTACAATAAGAAACGATTATCAAGATGTTATGATACATTTTCAATGAGGTAATTCCAATAACGCCCTTGTTATGATCTATGATGTCCTGTAAATCAACACGTGAAATGGTTGGTAAATTTCATGTTTTAGTGGCTGAAGTCTCTTATTGTGATTTATGATGTCCTGTAAATCAACACGTGAAATGGATGCTAAGTTTCTTGTTGTAATGGCAGCAGTCTCCTTTTGTGATCTATGGTGTCCTGTAAATCAACACGTGAAGTGGTTGGTAAGTTTCTTGTTGTAATGGCAGCAGTCTCCTGTTGTGATCTATGATGTCCTGTAAATCAACGCGTGAAGTGTTTGGTAAGTTTCATGTTTTAGTGGCAGCAGTCTCCTGTTGTGATTTATGATGTCCTGTAAATCAACACGTGAAGCGTTCGGTTAGTTTCATGTTGTAATGGCAGCAGTCTCGTGTTGTGATCTATGATGTCCTGTAAATCAACACGTGAAGTGTTTGGTAAGTTTCATGTTTTAGTGGCAGCAGTCTCCTGTTGTGATCTATGATGTCCTGTAAATCAACACGTGAAGCGTTCGGTTAGTTTCATGTTGTAATGGCAGCAGTCTCGTGTTGTGATCTATGATGTCCTGTAAATCAACACGTGAAGTGTTTGGTAAGTTTCATGTTTTAATGGCAGCAGTCTCCTGTTGTGATCTATGATGTCCTGTAAATCAACTTGTGAAGTGTTTGATAAGTTTTAATGGCAGCAGTCTCGTGTTGTGATCTATGATGTCCTGTAAATCAACACGTGAAGTGTTTGGTAAGTTTCATGTTTTATTGGCAGCAGTCTCCTGTTGTGATCTATGATGTCCTGTAAATCAACATGTGAAATGGTTGGTAAGTTTTAGTAGCAGCAGTCTCTTGTTGTCATCTATGATATCATGTAAATTAACACGTGAAATGGTTGGTAAATTTCGTGTTTTAGTGTCAGCTGTCTCCTGTTGTGATCTATGATGTCCTGTAAATCACCACGTAGAGTGTTTGGTAGGTTTCATGTTTTAGTGGCAGCAGGTTCGTGTTGTGATCTATGATGCCCTGTAAATCAATACGTGAAATGTTTGGTAAGTTTCATGTTTTAGTGGCAGCAGTCTCCTGTTGTGATCTATGATGTCCTGTAAATCAACACGTGAAATGGTTGGTAGGTTTCGTGGCAGCAGTCTCTTGTTGTCATCTATGATATTATGTTTCATGTTTGGCAAGTTTCATATCTAAGTGGTGAAATTGTCTTACATTGTTGTATACCTGTATGATTCCGAGGGTAATATATATAACAGCTGGTCATCTATGAAGGAAAATTACATTTGAAGATAGGTGTTAATTTCATGACTCTATAACTCTATAATGCTTATTTAATTAGCTCCTAATGTTTCCTGTGTAATCAAAAATGAAATTTCCGGTGTCTGCATTTGTGGCAGTCAAATCAGAAATATTAACAATAAATTTGCAACCATTCTGCATCTTTGTAGCTCTCTATTTTCTACCTCTATTTACATTTTAAATATCATCGACCCTCCGATCATGAGTTTGGTGCTCTACCACTTGACCACGCTTTCCACATAGTTTATATATGAACATATTATTCTTAACCTATAAGTATATAGCCAATCACATACTCCATGTTCTACCACGTGACCGTACAATTTGTTAGACGATTATGGGATCCAATCAACTTTATATTATACTGTTTAAAATTCCAGATGGCGATTTTAAAAAAGGAAATAAATTAAGTAGAAATACGTTTATGCAGCAAGCATCGGCAAAATTCGTGGCACAATCCATTTTCAAATTATTTAATACGACAACGACGATACCTTCTGGAACAGTTTATGGAGGCATATTATCACCACACTGCATAATCTCTCCAATGCACTGACACTTGTTTGGACAGCTCTGAGCACCTGCACCGAGTACTAAAACGACACTCGCTATATAAAATTTACTACTTGCCTCACTGTTGACTTTACCACTATCGTTTGATGTTAGTTCTTCGACCTTAAATTTGTAAATAATTCTATTTAGGCAAGTTATATTCTTCGTTTAAAAGCTATATATGCGTATATAACGTAGGGGTCATTACCGCATATAGTTAAAACTGCTGAAAAATTAGTCACAACAAATTATCTTTATCGAAACCTGACATGATATAAATTCACACGAAAACACATGCTAGTTAAGTCAGTTACAACATAAGCATGATTGCCAAAGCTGTTGTCAACTAGTGAAAATATTTCCAGTATATCAGTAACTTAACAATAAAATTAACTTGCCTACGTAAGCCATCAGGAAATATAAAGGGTCACAAAACGGAGTATAATACCGATAAACTTGCATCAAACTGGATTTAAGAGTGTCAAGTGTTGTGGTTTTAAATGACAATATGTAGAACCATTGTTAAATCCGTACGTTATACGTGAGGACATTAAATAACATATTATTTTTAGGGTGTTTGTTTCAGTCAAATGTTGCGAGTCTTTTGTGTAAGTAATTTTGTTTGACATATAGACATTTAATAAAATATTTAACAGTCACACATATTCTACCAAAAGCAGTGAGTGTTTTTTTTATTATATAAATCTATTTTATTTTCAGCCATATTATTCAAATTCTAAATGTTCACCAAATAAATTGTTTCTTTAAAGTGTTGTAATCCGATTCATATAACACGTTTTCATTAACTTTGACATCAATAATATATAGGATCTTACGTGAATGCTCATTTATTATTGCATTTATAAAACGAGTCTGCAAAAATATATTATGCGAGGCTCTGCTGAGCGTTATATCATTTGCCAACGAGTTTAATAAACGAAATAATAAATGAACACGTAAGATTCTGTTATCACAACTCAGAAACATACTTGTAGTACATTAACCATTTAGTTATCATATCATGTGTACAACAAGCAAGAAAATTCCAGCAAATGTGTGTATGACGGAGTTTTTCACAATGAAAATGTTTGAGTGACCGGATATTTAGTTAAAACAATATTTATCTGTTATCAGCATACAACATATACATATATTCGATATACAGCGATATATAACAACGGAATTAAAAAGAAAGCTATTTCTAGCTTGTACAAAGTCTCTCTTCTGAATATCTTGCAAGGACTATACAATGGTGTAATAAATGCAAAGAAAACACATTAAGAACTGTGAAGAGAACAACGTGGAAAGTGGTAGGTAAAGTAGATAGAATAAGGAAAGGAGAGTTGTGATCACAGGAAGCCTATTGAGGTGGTGTGGGTCACAGTTATGACCGGATGTTTGCATGATGTGATTTCGCAGGAACATTGTTGTCATTCAATTTCTGCAGCAAATATTCTCTGGCACTGTCGTTTGTCAGTTTCTTGTCTGTTGTGATTCCGGCAGCTTTAGTCATACCTGTCACAACGCCCATGCTTTCCCCATCAACCTGCACTAACTAATTAGGTCTACAATGTTTGTTTTTGATATTTTGACAGCGCGTATGAATACATTGGTGTAGTGAATCGGTAGTTATATTAACCTAGATTAATATGAAAACAATGTCATGGGTTTATTACACTTCTGCACGGGAAGTTATGTGATTAGAAACGTTTCTTTTATTTTTAAATCAATTAATATCCGATATTTGAATCACTGACAACAAGGAAGAAAACATATTAGCAGAGTGTTTTCTTGAAAATGTTCAGAAGCGGTTACAAACCACAGACAATAGAATAAAACAATCTAGATATTTATCTTATTAACATTTTATATGTTCTATCATAATAAAAATTTTATGATGCTTTTTTTTTTTTGAGTTTTTTTTTAAATTAATGTCCTTGTTGTGTTTAATGATATTCCTGCATATGATATTCAACAGGATCCTGGAAAATGGTTTATACGTTTTTTGATTTAGTGGCTGAAGTGTCTTACAGTGTTGTACAGCTGTATGATTCCGAGGGTATTATATATCACAGCTGATCATCTATGCAGGCAAAATACATTGAAAATTAGTTTTATTTTCGTGTTTTCATACTCGAGGATCTGTATGCATTGGTAGCAGTCAAAACTGAAATGATACTATTTTGCAAACATTCTGCAATTTATTAGCTATCAGTATTCTAGGTTTATCTCTTTTTCTTTTTAAATAAAATTTCATAATTGATATCGGTTAGAGTGCGTTGTCCTGTGGTGAGCATCGTGCCCATAATATAATTGTCATGGGTTCGATCCTCCGCCAAGGCTTGGTGTAGTTGACTTAAGCAAGACACTTTATCAGCATATGTATAACATTATTTCTACCCATGAAAACTTCGAGAGTAATTTGCATAATACCTTTGGATTACAATCTAAGTAAAATATCAAATATAATTGAATGCAATGTTATATATTATTATAAATTTATAAACGGTATTAATGCATTTCAACCTTGTGTATTTCTAAAATATTCAAAGAACAATGGACGACATCTTTTCCCGATTAAAGAACACTCCGCTCTGATCAGAGTGATAGATAGTTTGCTGAAATTATCTAAAATGCTTCTTAATTTTCAATCAAAGCTATCATCGAGTCTACCTTGTATTTCGTATACAATATGTCTAAGGCACCTTCAACGAACCGCGAGTTTTGGAGTATCGAGTGCTCGAGATATCGCAAATAATTCGTATATACGTTTAATATCTACATAATTATTCGAGACCAAACAGTTTCAACAAAAGATCAAATGTGCTTGATTGTTTAATGCACAAGATAAGAATAAAATAATATTAAGAAGGTTTCACTAAACAGAAAATAAATCAGATGCAAAACTATCTGTTACTAAATATATATATGTAAATGTTGCTGATTAATTTTATTATAATGACATTGGTATGAACAATTTTATGTCGTTTAACAAGTTGTGATGTTTATTTCTTTCATCTTTTAGTTGATGAAGTATTTTGGATTGTATGACCACGTGCTTTGACATGTGGCATATTTACGTATTCACTATGCACGTGTTGCTCTGTTAAACGTTTCATTTGAATGATATGTCTCCTGTTGGTTAGATATGTTTTTTCCTTTCTTTATATTATTTACAATTATCAATAATTCCATAGTGAAATCAGAAATGTTGGCAATGACTTTGAGAATACGGGTGTTCACAATAAATGTTAAATACATCAGTTCATCCTAATTAAAATAGATATATTGCTGCCCGGACTTGGGTTGCCAGTGAATATTATATACCTGTTTCTTATTGGGAAGGAAAGGAAACATCAATGTAATATTAAACATATAGGAGAAAGGCATTATAAAATAGAACAATTTTAACTGCAACAACAGACACATCTCATGTCTGGAATTTTCTGCTACCTAAGTCTATAATCGAAACACAAAGTGAATCCCAGCTTGGTGTAACGTCGTGTCTGTCTTCGGTTTGGGTGCACTTGAACCTCGTGTACCTGTCAAATACTCGCAGAAGAATAGGTGACATCTTTTCTCGATTGAGAACCTCTGTTATAATCAGAATTATTGGTTTTTGTTGATCTAAAGCTTCTTGTACCTCTGTCTGGCACCACGGCTTTACAACAAATGCATTTGATACAACAAAAATCACTATAGATGAATCCTTGATACATTGCATAACTTCTCCCAAAAACGTGAAAACCGGTCTAAAAGCGTTGTCACCCGTACAAATGTAGTCCGCATTTGTTTGTGTTATCTCTTTTAAACGTCTGGATAGTCCAGGGTAGACAACCGTCTGCACCAAATCATCGTCGTCACTGCTAAATGATAAAAACATCAGGAACTTCAGATGAAACTCATGCCCTCTGATATCGTTAATAAAATGCTTCATTCGTTTACGTTTTCTTCTCCTCTTTCTTGTTAGCAAAACTGTTGCAATGGTCACAGTAACAATTAATACGAAAGAACCAGCCGAGGCACTTGATGCTCTGATAATGTATCGTCTTTTACACGACTCATTTACATAAAACTATGCATTTCCTTTCATATCCAAAGCTTTCCCATTAAATGTACAAATGTATTCATTTCCACCTTTAATATGATGTAGGAATAACGACGTCTTCATCCAGGCTATAAACTGTAAACTGGTACACGTGCACTCAAAGGGATTCCCTCTTAAATCTACACCTAAACTTTTGCCGGTTGTTTCTCCAACTAACGCGACTAACGTGTCAATTCCGTATCTATCTTTTTCATCTAATCTGACGATGTCATTGTTTTTCAGTCTAAAAAATTCTAAATTCAGTTAATGAGAATAACTGAAAGTGATAGCCGTTAGTTTATTGTCTGAAATATTCAAATGTGTCAGATTACTATTTTCACTAAATATTTCGTACGAAAGTTTAGTTATACCGTTGTATGATATATCTAAAACACGAAGATTTACTAAGTTTCTAAGCAGTTGATTAAAACCAGCATTGTGGTTTATTTCCATGGTATTCAGGTAGTTGTTTGACAGTATAGTACGTTTGATTGAGTCGGCAGGTTGAATAATAGTTGGTGAAATGTATTGCAGCTCGTTGTGTGATATGTCAATGTCTTCAATGTATACATTCCCGTATGAGATAAGTGACACATTTAAAATTTGAAATCTATTATATCTTGCCTCCAACGTCCTCTGCTTGACATCATGTGATGATATATTTATACACAGTCCATCTTTGGCGGTGATAGGCCATTTTAGATTTTGAAAAACTGAGTTTGCGATGAATACTTTAGCGCTGAGGAAAAAACTAAAAATCATAATCTGACTCGGGTCTTCATTTGCAATTTGAATAAATTTATCTAGCGAAGACTGGTAACGATTCATGTAACTTGTAATCGCTGGCGAAGTGCTGTTTGTAAAATCAATATAAGAAAGGCTGTGGCATTTCTCGGTAGCGTTTGTGTAATTGTTATTTAATGAATTTATTATTGTTTTTTTTAAAGACAAACTCCGTATATTACAAAGTAGTTTCGGATTTGGTAAACTTATGACCGCGATTGATAGATCATTTAATGCAATAGTATGAAGTTTGATTCTTTCGTGAACGTTAGTAAAGAACGTTTCATCTACATGTAGTGCAGCCTGATTTCCTTTTGCTATGTTGTCTATGATTAAAAGCTCTAGTTCGGGTATACTTGAATTACTTTCCAGTGCCATATTTATAACATGCAAGTTTAAGTTGTCAGTCCCTTTAAAGTGCAACTCTCTTAATTTAGACAATCCACCAAAAGAACTGCGGTTTAGGTGTGATAGATTAGTACTAAATATCTTCAGGATCTTAAGATATTTCAGCTTTTGAAAATAGAAATTTACTATTGTATTTTGGTTGTATTTATAGCGAAATGCAACAAGAATGCGCAGTTCCGTTACATTTTTCCAGCTCACGTCTGCAAAATTGGTGTCGTTATAGAAATCCGTTTTCAAATGCTTCAGTTCAACAACAACAATACCTTCTGGAACAATGTTCGGTGGCATGCTAGCGTCACATTTCATAATCTCTTCGTTACAATGACAGTTTTGTGGACAGCTTCGAGCATTTGCACCGAGCACAAGAACGATCATTGCAATGTTAAAACGTACTAGTTTTCTCATGGCTGACTTCATCTCTACTTTTTCGTTCATGACACGTTTTTGGACACTTATATATCTGCCAAATGAATCGTTGTATGTAATAGCTGAACACGCGAGTGTAAGTAGTTTTAATAACAACAAATAGTTAAAACATCTCCTGACTTTATAAAAATCAATAAGCACCAATTTTTCTTATTGAAATCTAGAAGCATGGAACATAAGGAAATAAACACAAATAGTTGTTACATGTATTACAATAGAAGTACGGTTACCAACAATGTTCCTCAGTTCGATTAGACCAAATTTATCTGTAAGCTTTAAAAATAATCTAACAAAAGTTTCCTGCTGACGCCAACCGGCAGGTCACCGAAACGTAGTATAATGCACCTTCACTTACATCAATCTAGAGATTACTACAAGGCACTAAAAATTTGTCATTTTATACGGACATTATACCGACATGTGATGAACTATTATATATTTCATGGCATTTGTTTCCTGCTTTGAGGCACTTGATAAACTACAGACACACACTTATCCTTGTTTTATTAATCAGAAACTTCTGTTCTCAAGAGATTTGATCACATTTCAAACATTCAATTTGTGTTTTTATATACAACTAGTTTTTCAAATTCTGTATAAAGGTCTCACTACACAGTTGAATTTTATTCTATATGAAATAAGGTCTAGGATCTCCATGGTAAAAATTTTTTTAAAGTTTTGTTTCATAGCAGGAATGTTAACCTACATAAAAATGCACAATAACTGGTAGGTTGACCAGGTATTTTTTAAAAGAGGGTGCAGTGACATCCTGAATTTTTTTAAATAGATTTATGCGTATGTTGAAATCCTATAAAAGTCACTTTTTAGCACCACTGATGTCTTATTACAGTATATGCTATACCAACTTTTGCTCTACTCTTCTGCAGCAAGAAATTACAACTGCTTTGAACCATTTTGAAGAAAAAAAATCAAAACCAAATTGAATAGGCCTTGAAGAATTATGTAACAGTGGGAAAAAAGGGCGTGACTGTGTAGTGAGACGTAAAGCATATATAACTTAACCACCAAAAGAGAAAAGCAGACTAGCTGGTGCTTTTCTGTCATCATCGACGTCAACAATTCAACATTTTGAGTTGATATCTGTTTTTAAGGAAATATATGGCCTGGAGTCTATATCCAATATACCTTTAAAATTTGTATTACTTTTTAAAACTATACACATTATTTTGCTGGTGACCTTGACCTAAGAAATGTTTTGACTATTTACAAATCACCAGTTATAAAAAATGAGCATGCAAAAAACTGAGCATTTCGTCCTCAGTAAGACAATTAAGGTATGGAGATGTGCAATTTAAAAAAATGCCGTGGGTTGCACTTTATGCAAATAATTTGCTTTTCAATGTCCAATTGATATCATCTATGGTTCATCTCTATACAGACACGGTAATCCTCTTTGTTTCATGAACTATTAAGAAAGTTATCTGCAAAAATATTTCCTTAAGCGGACACTTTCATTCCGATTTTTTGCAACATTCCATATCATAAAGTCACGTGTGTTTGCCACCGTTCTACGTGAAGCGGACACCTTTCCTTCGTTTTATTTACCTCGCCATAGAATAAAATCACGTGTGTTCGCCACGATATCTTAGAAATTCAGCATATTCACAAAACTGTTGGATCGAATACTGTAACAAACAATACATGAAAAAGGGATGGAGATCAGTTAATGTGAGATAAGAATGAAATCAATAATAAAGAAAGGGTCATGTCATTTTAATGTAACTCAAAATAATCATAACGTATATGGTTAATTAATGTGGCATGCACATACCGCCAACATGTTTCATGCGTTATATATTTGAGAATATGGTCGTTTGACATTAGGAATGTCAGTAAAAGATCTGTGAAAGGGTGGCGCTGTAAAATAATGTTGCTAATTTTATATGAGAGAGAAGGGTCCTCCGTGGTTAGTGGCCGAAGGCGCCGTCTCAAGATCACTTACGGCTAAGGTCATAGGTTCGAGTCTCGCTCGATAAAAAAACGCTTGCCAGTTACTTGCGGAAGGACGGTGGTTATACTCAGTTTCTTTTTTTTGTTTCATTATGTGGTCTTCCTCCACAAATAAAACTGGATATGTCACATTTAACCTAAAATGTATTAAAATAGCCTTAAAACCAATTAAAAAACTTTTTATTATTTTTATTATTTCTTCATTATTTTATTATTATTATTTTTTTTTTTATTTCGAAATTACCATATTACAGAATAACAATATAATATTTATATCGGTTTATTCAAAAATACATTGTAAAAGAAAACATTATATAACAGTATGCAGTATTACAACATATAGTAAAGTTGAGTTTGTATTGGTTGATCGAAGGCTCACTTCGCCTTAAGATTTAGAATTATACACACATACACATTTAGATATTTTGTTTTAAAAAGAACACCTGGATCAGTGATCATATCTTTTTTGTAGATCTATATAAAGATTATATATTTATTTGAAACAACGATAGTTATTTGATCTATATTTGTAATCATCGCGAGACTTCGAACGACCAGTACTTAATATATAGTGTATATTCTAGTAGTTCTTTACATTTTTCTCTCAATTACAACATAGTATGTTATTAAGTATACTGTTAGATATTTTGGTAAGTAATATTGTATTTTTAAATCAAACGATATGAAAATTATAATTTCAAATATTTGTACATAATTCTATTTAATAACAGAAAGAAAAGGTTTTAGTCTTTATTGCGATCGTGCTTTAATTAAACATTAAAGTTATGGCACTGGTGGGGATGGAATTCATTGCTAAAATATGAGACATTTTAACATGTACATATACATACATAAACATTTTATATGAATACACATGTAAACACGCATATGTATCTTACAGATCCATTAAAAAACATTATAAATTATTCTCACTTCGGACATTGACAGTAAGATAAAGATACAAATAAATACACGTAGACCAGTTTAAATCAGATATTCGGAATAAGCACTTTGTATAATTTCCACTGGGTCTCAAAATTCCAGGAACTAAAATAAATTTTGGCAATATGGTATTCTGTATTGTATAATACTGTTATGTATTTTTTAAAGTTGACTTTATCAGGGATAGGGTTTTGAAATCTTTGATTAAATATGATTTTTTTTGCTGTGTACAGTATTTTGTTTAGAACAATGTCAAATTTATTATTTCCAAAAATAATAGAAGTTTCTTTCTAATTTGTTTTAATATATTGCGACTTGGTATTTATAAATTATCTTAAAGCAATGAAAAATTGTTTAGTAATCGCACAGTCTATTAAAATGTGTTTAATCGTTCGTTTTAGTAATGTTCATTTTTTTTAACTGAGAATTAGTTCCTAGAATTCTATGGTTAATTTTTAATTGGAACCATTGTAAGTTTGTATATTTTGTAATTAAAACGGGGAGTGCATAGACTTTAGAAAATTTCATACTGAATCGAATATTAAGTTCTTCTTTCCATTTAGTTTTTGAAGCAGGTATGTTTCGTTCAACTAAAAATGCATTATATATTGAGCGACATCCTTTTCTGTCTCTCATTATGATTGAGATAACATATGGTGACGAAGGATTTGGGCATTTACATCTAAACAGCGGAAATATAAAACTTTATTATAACGTCTTTAAAAGCCAATATACCTTCAAATTATATAAAGTTCAAATTTAAATCATACTTATTTCTTAATTCAGTTAAAGAATAAAAATCACACTGTTCATTTATTAAATATTTAACTAATATTATTCCTTTTGAGACCCAGTTAGGATAATTTACGCTAGAATTTCTGACCTTAATATTAGGGTTTTGCCACAGTGGAATACAACAGAAAGTGTACCAATTTTCAGGAGTAACTGTTGTAGAAAACAGTTTATATTTAATTAAAACGTGTTTACAGAACTGATTATCAATTTTATGTATTTTTTTATTAATAAAATCGGCACCATTGCTTGTAAACTTGGATATAATTCTTTAAAAATGATCAAGAAGCTCCTATTTACCATTAACAATCTTCTTATCCACGTACTTTTTAAAGAATTCATAAAAATATCTTCATAAAGCATTTTAGGTCCACTGTTAGTTTATGACTGGCTGATAACATTACGTTTTATTTGTCGGGTTAGCCATTCCATAAAAATTTGAAAAATGTCAATTTTAATGCTTTAATAATTTCTTCATTGGGGTCTGGGAGAGATAATATAAGATGATTAATTTTAGACATTGCTAAACTTTTAATTACTGTTATTTTGCCAATTGCTGTCAAAATTCTTTTAGACTAGTTTATAAAAAGTTTTTTGATATCATTTATTCTGTCTTGGTAGATTGATGTGATCATAGTATTAAGATCTACTGAAATATTTATTCCTTATACAGTAACTGTAAATTTATTAATCCAAGAAAGAGTGTGGTGCTCGCAAGCATTTGTTTATTATTTTTCATTGATCAAATCCATACTGCTTTTGTTTTATCAACATTCATATTAAGGCCCGAAATGTCAGCATAAAATTTTAAAACATTTAGGGCGTTTTGTAGTGATTTTTCAGTCCCATCGAAGATTAGAGAAATATCATCCGCATATTGAGAGATTAAAAATTATTTTTCTCCTGTTTGTATCCCTTTTGTATCTGGATTACCTCGAAGTAGAACAGCAAGAATGTCCATGCGTAATATAAAAATATATGGCGATAAAGGGTCTCTCTATCTACATCCTCTTTTCAAGAAGAACCATTCTGACAAGTGACCGTTTACAATTATACAGGATTTGATGTTAGAGTAAAATATTTTAACCCATTGTTTAAAGGACGGACCAAAATTAAAGAAATCATGGACTTCAAATAGAATGTTCCAGTTAACGGAATCAAAGACTTTTTTTCAAAATCGATTAAGAGTAGCATTCCTGGTATTTGTTTTTTTTTCTACATAAAACATGATGTCATATAATAGTCAAATATTTTCTCCGATATATCTACCAAATAAAAAACCTGTTTGGTCTTCATTGATAATTAAAGGTAAAACATTTTTCAATCTGTTTGCTATACTGTCTGATGCTAATTTATATGTTATGTTTAAAAGTGAAATATGTCGCCAGTTCTTTAAGAATTTTTTGTCTTTATTTCCTTTTGGAATGCATGTAATGACTCCTTATCAACTCGCCTTTTTCAATTGTTTCATTTAAAGAGCGTAAAACATATTGACCTATATCTTTCCAAAAGAATTTAAAAAATTCGACAGTAAAGCCATCAAAACCTGAACTCTTATTGTTAGACATATTTTAAGACTTGTCAACATTTCATCTTTTGTAATAGGTCTTTCAAGTAGAAGTTTAGAGTGTTCATAAAGCTTAGGTATATTTAGATGAGAGAGAAAATCAGTCATGTTTACCGGATAGGAATCTCGATTTGAATATAATTTTTGATAAAAAGCTTTTGTTTCAGTTAATATATTTTATTGTGTAGTAAAAACGGTTCCATTGTTTGTAATTAAGCTGACCATTGCTTTTGATAAAAAGTTTTTATTTTCTAAATTACAAAACTATTTAGTCACTTTTTCCCCTTCAGTAATCCATTAAACTTTTGATCTTATCTTTTTTTCACTTCCATTTTCTTTTGTCTTATATCATATAGTTCTTTTCTTTTAAAATCAATAGTAATGATATCTTGTAGTTGTTCTTTCTCTAATTTTTCTATTTCTTCATAAAGTCTTAGTTCCCTCGTATCTTCCCTTTTTAATAAAAGATGAATAAGATATAGTTTTCCCTCGTATTTCAAAAAGAAGTACTTCTAAAAATAGTTGATCACTTATTATAAAATGCAAGTCTTTATTTAGTATATCATTTATATTGTTATGTGTTGTATTGTTATGAATATTAGTGTTGATGTATTGTTACTTAACTTTCTCTATTATTCATTTAATTTCATTTATATATATTATATCCTTTAAGAGAGAATTATTCATTTTTCAATACGATTTCCCTTTTATAAATTTTCCAAATTCCAATTTTAGAAGAATTAATGAATGGTCTGTTCTGTAGCCAGGTTTTTTTTTTACTTCATCTAGATATTTTATTAATGAATCTGAGATTAAAAATCAATTTAATCTCGACTTTTTATATGTATTCTTTTTGAACCATGTATATTCCCTATTCTCTATGTTTTGGTCACGCCAGATGTCTACTAAATCAAATGTTTGTATTAAGTCAATTACTACATTTCGTGCATTAGGGTTATTTATGTTACCATATTCAAAGCAATCAAGGTTTGGGCTTAAAACCAAATTAAAATCACCACCTATAATGAATGGGTCATCTTAAGATAAAATAAAGTTCTTAATATGTGTATAAAAGAGAGGCTCATTTTTATTAGGGCCATAGATATTAAAAAGAAATATTTACTAATCACAAATGGTTGTTTCTAAAATTAGTTTATTTCCTTGAGTATCGGTTTATTTTGAATGTATTTTGAATTCAAAGTTAGTGTTAAAAAGTATTGCTACTCCCCTAAATTGGCTTGAAAAGTGACTAAAATAGCATTCATATTCCCACTGAATTTTAATAAAATTTATTTCCTCATCAGTAAAATGAGTATGTTGTAGGAAGTAGACAGAATAATTTTTCTTTTGAAGGAAATCAAATGTATCTTTTCGTTTTGCTTTATCTCCTAGACCCTGTACATTCATCGATACAAAGGTTGTTGTCATATTAACATTATAAGTGGATTACGATTGATGATATGATCCATGCTGTTCTGTCCCGGCAATAATTCAAAAATCTGTATATCCGAAAGATGCCCCCCCCCCCCAAAAAAAAAAAAATTATAAGAGAGAAAAATACTTCCATACCCCATCCAGTGCTTAATGTCATATACTTGTATAAAGCTAATCGTGAGTTCATGTTCCTATATTTTCAATAACAACACATGTAAGTTGTGAGTTACTTTGAAAAAGAAAGAGCTATCATACACTTTTATTGTCACAATTATCTCAAACCGAAAAACATCAAGTTCTATTGTCAATTGATACAAATATATTTCAAGCAGTTAGAAAAATATGAAGTGGACATGAACTATTACATATATATGTGAAGTGCCAGGGCAATAACTCTGCACGAAATTAGTATTCACATTTAAGCATATGATGTTGATATTATACAATGGTATAAGCTACTCGCATGAAAACTATCGGAGAATGTCAACAAGAGTTTCAATTTGGAACAAACAGAATTTTGCTAAGTGTAATAACAAAAAGAAATAATTACATCGAAGTCACACAATTGTCTAACCTACATCTCCTCTTAGTGTTTATAAATAAGTTAAATATCGGGTCAAACTCTTGAATAGTGTGGGAAAGTTAACTTCCTAAGAATTTTAGTGTGTTTAATAAAATATTTTTCTAACTACAGAGATAGCATCTCTGTATAGAATTGAGTCATATCATCACAAATAAATCCTTGAAGCGAAAGCAAAAGTTCATGGATTTTTATGTGAACTTTTAAACTGATGTAGGTCAATTATACGGCCAATAGACGGCATGCCGTTTCTTTTAACTATAATCTAATTTAGAATCTTATTAAAAACACAAGGAAATAAGTCGTAATAGTATATAGTGTGAAAAGTTGTTTTTCCCGTTTAAATATCCTTGAAGCGAAAACAAAAATTCAAAGATTTCAATGGGAGAGTTTGAATTGCTGAAATTTATTAAATTTCATATACTTTATATATATATATATACACCTATATATATATATATATATTTATACCTATACACATATATTTATATATGCACATATCTAATAATGATTATTTAACAAAAATATATGTTTATATATTTTAAATGAGAATTACATGTTCAATTATTTACATAAAATAGTGTTTGGTTTTATATAGCAAATCAAAAAGCAAATTACATTATTAATTGAAAACAAATTCATAGAATAGAAAGCATTGTGCATCCACCGTGTATCCTTACTAAATAGGACATATTCATTCATCATTAGAATTTTTTTTAAAAAAATGGCCACATGTTTTATATTGCCACCGGTTTGTTATACTCAAGTCGTAATTCAGACATACTGAATAAATTTGCAATTCATGTTTCTCTAAAATGTACTAAACAGCTGAGTTTACTTAATACCGCAAATTAAAGTAATTCATTTCAGAATAATTATATATAATTACTCTAAAAAAAAGATTACCGGAAGTGTAAATTTATAGATTATGTCTAAAAAAATGGTACATATCGATATGTCATGTCTTTAAATATGCTTATTTGTATACCATTCATTATCACAATACACTATCTGTTAGTATTATTTCATTAACTGGGAAGGACAAAATGTGAGATGTGGAAGACCATGTGTTCGGTTGAAAGAAAAATATGTGTTATCATTATATAATGAAGTTTATAGGGTGTATGTATTTAACTGTGCAGTTGCACCTGTAATGCAATTGTATATATATTATACTTTAATATGATTTCCAATATGACTATATGTATATATTTCATTATTTCAAATCCCTATATGTAAGTCGTATAAGTTGAGAAACAAAAGACAAACACAGCTCAAAATGAACCATACAGAAAGGCACAGAATCTATAAGAATGGTATATTATCAAAACTTTTTTTCCCCACATACTATTATAGCCACAAGCATACCACAATATCTTTGAAAATCCAACATGGAAGTCAAATGTATACATCTTTGTTACCTTAAAAATATTGTATATGCAAGTCTATAGTTGTTTTGAGTTTTAACGTATTTTTGGAAACTGATTATATTATATTTTCAAACAAGGAGCAACTTAATTTTCCTTACATAAGTCCAATCTCTCTTTATAAATGTATATCACTCCTTATTAAAAAACTGAGACATTATGTATATACCTATAAAGTAATCGATAACTTCCAAGAAGACTCAGCGGTGAGAGATGAATGATAATGAGATATTCTCAAGTAACCGATAACGTCCAACTAGACTCAGCGGAGAGAGATGAATGCTAATGAGATATTCTTAAGTAACCGATAACTTCCCACTAGACTCAGCGGTTTAGAGATGAATGATAATGAGATATTATCAAGTAACCGATAACTTCCAACTTGACTCTGTGGTAAGAGATGAATGATAATGAGCTATTCTCAAGTAACCGATAACTTCCAACTTGACTCTGTGGTAAGAGATGAATGATAATGAGATATTCTCAAGTAACCGATGACTTCCAACTTGACTCAGTGGTGAGAAAAGAATGATAATGAGATATTCTCAAGTAACTGATATATGCCCACTAGACTCGGCGGTGAAAGATGAATGATAATGAGATATTCTCAAGTAACAGATGGCTTCCCACTATACTCAGCGGTGAGAGATGAATGATAACTGTTTATCATTTCTGTCACTTGTGTTTATGTTAGCATTTTAACCTTCAATACCATTAATGTCACTTGTGTTTATGTTTGCATTTTAACCTTCGATACCATCAATGTCACTTGTACTTATGTTATCATTTTAACTTTCAATACCATCAATGTCACTTGTGTTTATGTTAGCCTTTTAACCGTCCATACCATTAATGTCACTTGTGTTTATGTTAACATTTTAACCTTCATTTTGACTGTTTATAAAGCATGATACTTGGGTCAGCATCTGGCCAAGAATCGCCAGTGCGTTTAACTATATATTATTGTGTTTTAAACAACACATGTAAGGGTGGTTGAATTTAAAGCATATATTTTTACAAACATGTTAACATTTTAACCAGTTATTACTAACATTCCATTGTGATGTAAAGTCCTCCGTGACCAAGTGGTCCAGGCTCCGTTTCAAGATTACTAATCTCTCTCCGCTAAGGTCGTAGGTTCGAGTTCTGCTCGCTCTAAATTCTTTATATAAGAAAGCTTGTCAGTTACTTGTGGCAGGATGGTGGGTCTACTCAGATTCATTCGGATGTCTTCCTTCACCAATAAAACTGGATTTGCCATGTATAACTTGACATGTGTTGAAAATGGCGTTAAACCCATTAAAATATCATTGTGATGATGTACTCTATTTGGAGCGCGTAGTTAAGTGGATAAGAGGTTTATTCACACATGTACGAAGACATTGAGCGGGATTTATTTGCCACCGTGACTTTATAAGAACTTGTTTAGCTCTGATGCAATTTAAATACGGTTACTTTGTACTTCTTATAGAATATGTTAAATATATACAGTAGTAACGATTAATCAGCTTTGAAGTGATATTATTACTATTTGAGTTGCCTCCCTTTAATAATTAAACCCATTATTGGAATCAACGGTTTTCAAAAAACGCAAATGATAGAATTATTAGAATAATATTGAAAAATAATGTAAGAAAACACAATATAAATTTTGAATCACATGTTACACGAATTTTGGTTACTTGTAAAAATTTCTTGAAATACATCTTGTGGTTAATATGTATTTGCATTTAGGTATTTTTGTATCAGTATTAAGAGAAATTTAGATTTAGTTTGTATACGTAAAGGCAACCAGCAACTGTTGTAGATATACATACGTTTTTCCCCTTAAGAACACCCGGACTGACGGAAACACCGCACGAGTATCTCAGAAAGAAAATGACACAGTATAAATTACTACAGACGTGCTTGCTGGGATCCAATTAGATAGTTGGTAAATAAAACAAAATGTTTTTAACATTGGTTTAATCATTTTAGACATATAACGATGCCGTTTAATAAGAATGGCTATCAGTGTTATTTTACTTACTATGCCACGTCATTAGCCGTCCAGTTACGTGACACAGACGTCATGCATTGCATTGCAGGCACCATATAGGTCTTACTACACAGATGTGTTTTGTTCTTTGTTCTATAATAATAAGGTCTACGATTTCAATGGTAAAAAAATAATTCCACATACAATTTATTTTTCATGACAGGAATGTATACCTTCATAAAAATGCACAATATTTGGTAGGTTGACCACGTTGGTGTTTTTTAAAGAGGGTGCAGTGGCACCCTGAGATTTATTGCAAAAAGAAGTCCTCAAATGCTCATTAATACATGCATATGATGAAATCCTATAAAAGTCACTTTTTTTACAACCAGTGTTGTTTTATTGCAGTAAATGCTATGCCAACTTTTGCTCTACTCATCTGCAGCAAGAAATCTCAATCACTATGAACCGTTCTGAAAATATTTTAAAACCAAAGTACATAGGCCTTTTTTTTAAGCGTAAGAATCTTGCTACCGTATGTTATAAAACCAATAAGTAGTCTTATGGTTAGAGTGTTAGCCGCTTACGCCAGAGATTCCGGGTTCATTCCCCAGCTCGACCCGATGCCTCTCATAAAACAACACTCAGTACTGTTTCAACTCAGGAAGCGGACTCGAAATCGGTTCATATAAGCTCTGAGTTTTCATCGCAATCGAGCTAAAACAAATTAGTATATAAACTAAAATCAATTGCTTTTTGAAAGTTGTGTTTTAAAGTAGTGAAATTATTGATATAGAATTGGAAAACAAGATTAGAAAGTTTTGTCTTTGTTTATTATTAATGTCGTTCATGTCATATCTATATTTGGTATAATACCTTTGTTTGTTATAAATGTTGTTCATGTCATATCTATATTTGGTATAATACCTTTGTTTATTATTAATGTCGTTCATGTCATATCTATATTTGGTATAATACCTTAGTTTATTATTAATGTCGTTCATGTCATATCTGTATTTGGTATAATACCTTTGTTTATTATAAATGTCGTTCATGTCATATCTGTATTTGGTATAATACCTTCGTTTATTATTAATGTCGTTCATGTCATATCTATATTTGGTATAATACCTTTGTTTATTATTAATGTCGTTCATGTCATATCTATATTTGGTATAATACCTTCGTTTATTATAAATGTCGTTCATGTCATATCTATATTTGGTATAATACCTTCGTTTATTATTAATGTCGTTCATGTCATATCTATATTTGGTATAATACCTTCGTTTATTATTAATGTCGTTCATGTCATATCTATATTTGGTATAATACCTTCGTTTATTATAAATGTCGTTCATGTCATATCTATATTTGGTATAATACCTTCGTTTATTATTAATGTCGTTCATGTCATATCTATATTTGGTATAAGACCTTCGTTTATTATTAATGTCGTTCATGTCATATCTATATTTGGTATAAGACCTTCGTTTATTATTAATGTCGTTCATGTCATATCTATATTTGGTATAAGACCTTCGTTTATTATTAATGTCGTTCATGTCATATCTATATTTGGTATAATACCTTTGTTTATTATAAATGTCGTTCATGTCATATCTATATTTGGTATAATACCTTTGTTTATTATTAATGTCGTTCATGTCATATCTATATTTGGTATAATACCTTTGTTTATTGTAAATGTCGTTCATGTCATATCTATATTTGGTATAATACCTTTGTTTATTGTTAATGTCGTTCATGTCATATCTATATTTGGTATAATACCTATGCTTGCGTTTTTAAACGCGTTAAGTATATGTCTGGTCATCTCGGTTGACCTATCACGTGATAGGGTAGTCGTTAAAAAATACTCAATGTGTGTCCAAGTGTACATTGCCTTCTGGGAATTATGTATTTTAATATAAATTATAATGAATGGCTGTTATAGTTTACTACATGTATACGGTTTATGAATTATAATGAATGTCTGTAATAGTTTATTACATGTATACGATTTATGATGGAATTCATCATTTTAAAGGGATGGCCGTGTGGTGAGCATTTGTTGCCTTTATTTATATAAAGGTTCCGAGAATGCTTGTGATATATATATATGCATATATTTGGCAATAAAATATGTTTAAACTTAACTTCTCAGAAATAATATTAAACGTTATGAATATTCGGAATTCTGTTTAAATCTACTTTTTTTATCTACATCCAGGTGTTCTTGAGATTTTACTTGGGCTTTCGACATAGTCGACAAACTCCATAGTTACAAGAGAAGCGGAAGTGCTAGTACTGAGCAAATATAATTTGAGAGACTATTTATGAAATAGTATGCCGTACGTGCTATACAAACACTGCGTGAACGGTTTACAATGCGCCTTTATTTATATATCAATCGGACAGAGGCTTTTGACGTCACTCAGAATTTGTCATTCTTAAAATTTCTGTCGTTTCTATCTCAAGATGAAAAATCTTTACACGATTTGAAGAAATTAACACGGAAGGAAAGTGATTATAGTGATCATATTTATTTTTAAATATACACATATTTGAAACAGCTTGGTATAAGTAATATATATCTATTAGAAACGCATTTTTCTGGAAGAGAAATTTGCAGAGAAAGGAAATGTCACCGTTATCGCAAAATGCGACGAAAAATATTTTATTCAAACATAAGTCGAAAAAGTAAAGAATAAAAACATAATTGTGACACACATTTTATAAAACATTGTTTAATTGTTTATAGTTTGATGTGATTGTTTTCTCCATCAATTTATATCTTGTTAATTTAATGTGATTGTTTTCTCCATCAATTTAAATCTTTTTAATTTAATGTGATTGTTTTCTCCATCAATTTAAATCTTGTTTATTTAATGTGATTGTTTTCTCCATCAATTTATATCTTGTTAATTTAATGTGATTGTTTTCTCCATCAATTTAAATCTTGTTAATTTAATGTGATTGCTTTCTCCATCAATTTAAATCTTGTTTATTTAATGTGATTGCTTTCTCCATCAATTTATATCTTGTTAATTTAATGTGATTGTTTTCTCCATCAATTTAAATCTTGTTTATTTAATGTGATTTTGACACTGGTAGAAGACCTCATAATGATTATGAGTGGAACAGCTGTTCTTTCACAAGTTACTGGCAGTCTTACTCACATAAAATCATTGCACTGAGCGGGACTCAAACCTACGATTCCAGTGATAAGATTGATGTGATCTTTAGACAACGCCTTAGACCACACGGCAACGGGAATTGAAATAGTAGAGAATTTAAAATTGTTAAGCTAAAATAAATTAGAATAAACTAAACTAACAATTTTTAAGACATTGCGATAAATAAACTTTATAACTTAACAGGAAGATTCAATTATTTCAGGAATTACTCAACCCGATGGCCCACTATCACCAGACTCGATCACTAACTCGGTCAAAAACTCCAACATTAAATGAATGACAGAATCCGATGGTGACCAACTGATTTCGATAAAACCTACATTTTACAGTAGCATCGTCTTGGTTAGCAGTTAACTGTGTTTCGCAGTACCTTCAATTGTTGATTATGTTTTATACAGTCAAACCTGTGTAAACGGTCACCTCTTTTAAGCAAACATTTGTCTTAAGCAGCCACATTTGCGGTTTCCTATTTCTATGCTTTCAGAGCAATTTGACTGTCATCAAGCAACAATCTGTCTTTAAAAGCCATTTTTGTTTTTTCCGTTGACTGACTGCTTCAGACGGGTTTTGCTGTTCGGACAGCCAGTAATTAGTTATTAGCTTCAATGGTACATTTTCTACATCGTTCCTGAAGTTACTATTTGCCATATAAATTTATTATATTTGTTTGTATATATCTAATTAGCACATGGGCTGTTCGTAGTATACGAATTAGTTATTGTTTTTAATATATTTATTGACATCTAATTATCACAAAAGTATAAGACGTACTGTCAACGTGAGGTTAAGAACTTCAAAGTCATAAAATATATGGATGCATCACATGCTGGATGTACAAGTGTTGCAGCTGAGGAAAATAATAAAACAAACTATTTTTAGACTATCCTGATAAATAAACACTATTCAGATATTCTAACATCATCAGAAACAAAGAAATTCATTGGCTATTTACAATCAAACAAAGTGATCAAATATTGAAATATGTATACAATTGATATTTTTCGAACTGTATCGTTTGGAAGTTCTCAAAACACACAATGTAGAAATTCAAATTCTTCGAAGAAAGATGAAGTTATGTATCTCTTAGTGGGGAGTGGCTTATTACCTTATAACTTGTTTAAATAAAAGTTAATATGACACTTCTGACGTAAAATTACTTGAAATACTGTATAGAGCTTATTTGTTTTCATTTGATAAATTAGAAGTTGAACAATTAACAATTCATATTAATCCAAAATCACAAAAATATGTCAATTCTTTCAAAAGAAGGTGTTTTATTAAGATCGTCAAAGTGCTAGGGAGAAGTAGGTCTATCTTCGATTACTGACATTTTGTTTATTATTTCAACACAGATTGTGAAGGTTTTCGCATAAAAATTCATTATTAACTTTTATCGTCAAATCGTGACGTCACCAACATCTCATCATAGCATCGTTCTTTGTCAATAGTGTAATTTATTTTGCGTTGTTAAAAATTAGCAAAACAGATATTGTTGTTTTGTATATTGTTCCTTTGAAATATAGCACTGTTGCATAATAGTTGAACGTACATGCAATATGCAGATATACTGTTCATCTTCAGTAATCGAACTAACGTGCTACTTTGATTTTTAACTATTATTTGCTTTTTAATTCATCATTGAATTTCATTTTTCAAATTTTCAATCAACTCTTTATTTATTGTTTTCTTTTAATCATCCGAATGATTCATAATTGTATTTATATATTTATTGACACTTTCGAAATAAATGTAAAGTCGTTTCCGTCCAAAGATGTGTTTTTGAGTCATTTACTAATGAAATTCGTTCATAGTAGTTGAATTTTGAATAAAGAATATAAAGTCTTTTATCATCTTATGTTATTTATTATATCAGCAAGATATGTATTCTAAAACTTTAGTGTTCTGTGTTGTCGCACGAAATACCATCTTCTGAAATAGTGCGTTATTTTCTATTTTAAAACATTTGTCAAACATTTCCCAATCTTCTCAGTTTATTCTAGAATATCGTATTTTCATTTAATATATCATACATTTGATATATCTAATCACCTAGTCTACATTCCAATTACTCATTGTGTTCTTTCTTATCAAATTTAATTTCTTCTACTAAAATCATTTTGTTCCCCTTCTGAAATCATAGCATTCCTTTCATCCGCTAAGCATTCTTTGCCTTGAACTCATTTTATTTTTATCACCTAGAGATCTTTTGCCGATATCAGTGTCTTATATCGCCACGTCAAGGTCCGTTTAAATCATTGTATTTTCGTTAAAGTAATTGTATTCAGCAACAGAAAAGCTCAAGTCGTTGTTTGATTTAATGTTACTTCTGTGATTGAGACAGGGGTATCTTTAAATAAAAAAAAACAAACCTTGCATTATCAGAACTTTGTTGCAAAGCATTTAGACGTTTCATAAAATGTATCGTCCCAGGTGCAACAGGACTGCCACTGACATCACCGACGACGACACCGACTACGACGTCGGCAACGACAACATTAAGAACGACAACAGCAGAAACATCAACAACAGTAAGACGTATACCATCAATAACAACAATAACAAGCCATGGACTGTATACTGTGCTTTTCTATGCTGAGTATTTCTTAGATGGTGGGCGAGCAAACGTACGGTGTTCCTACTATATGAAAGTCAAATGCATTCCCTAGGTACTCCATCCTCCATACGAACATTCGGCAATATGTTACAGTCAAACCTGTCTTTAGCAGCCAGTCAACGGAATGAACAAAAATAAACTTTTAAAACAGGTTGTTGCTTAATATAGGTAAACATGCCCGGATAGCTAATGTGGCTGCTTAAGACAAATGGCTGCTAAATAGATGTGACCGCTTACACAGGTTTGACTGTATATACATACAGAAACAAAACTGGAATAACAAGATGTATCTAACTTCAAACACTTAGCGAGTTAACTTTAAACTTTTGTCATATCGCTGTTTTATTGGACAGATCATGTTTACTAATGACTTGCATATGAGCGACCTAGATATAATTTACACA
The DNA here is from genome assembly GCA_029582155.1 of Panopea generosa. Taxonomy (NCBI): domain Eukaryota; kingdom Metazoa; phylum Mollusca; class Bivalvia; order Adapedonta; family Hiatellidae; genus Panopea; species Panopea generosa. The sequence continues at coordinate 5,872,455 of CM055907.1, forward strand.
TACATTACATACTTATACCTTTTCAAAGTCTAAGGAAGACAATATACAATCAGAGACTAAAATCATCTATACTTTGAGTCCGAGATTAAGACTCGGACTCAAATTGTGAAAAATGTCATATCCAAATAACATCTATTTAACAAGCAATTTGCTATATTTATTTGAAAAAAGCAGTTTGAATGATTATTTAACAGAAATGTTAAACATTCATATTTCTTACCCCTAATTGTATGTTTACAGGGTTTTACAAAATGCAAGATCTGAGTCCGAGTCCGATACTCAAATTGTTGATGAATTTAGGCTCTGTCCGGCTAAGCTCCATGCTATACAGGTGGCGCCAGATTATACATAGGGGTAGTAGCTGTGGGAGGGGCAGGGTCGCTCCCCCACCCCCCTCCAATGTTCAGGTTAAGGGAGGCCAGCATATACGTTCTCACACATCGTCATACACTTTCTCCTCGGGTGCCCCCTCCCCGCTCCTACACCCATGTAATACTGTGTCTCGGTCAGTGTTATGCTCATTCACATATATCCAAATAAAACACGTATCCGGTCATTTTATTCATTGGCCACATGGGATATACTGAACATTTTAAAACTTACAACTTGTATCACAGTGACAGAAAGGTTTAGAAATAAGAAAAAAAGATACACCGACAAAAGATATTCAAAGGAAAAAGCGACTAAAGCTGCACAAACCTAATCAATATGCAGACTATTTATAGTCGATACAATACACACTGAAGAAATAACAAAATGGATCATCGCCTTGAACTATCAGTTGTAATGCACGCCACTGGGAGACTTTAACATGGCTATCGAATGCACACAACCCCCATCCCATCTCCGTCGTCGCATCATAACACTAGCAAGTGTAAATAAATGCTTCCCAGCCAAAGTTGTTTGCTTTGTGAGATTTCGTTCTATTATGATATATTACATATTATGGTGGTGCTGAATTCGGACCAGATTCAATGGATGATTGTAACACGACATGTATGACGCTGGTTATGGCTAAACAGTGGATAGAGTAGAGTGTTGACCCCTCACCCTGGAGGTTGCGTATTCGGTCCTCGGCTATTGGTTTCTTAGAAACAACACTCAGTACTGGTTCTACCCAGGAAGTGGACTCGCGAACGGTTCATATATGCTCTGGGCTTATTTCGCAGTCGAGCTAGAATAAATCTGTATACTCAAACAGCCAAATAACGATAAACATTAACTTGTTAATGTTAAAATAAAAATAGATTTTTAATTTTGAAGCCTGAGACATTTATTCCAAACAAAAAACTGTGTCAAACTATATGTTTTTAGTTCAAATTGCATATGTCATTTTATTATATAAGTTGCCAGAAACCAAGAGTATGCAATGGACTTTGATTTCTGATACTGTTTACCGAATTTTGCCGAACGCCAAGCTACGACGTAGTCAGTAAATGGTGCTACGTGTGTAGGTCAAGGTCTTTAACCCAGTTATGTGACGACTTCCTGGCTGGCAGAACCTCAACACCACCTTCCCACAGCATGCTAATTGTATGCCTAACTGATTTCCAACTCTACTGGTTTCGTAATTACTGAGCGGTACATTTCGCTTCTCGAGCGCTCTGCCAGGGTAACGTATTGGCGGAGTTCACCACAGTGACTAAAGAATGAATGAAATTGGGTTTAAAGGCGGACGTGTAAAAAGAAACATTTACTTTATTTATATATAGTCTCTCTTTATTTCTCTTCTTTATAGATATTTACACACAAATATAACCGCAGCGTGATCTAGTGGTAGAGCGTCCGCCTCGTATGTGGAATGTTGAGGGGATATTCCCCAGCTGGGTCATAACAAAGACTAGAACAACGGTATCAGAAGCTTCTTCGCTTGGCGGCGGTCAGTATTTAGAGGACAGGTCAAGGCCTGTTCGGCAAGCCACGTGTACGCAGCATGCTATTCCAGCGTGGCAGCACTTAGAAACTGTTTTAAGTAGACGCAGTCACAATATGACTGAACTTATTTTAAAGGCGACGCTAAACACCATTAAACAACAATTACAAAAAACAAAAAACAAAACAAAAAATGAGCAAATTATATTATACACAAAGTACAATGCTACAACTAAATACTTGAACATACATAGTATATATTTACACAAAAGTAATGACAGAAGAAGGAGACAAAACGAAAATTTATATTATACAGAAAAGTACAATGCTACTAAATACTTGAACATACATAGTATATATTAAAACAAAAATAATGAGAGAAAATGGAGATCAAACTAACATTGAAAAGCAAGATTCAGAAAATGTCGAAGAAGAAGAGTTAAAAAATGAAATGAATATGTTAAATGTTAAAACATCAGAACTCACATGTCTTCCTTAACAGTCATTATCGGAACGGAAATTAAAAGACAGTCGACGGTTCAACATGTGTATATTGAAATTATTGGCACACATAGACGTATTAAATCACATACTGTTTTTTAGGACGTGCATAGTTAGACTGTGTAGCTTAGTAAGACTGTGTGTGCTAACTAGTTCAGAGATAAACTTGAAAGTTTTTGCAAGAATAGTCTCATACTATTCTTTCGTTGTTTTTGTTAGGAATAACTTTGATCTCAAAAGTGTTTGAAATAGTTTGTTTCGTTCTAAGCGAAACATATCATTAGCAAATATGTTGTCTATTAGGAGAATACTTAAAGATGTATTTGAACCATTCATTATAACAATAATCACACTCAAGTATAAAGTGCATATTTATGTCATTTTGCCGCACAATGAACATTCAGTGATGTTGTACATGAGTCCTTATGTGAGCTATGTTATAATTGTCTGGGTTATTTTGATGTTGTTGTTTTTTATTTAATCTGATTAGAATCACCGTCCTTGCCAAAGGAACTGGCAAACTATCTCACATAAAAATTATAGAGCTAGCGGGACTTGAACCTTAGACCTTAGCTGTGAGAGGTAAAGTGATATTGAGTCGGCGCCTTAGACTACTGGGTCACGGAGGACCGGCTATTTGTCTGTTAGATCACAGAATGGACTTTGCAATTCATACTACGGAGACTGACTTATGCTTAATATGAAACAAAAAGACGGTAATCTTAATCAGTTTTCATTCTACCATTCATTTTCTTGAAATGAAGGGATTGCGTTTCGAACATCCTGTTTCCAGGCACAGTTCGATGTAAATCTCGAGTTCTTAAAGTATTCCATTAAGTAGTAATGGGAGATATACCAATGATATCGGGAATAAAACCCATCTGAGAATTAAAGCCTAGAACAATTATACCACACGTGACAGAAATGACACGTTTAATCATGAAGTTATCACAACAACGAGAACAACAAGAATAACACTAATATTTTATTTCTCTCAGGCAAACAGATGAAAACATGCAGTATGGAAATAAAATATACATACACATATTTACGCATATCACAATGTGTATGCTTCAAGCCAAAATCTTTCTTTTCTTCATTTTCCTGGAGCCATTTTTATAGACACTGATTAACTTCACAGTAGCATGTTAATATTAATTTATCGGTGAAAGGAAAAAGAAAGTATACATACCTATAAACGTCGACAGGTCAAGGAACAAAAAATGTATTGCATATAAATTTTGTATATTTATAATTCATCATACTGTTGAATCAAAAAACAAACATTTAAATCATTTCAAAGCAAAACAATCAGATAAAAATCAGTTCATTTTTCCATCACATGAATAAACTTAGTCAATAATGAAATAATTTCAAAAACCAAAATGTATGCTTTCTTTTTCCTTTCAGTGTATATATATGAATGTATGTTACAACTTGACTGATATATATATTTGTACGGTTTGTTGAGGGATGGCCCACCCCGACCCTTGTCAGTTTTGAAAAATGTGCATAGTGTTTGTGATGGCTTGCTGCAGATAAGTACAGCAAAAGATGGCATAGCATATACTGCAATAAGACTTCACTGGTGTTAAAAAGTCACTTTTATAGGATTTCAACATATGCATGAATTTATGACCATTTGAGGATATCTTTTTTTGAAAATCTTAAGGTGTCACTGTACGTTCTTTAAAAACAACCACGCTTGTCAACCTACCGGTTTTTGTGTATTTTTATGTGCAGATATATACCTGCTATGAAAAAAATACTATGTGAAATTGTTTTTAACCTTGAAGAAATCCTAGACCTTGTTTAATATAGAACAAACAATAAAATTCAACTTTGTAGGGAGACTTTATTTTTTCAAAGAAATTATTGGATATGCTCATAGAGGAACGGGAACCTTTACAGCTACAATAGTAATGAGCCAGTCGTGTGGTTCCTCTTATCAAATAAGGTATACATGTGCATGATTGCTCATAGGTGTTGTCCCCTGCAACATAATCATTGTGTTTCCAGAAAACCTTCAGTTACAGCTGTGATCACGTCGTGTAAAAGAACTGAACAAAGTGTCAGTTGTAAAACTATGCTACCGTTGACAAACAATTTTTGAAAAAATGTCAAAGTCAATGATCAACATTGTAACCGACCTCTTGATTTGTGAAAGGATTTGGCGATGCTACCGAATGATAATTATATTAAATTATATTCATGTAAGTTATTTTGCTAAAGGTTTAACCTATTATAGTGACATCTTATCCACATCAAAGCTTTTGAACAGTTACAACTATTTATATTTCTATTTGCACTTGTAAATGATATAAGCGATTTATCAACCAAGACCAGAGCTTACAAATTTATTTTAATAATTAAGAGGAATTGATATTGAGATGAGGAATGTCGTATTGGTCAAGTTTCTGTCCGTATTGTAGCCGAACTCAGGTTAATATTTGCGTGTTCTTTATAACATGAACGTTCCGATTCCCACATTCCCAAAATAGCATACAGGTAAACTCATACTGAGCAGAACAACTAACCCACACTCCCCAACTAACATACAGGTAAACACATACTGAGTGGAACAGCAGACCCACACTCCCAAACTAACATACAGGTAAACATATACTGAGTGGAACAGCAGAACCACACACCCCAACTAATATACAGGTAAACATATACTGAGCGGAACAGCAGACCCACACTCCCAAACTAACATACAGGTAAACATATACTGAGTGGAACAGCAGACCCACACACCCCAACTAATATACAGGTAAACAAATACTGAGTGGAACAGCAGACCCAGACTCCCCAACTAATATACAGGTAAACACATACTGAGTGGAACAGCAGACCCACACTCCCAAACTAACATACAGGTAAAAATATACTGAGTGGAACAGCAAAACCACACACCCCAACTAATATACAGGTAAACATATACTGAGCGGAACAGCAGACCCACACTCCCCAACTAATATACAGGTAAACACATACTGAGTGGAACAGCAGACCCACACTCCCAAACTAACATACAGGTAAACACATACTGAGCGGAACAGCAGAACCACACACCCCAACTAATATACAGGTAAACACATACTGAGCGGAACAGCAGACCCACACTCCCAAACTAATATACAGGTAAACACATACTGAGCGGAACAGCAGACCCACATACCCCAACTAATAAACAGGTAATCATATACTGAGTGGAACAGAAGACCCACAATCCCCAACTAATATACAGGTAAACATATAATGAGTGGAACAGCAGACCCACATACCCCAACTAATATACAGGTAAACACATACTGAGTGGAACAGCAGACCAGCACTCCCCAACTAACATACAGGTAAACAAATACTGATTGGAACAGCAGACCCACACTCCCCAACTAATATACAAGTAAACATATACTGAGACATACTGAGTGGAGCTGCAGACCCACACACCCCAACTAAAATACAGGTAAACAAAACTGAGTGGAACAGCAGACCCGCACTCCCCAACTAACATACAGGTAAACATATACTGAGTGGAACAGCAGACCAACACTCCCTAACTAATATACAGGTTAACACATACTGAGTGGAACAGCAGACCCACACTCCCCAACTAACATACAGGTAAACAAATTCTGAGTGGAACAGCATACCCACAATCCCCAACTAATATACAGGTAAACATATACTGAGTGGAACAGCAGACCGACACTCCCCAATTAACATACAGGTAAACAAATACTGAGTGGAACAGCAGACCCACACTCGCCAACTAACATACATGTAAACATATACTGAGTGGAACAGCAGACCCACACTCCCAAACTAATATAAAGGTAAACATATACTGAGACATACTGAGTGGAACAGCAGACCCACACACCGCAACTAATATACAGGTAAAAAAATACTGAGTGGAACAGCAGACCCACACTCCCCAACTAACATACAGGTAAACATATACTGAGTGGAACAGAAGACCCACACACCCCAACTAATATACAGGTAAACATATACTAAGTGGAACAGCAGACCCACAATCCCCAACTAATATACAGGTAAACATATACTGAGTGGAACAGCAGACCCACACACCCCAACTAATATACAGGTAAACACATACTGAGTGGAACAGCAGACCAGCACTCCCCAACTAAAATACAGGTAAACAAATACTGATTAGAACAGCAGACCCACACTCCCCAACTAATATACAAGTAAACATATACTGAGACATACTGAGTGGAACTGCAGACCCACACACCCCAACTAAAATACAGGTAAACAAAACTGAGTGGAACAGCAGACCCCCACTCCCAAACTAACATACAGGTAAACATATACTGAGTTGAACAGCAGACCAACACTCCCTAACCAATATACAGGTTAACACATACTGAGTGGAACAGCAGACCCACACTCCCCAACTAACATACAGGTAAACAAATTCTGAGTGGAACAGCATACCCACAATCCCCAAATAATATACAGGTAAACATATAATGAGATATACTGAGTGGAACAGCAGACCCACACGCCCCAACTAATATACAGGTAAACAAATACTGAGTGGAACAGCAGACCCACACGCCCCAATTAACATACAGGTAAACATATACTGAGTGGAACAGCAGACCCACACTCTCTAACTAACATACAGGTAAAGATATACTGAGTGGAACAGCAGACCAACACTCCCCCACTAACATACAGGTAAACACATACTGAGTGAAACAGCAGACCCACACTCCCCAACTAACACACAGGTAAACATATACTGAGTGGAACAGCAGACCAACACTCCCCAACTAACATACAGGTAAACACATACTGAGTGGAACAGCAGACCAACACTCCCCAGCTAACATACAGGTAAACATATACTGAGTGGAACAGCAGACCCACACTCCCTAACTAACATACAGGTAAAAATATACTGAGCGGAACAGCTAGCCCACACTCCCCAACTAACATACATGTAAACATATACTGAGCGGAACAGCTGACCCACACTCCCTAACTAACATAAAGGTAAACACATACTGACCGGAACAGCTAACCCACACCCCAAACTAACATACTCAGTATATATTTACCTGTATGTTAGTTGGGGAGTGTGGGTAAGCTGTTCCACTCAGTATATATTTACCTGTATGTTAGTTGGGGAGTGTGTGTTAGCTGTCCCGCTCAATATATATTTACCTATTTACCTGTATGTTAGTTGGGGAGTGCGGGTTAGCTGTTCCGCTCAGTGTGTGTTTACCCGTATGTTAGTTGGGAAGTGTAGGTTAACTGTTCCGCTCAGTATATAATTACCTCTATGTTAGTAAGGGAGTGCGGGTTAGCTGTTCTGTTCTGTATGTGTTTACCTGTATGTCAGTTGGGGAATGTGGGTTAGTTATTCCACTCAGTATATGTTTACCTGTATGTTAGTTGGGGAGTGTGCCTCAGCTGTTCGCTCAGTATATGTTTTCCTGTAAGTTAATTGGGAAGTTTGGGTTAGCAGTTCCGCTCAGTATATAATTACCTGTATGTTAGTTGGGGAGTGCGAGTTAGCTGTTCCGCTCAGTATGTGTTGACCTGTATGTTAGTTAGGGAGTGTGGAATAGCTGTTCCGTTCTGTATGTGTTTACCCGTATGTTAGTTGGGGAGTGTAGGTTAGCTGTTTTGCTCAGTATATAATTACCTACATGTCAGTTGGGGAGTGCGGGTTAGCTGTTCTGCTCAGTATGTGTTTACCTGTATGTCAGTTGGGGAATGTGGGTTGGTTGTCCCGCTCAGTATATAATTACCTATATGTCAGTTGGGGAGTACGGGTTAGCTCTTCTGCTCAGTATGTGTTTACCTGTATGTTAGTTGGGGAGTGTGTATTAGCTGTTCCTCTCAGTACTTGTTTACCTGTATGTTAGTTGGGTAGTGTGGGTCAGCTGTTCCGCTCACTACCTTTTTACATGTACCTGTGTGTAAGTTTGGGAGTGTGGGTCACCTGTTCCGCTCAGTACGTGTTTACCCGTACGTTTATTTGGGAGTGTTGGTCAGCTGTTCCGCTCAGCACGTGTTTACCCGTACGTTAATTGGTGAGTGTGGGTGAGCTGTTCCGCTCAGTATGTGTTTAGCCGTATGTTAGTTGGGGAGTGTTGTTCAGCTGTTCCACTCAGTACGTGTTTCCCCGTGTGTAAGATGGGGAGTGTTGGTCAGCTGTTCCGCTCAGTAAATGTTTACCTGTATGTTAGTTAGGGAGTGCGGGTCAGCTGTTCTGCTCAGTATGTGTTTACCCGTATGTTAGTTGGGGAATGTAGGTCAGCTGTTCCGCTTAGTATGTGTTTACCTGTATGTTAGTTGTGGAGTGTGGGTCAGCTGTTCCGCTCAGTACATGTTTACCTGTATGTTAGATGTGGAGTGTCGGTTAGCTGTTCCGCTCAGTATATGTTTACCTGTATGTAAGTTTGGTAGTGTGGGTTACTTGTTCCGCTCAGTATATGTTTACCTGTATGCTAGTTGGGGAGTGTGTTAGTTGTTCCGCTCAGTATATGTTTACCTGTATGTTAGTTTGGGGAGTGTGGGTAAGCTGTTCCGCTCAGTAAGTGTTTTCTTGTATGTTAGTTGGGAAGTGTGGGTTACTTGTTCCTCTCAGTATATGTATACCTGTATGCTAGTTGGGGAGTGTGTTAGTTGTTTCGCTCAGTATATGTGTATCTGTATGTTAATTTGGGAGTTTGGGTTAGTTGTTCTGCTCAGTATATGTTTATCTGTTTGTTAGTTGGGGAGTGTGGGTTAATTGTTCCGCTCAGTATATGTTTACCTGTATGTTAGTTTGGGGAGTGTCGGTTAGCTTTTCCGCTCAGTAGGTGTTGACCTGTATGTTAGTTGGGGAGTATGGGGTTAGCTTTTCCGCTCAGTATATGTTTACCTGTATGTTAGTTTGGGGAGTGTCGGTTAGCTATTCCGCTCAGTAAGTGTTTACCTGTATGTTAGTTGAGGAGTGTGGGTTAGTTGTTCCGCTCAGTATATGTTTACCTGTATGTTAGTTTGGGGAGTGTCGGTAAGCTTTTCCGCTCAGTAAGTGTTTACCTGTATGTTAGTTGGGGAGTGTGGGGTTAGCTTTTCCGCTCAGTATATGTTTACCTGTATGTTAGTTTGGGGAGTGTCGGTTAGCTTTTCCGCTCAGTAGGTGTTTACCTGTATGTAAGTTGGGGAGTGTGGGTTAGCTTTTCCGCTCAGTATGTGTTTACCTGTATGTTAGTTTGGGGAGTGACGGTTAGCTTTTCCGCTCAGTATGTGTTTACCTGCATGTTAGTTGGGGAGTGTGGGGTTAGATTTTCCGCTCAGTATGTGTTTACCTGTATGTTAGTTTGGTGAGTGTCCGTTAGCTTTTCCGCTCAGTATGTGTTGACCTGTATGTTAGTTTGGGGAGTGTCGGTTAGCTTTTCCGCTTAGTATGTATTTACTCTATGTTAGTTGGGGAGTGTGGGTTAGTTGTTCCGCTCAGTATATGTTTACCTATATGCTAGTTGGGAAGTGTCGGTTAGCTTTTCCGCTCAGTATGTGTTTACCTGTATGCTAGTTGGGAAGTGTCGGTTAGCTTTTACGCTCAGTATATGTTTACCTGTATGCTAGTTGGGAAGTGTCGGTTAGCTTTTCCGCTCAGTATGTGTTGACCTGCATGTTAGTTGGGGAGTGTGGGGTTAGCTTTTCCTCTCAGTATGTGTTTACCTGTATGCTAGTTGGGAAGTGTCGGTTAGCTTTTCCGCTCAGTATGTGTTTACCTGTATGTTAGTCTGGTAATTGTCGGTTAGCTTTTCCGCTCAGTATGTGTTGACCTGAATGTTAGTTTGGGGAGTTTCGGTTAGCTTTTCCGCTTAGTAGGTGTTTACTGTATGTTAGTTGGGGAGTTAGGGTTAGTTGTTCAGCTCAGTATATGTTTACCTGTATGCTAGTTGGGAAGTGTCGGTTAGCTTTTCCGCTGAGTATGTGTTGACCTGTATGTTAGTACGGGAGTGTGGGGTTAGCTTTTCAGCTCAGTATATGTTTACCTGTATGTTAGTTTGGGGAGTGTCGGTTAGCTTTTCGGCTCAGTATGTGTTTACCTGCATGTTAGTTTGGGGAGTGTCGGGTAGCTTTTCCGCTCAGTATGTGTTTACCTGCATGTTAATTTGGGGAGTGTCGGTTAGCTTTTCCGCTCAGTATGTGTTTACCTGTATGTTAGTTTGGGGAGTGACGGTTAGCTTTTCCGCTCAGTATGTGTTTACCTGCATGTTAGTTTGGGGAGTGTCGGTTAGCTTTTCCGCTCAGTATGTGTTGACCTGTATGTTAGTTGGGGAGTGTGGGGTTAGCTTTTCCGCTCAGTATATGCTGACCTGTATGTTAGTTGGGGAGTGTGGGGTTAGTTGTTCCGCTCAGTATGTGTTTACCTGTATGCTAGTTGGGAAGTGTGTTAGTTGTTCCATTCAATATGTGTTTACCTGTATGATGGTTGGGTAGTGTGAATTAGCTGTTCTGCTCAGTATGTGTTGACCTGTATGTTAGTTGGGTAGTGTGGATTAGCTGTTCCGCTCAATATATGTTAACCTGTATGTTAGTTGGTGATTGTGGGTTATCTGTTCCGCTCAGTATGTGTTTATCTGTATGTTTGTTGGGGAGTGTGGGTTAGCTGTTCCGCTCAGTATGTGTTTACCTGTATGTTATTTGGGGAGTGTGGGTTTGCTGTTCCGCTCTGTATGTGTTTACCTGTATGCTAGTTGGGGAGTGTGGGTCAGCTTTTCTGCTCAGTATGTGTTTACCTGTATGTTAGTTGGGGAGTGTGGGCTAGCTGTTCCGCTCGGTATGTGTTTACCTGTATGTTAGTTAGGGAGTGTGGGCTAGCTGTTCCGCTCAGTATGTGTTTACCTGTATGTTAGTTTGGAAGTGTTGGTTAGCTGTTCCGCTCGGTATGTGTTTACCTGTATGTTAGTTGGGTAGTATTGGTTACTTGTTCCGCTCAGTATATGTTTACCTGTATGCTAGTTGGGGAGTGTGTTAGTTGTTCCGCTCAGTATATGTTTATCTGTATGTTAGTTGGGGACTGTGGGTTAGTTCTTCCGCTCAGTATATGTTTACCTGTATGTTAGTTTGAGGAGTCTGGTTAGCTGTTCCGCTCAGTAAGTTTTTTCCTGTATGTTAGTTGGGAAGTGTGGGTTACTTGTTCCGCTCAGTATATGTATATCTGTATGCTAGTTGGGGAGTGTGTTAGTTGTTTCGCTCAGTATATGTTTATCTGTATGTTAGTTTGGGGAGTGTGGGTTAGTTGTTCTGCTCAGTATATGTTTATCTGTATGTTAGTTGGGGAGTGTGGGTTAGTTGTTCTGCTAAGTATATGTTTACCTTATGTTAGTTTAGGGAGTGTCGGTTACCTTTTCCGCTCAGTAGGTGTTAACCTGTATGTTAGTTGGGGAGTGTGTTGTTAGCTTTTCCGCTCAGTATATGTTTACCTGTATGCTAGTTGGGAAGTGTGTTAGTTGTTCCGCTCAGTATGTGTTTACCTATATGCTAGTTGGGAAGTGTGTTAGTTGTTCTGCTTATTATATGTTTACCTGTATGCTAGTTGGGAAGTGTGTTAGTTGTTCCGCTCAGCATGTGTTTACCTTTATGATAGTTGGGTAGTGTGAATTAGCTGTTCCGCTCATATGTGTTTACCTGTATGTTAGTTGGGTAGTGTGGATTAGCTGTTCCGCTCAGTATATGTTTACCTGTATGTTAGTAGGTGATTGTGGGTTAGCTGTTCCGCTCAGTATGTGTTTACCTGTATGTTTGTTGGAGAGTGTGGGTTAGCTGTTCCGCTCAGTATGTGTTTACCTGTATGTTATTTGGGGAGTGTGGGTTTGCTGTTCTGCTCTGTATGTGTTTACCTGTATGCTAGTTAGGGAGTGTGGGTCAGCTTTTCTGCTCAGTATGTGTTTACCTGTATGTTATTTGGGGATTGTGGGTTAGCTGTTCCGCTCGGTATGTGTTTACTTGTATGTTAGTTGGAGATGTGGATTAGCTGTTCCGCTCGGTATGTGTTTACCTGTATGTTAGTTAGGGAGTGTGGTCTAGCTGTTCTGCTCAGTATGTGTTTACCTGTATGCTAGTTGGGAAGTGTTGGTTAGCTGTTCCACTCGGTATGTGTTTACCTGTATGTTAGTTGGGGAGTGTGGGTTAGCTGTTCCACTCAGTATGTGTTTACTTGTATGTTAGTTGGAGATGTGGGTTAGCTGTTCCGCTCAGTATGTGTTTACCTGTATGTGAGTTGGGTAGTGTGGGTTAGCTGTTCCGCTCAGTATGTGTTTAGCTGTTTGTTAGTTGGGGAGTGTGGGTTAGCTGTTCCACTCGGTATGTGTTAGCCTGTATGTTAGTTGGGGAGTGTGGTTTAGCTGTTCCGCTCAGTATGTGTTTTCCTGTATGTTAGTTGGGGAGTGTTGGTTAGCTGTTCCGCTCAGTATGTGTTTACCTGTATGTTAGTTGGGGAGTGTGGGTTAGCTGTTCCGCTCGGTATGTGTTTACCAGTATGTTAGTTGGGTATTGTGGGTTAGCTTTTCCGCTCGGTATGTGTTTACCTGTATGTTATTTGGGGAGTGTGGTTTTGCTGTTCCGCTCAGTATGTGTTTTCCTGTATGTTAGTTGGGGAGTGTGGGTTAGCTGTTCCGCTCAGTATGTGTTTACCTGTATGTTAGTTGGGGAGTGTGGCTTAGCTGTTCCGCTCAGTATGTGTTTACCTGTATGTTAGTTGGGGAGTGTGGGTTAGCTGTTCCGCTCAGTATATGTTTACCTGTATGTTAGTTGGGGTGTGGGTCAGCTGTTCCGTTCAGTATATGTTTACCTGTGTGTTAGTTGGGAGTGTGGGTCAGCTGTTCCGCTCAGTATGTGTTTACCTGTATGTTATTTGGGGAGTAAGGGTCAGCTTTTCTGCTCTGCACGTGTTTACCTGTATGTTAGTTGGGGAGTGTGGGTCAGCTGTTCCCCTCAGTATGTGTTTACCTGTGTGTTAGTTGGGAGTGTTGGTCAGCTGTTCCGCTCAGTGTGTGTTTACCTGTATGTTAGTTGGGGAGTGTGGGTTAACCGTTCCGTTCAGTATACGTTTACCTGTATGTTAGTTGGGGATTTTGGGTCAGTTGTTTCTCTCAGTATACGTTTACCTGTATGTCTGTTAGTGAATTTTGGTTAGCTGTTCCGTTAAGTATATGTTTACCTGTGTGTTAGTTGAGGAGTGGGAGCCAACAAAGCTTCATAACGCTTGTCTGTGTTGAAACACCGTAAACTCAGTTGCCTGTTTGAGCCACTGGATCTGTTTTAATTATTTTCCCATCGCCGTCTGCGGAACCATACAAATGCTAATTTTTAACTACCATAATGAACAGAACACAAATTAAAAAAGGGACAGGTCACTCATTTGTTATGGATAGCGGGGTGTTAGCGCAGTGACTAGATTTAGCCGCTCACGCTGGAGGTTGCGGGTTCGTTTCCTTGATCGACTCGTTGGCCTCGCAGACATACAACAATCAGTAGTGGTTCTACCAAGGAAGCGGAATCGAGACCGATTGATACAAGCTCGGAGCTTACTTTGCAATCGAGATTAAAAAAATTAGTAAACACAAAAACTATTAATACAGCGTGCTAAATTCCAGAAAATCATCAATTTAAGAGATAAAAAAATGAATCCTTTCCAACTATTATTTGAGTTTAGAAACATTTATTGCATAGAACGATTACTTAAAGCTAATCATGCAAAGGCAAAAATGTCAATACTAAACAGAAAACATACTGGCAACGTCAGAACCCAAATACACTCGACTAGCAATAACAACATAAATAAGTCTGGCGACTTGAATTACAGCAAACGCAACTTATCATTACCTGACATATTCACAAACAACATAATTCATTACCGAAATATCCTACTTGATAAGTATCATTGGGAAATATTTATTTTTATGGCGCAGCGATGTATTTAATGCCACATATTCGGATTACTTGCTGTAGTAATGATACGTTTTGGGGAGATTTAATGTGAGAAAACGCGCATGTAGGATATAAAAGCTCAGAGTGATATTAATTAACGTTATTAACACCAAATCACGTGTTAAGATACGAGATTAAGATATAAATTGGTTGTATATCATTTAAAGTAAAACGAAAATGACAAAACATGTGAAGTAACTATAATACGTTCAAACCTGGCTTAAGCAGTCGATTAAGGGAAGGAGCAAATGTGATCTTTAAGACAGGCTATCGTTTAACGCAGGTTCATTTATTCTGAAAGCATATAAATGGGAAATAACAAGTGGGGCTGCTTAGTAATGGTTACTGCTTAAAAAGACATAATTGTAATTAAACAGGTAATGTGTTCATAAAGGTGTCATTGAGATTTAATACTCAAGGTCTTTTCACACATAAGCCACAACGTAACCGTGCCGTGATCGTGCCGTAACCGTGCCGTGAATATTGGATACTATTAGTTGTATTTTATATAGTGTCCTATCACTTGCGGAGCGCATGACCTAGTGGTCGAGCACCGAATCAATGACCGGAGGGTGTCCTTGAGTAAAATATTTTTTTCCGCATATTTTTAGTACTGGTTCTACCCAAGAAGACTTCAAGCGTGATTAGTCTAAGTTGTAATAACTTTTTAACAATCGAATTAAAATTGATAAGTTTAAACTATCACACACAGACGACGTCTTCAATGGTGTGTTTGTTCTTGAATGTGTGTGTAAGTGCCGGTGTGTTTCTCTGCATAAGTATACTTAAAAGACATTTATTGAGGCAGTGATATAGTGTTACATAGAAAAGCAGGCAGTCTGAAAAAGTCAGATAAAGTATTGACCGTACTCAAAGCTTCTTTAACAATCAATTAAGTTTTGTTCCAATTTTCCATCGAATTCATTCATTTTACGGAACATGTATGAAAGCATAGGCGAAACCTGAAACGCAAACCAAATCTTTATGGCACCGGTATGTTACGGCATATATGTGTTAAACGATCTTTAGTAGTACTCTTAAAATATTTTATAGAGGGAAGCCAAAAATTAAAGAAAACGTTCGTCATGAAAACAGTGAATCACTGTCAATGTAATCTATTGAAATGACTTCTTTTCCGTATGACGTGTGTTTAGATTGTCTTATTATTACACTGTTATTAATTAAATTATTTCATATTGGTCCAAGGAGAATGACCAGTGCTACGTTTCACAAAATAACTTACGACAAAAATTGACGTAAGTCGATTTGACAATTTCTCCGTTATCTGTTCAAATTTGATCGACTTTTAAAATGATTGTTTTTCAGAAAATATGTAACTTTCTGCATGATTTAAGCCAACTTGGCTTCATTTGGATGAAAATTAAAAATATTATGAATAATTGTTGGTTTACGTTTACGATGATTTTTACCGTAAGTTTTTTTTGTGGAAAGCATTTTTCTATTGACAACTTTATTAATAAACTATTTCTAATTAACGAGTAAATTTTCAATTAGTTTATTTATGTAAGTATGGTAGAGAATTTTAGTTTTGATTGTATACGCAATATATAGAACTGGATATAAGGTAGCATATTATACTTGTATATACAATAGTTTCAGTATGCCGAAACCACTAACATGAACTGATACCTTTAAAATGTAAACCTCAACATTACAATCAGTATGTCTACTTTTTTTATCACAAGTTGATATAATGAGGACTTTAGGTTCAAACAATCGTATTGGTCCAGTTCCGATTCATATTGGCGGAGGAAGTCCAGCAGTTCGTGTTAGCCGAGTTCTTTCCAAATCCTTCATCTCTGCAATAGTTATCTGAGATTTAAATCAAATTGATTTATTTATAATATGTTATTTATTTGCAATTGTCATTTTGAGTATGTGTAGGCAAGGGCCGTAACTAATGCTGAACGTGTGGCCCATCCCTTTTACTTATATAATATATGTTAAAAGCAATAAAATATATTAGTAACCTAAAACTGAAAACACTGACTTTCGCAAATATTTATTGCAATATTATGAATTGAAACGTATTTATCCTTAATAACATGCCAACCCTAATCTACATTTTTTTTTAAAAATAGTTTAACCAAATATCATTACTCTTTGAATTTGGCAGAATTAGAGAAACGCGTTTTTACCAATGTGAATTTCAACACTAATTATGTTATGATAGTAAGGAAGAAGTATTAAAAGAAAATTTCGTCGGTAATTTAATATATAACACAGACAGACACATGCCATTGAATTTTCCGCACCTGAAATTAACGCTTTTTCAATCAATTAAACACTTTTATCACGTGACGTTCAGGCTAAGAAGTTAATAAGCTCACCACATATATTTGATATAAATCTGGTGTAAATTACAACTGAATAATGACGTAAACACACTGATTTCAGATTTAGAGTGTTAAGTACTCCTTCGTATCCTAACTTTCATCTCTGATCTACTCTCATTTCTATACTGTCTACATATTCCCATTTATATCTCATTAAATACATTAATAGGTATTTGATATTTATATAACTGATTCTGACAATGTTAAACTATACAACAGTTACTGACAATATTAATTTTATTGTTGAAATATATATACGTACATAGCCTGAATATACTTCTTAATATATAGGTTATAAATCCACATAATATCCACACCAATCTTCCTTATTGTGTTATGTACAATGTGATACTTTTTACATATATATATATACTGTACGGAACAGCTAACCCGCCACTTTTGTATTTCCAATATCTTCGTCAAAATATGGAGTAGCGATATTAAAATATGTACACGACATTAACAGACAGTTATGTTGTCTTTATAACCTAAATGTTCTTTCTTATTAAAGTCCAAATTTCAAGGAAATTGCTTTGATAGTTTGATAGAAAATATAGACTGTCAGGTACATACAATGTCAGTTGTTAGGTTAGCTGTTCCGTTCAATAAATGTGTATAATGAGAAATTGAATATCTAAAGACAAAAAAAAAATGAACCTTTTGTAATATCGCCACCGAACTATTCCTCGGTGCTGTCCGTGCAACTCGGCTCTCCTACGTAAATTGCCGAACATCTGAATATCAGTTATTTGTCGTGGTTAATACAGTTATTTTGATGAATGAGTGAAATTAATGTATATTGTTATTTATAGAATCAAGCAATGAATCGGTATTACACTAGGTTCTTATCAAATATATATCATGAGCTTATTACACTCCTGGGCTGCGTTTCATAAAAAAACTTACGATAAAAATCGTCGTAAGTCAATTTGACAATAACATCTTGTTTTATAATTTTTTTATCTACATTAAAATAATTAAATTTCCAGAAAACATATCGTTTTCTAAATGGTTTTAGCAATTTTGGATTCATTTTGATGAATATTAAAAATATTATGAATAATTGTTGGTTTACGTTTACGATGATGTTTGTCGTAAGTTTTTTTGTGAAACGCACCCCTGGCAGAACCTGAACGTCACGTGATAAAAGTATTTAATTTATTAAAAAACACTAATTTCAGGTCAGGAATGTTCAATGGCATGTATATGTCTGCCGAATATATTGATTTATCAACGAAATGTTCTTTTAATAGACATTCTTTCACTAATATATCACAATTTGACAAACCTTTTTTTCTCTTTTCTACTAGAAAGAATCTGAACAATATTTTTTAGTCACTTTTCGGAAATATGTGATAAAATTATCTTACATTTGTTCTAATTGATTAATTGATTAATTAAACTCGCTGAAATAAAACGGTATAATGCTTTTCAGACGTCACATAATATATTTGCCAACTTGTTTAATAAATTCAGTAAAGAACGAGTACTCATATAAGATCCTTTAACATGTACACACTTCTTTTAAAGTGAAAAACATACCCAAACAAATAAAAAGAGTCCTGTTGTGACATCAAAAAGGAGCCTTCACGTCTCACACAATAATTAATTGTGTACTGTTATACATAGAGACAGAGGTGCACTTCAAGAGTCCCTTGTGCTCTTAGATAGACCTCTGATGGTCCAATTATACAGAACAAAACATCGGGTTGGTCAGGTTGCTTTTTCACAATTTGATGGCACCCCTTCATTTTTGACAATTCTTCCCACCTTTTGCAGTGTATCACGACGCATCTTTAAACTACTATTTCATCAAACAGTAGCCAATGACATCTCAACTTGGCAAAATTCATGAAAATACTCTAAAGTTCCCATATGCACAAATATTTTATGCATTTTAAACAAAATAATGTCCGATCAATTTACACAGCTCTAATTTCTTGGGCGTAAGAATCTTGCTACCGTCATGTAAGGGAGGTAATTCTAAAGTGAGACCTTCAGGATTGTCTGAAATCAATTTTGCAACATGGATAAAATTGTCCAAATTCCAGCTGATTAATTTCGAGAAAAACAAATTGTTCTATCGAACAGGGTAACAGTTTTCCTGAAACCAGGAATAAATACCCAGAAAACCTTCACCATGTAACTAGGAAATAGATGATAAATCTTTGCTAATTCACAGAAAAGAAACAACGTCATGTTATAATGAGGAGTGTCGACTTTTCACTGATACAAAGACACAAAAAATCCAGCAAGCAGCAAGAGCAGCAACGTATCATACATGGAGACATGACAGCGCATGTCAAATATTTCAGATACCGAAACATAGCTTAAATGAAATATCAAGTAATATGTTGTTATTTGGAAGACAATTAAACGGTAAACAAAATGAAGTAACAAAGAATGTTTACACAGTCCGTTTTTAAACTGTATATGAATGACTGAATTACATGCATAGCTAGGTAAAATAAAAAAAGAGTCGTCACCTTTGAGAACATAATCTATGACTGCATAATATATATGTGTATATTTGTAATATTCAATCTACAATGCATGATCTAAAACGAAACGCAGTCTAAATACCTTTATGTATCATAATCAAACACTATGCGGAGGTATGAATACCTCTCCAGTTACTTATTAAGGGAATGAATTTCTTCCATTGCTACATGCACCCCTCTTCAGAGATCGTCAGTGATCATATCACTACCAGATAACCACATGTATCAAATATAACTTCAAAGAAGGTACTTAGACCATGCATAAGTTACCAAACCGTTAAGCATAATTAACTTATCGATTTAACCTGTAGTACGGACCCAGCTCCCTCGATTGGGTCCGTTAAATAGCAATGTTGGGAAAGCCGCATTTGAGCACGTTGATTGGTCAGTTGTTTCAACTGAAAGTTTGATGACGTCACAGTTAAGTTAGAGTTTGAAACTGCTATGAATTGTGAGACAGCCATAGAATTCCCTGCTTTTCCATCGGTGGTTAGTAGACCTTATACGGGGGATACCAGGCTCTGGGATAGACTGTTATCGATTTATATAAACAAATGGTACAAAATAACAAAAGAAACCAAAATAAAAGTTATGTTGCCGAAAAACTACTGATGAGTTATATTTGATATGTTGAGAATAGTCTTCGACCTGAGTAAAAAAATCCCCAGTAGTGTTTACTCTCCAAAAATAAAACAAACAGATCATAGTTTCAAAAATGTTAGGCAAAATTGTTTTTACTGCCTTTGTACAGTCTGTATATTTTCATTTCTTGAAATAGTGCTCATTTTATCTGGCAAAATTACAGCAATCTAGTCGCATTGATAAATTCATCGCTTTATCACTTCTCGTGATACCATAATCACTGAATGGGTTTGATTCTACAGCATATTAGCTATTTTATGATTGATACTTTTAAGGGGAATTAATCAGGATTTTTCAAAATTTTAAGGTTGGATAAAAACATTTTTTTTTACAAATAAAGCATGCCTATATATGCTTACTGATCCCATATTGTTAAACGGTTATCTATATCCATGTTATATATTGGACCGGGATTTCCTAACTTGGGCTATGTGCTTGGGTTAGATAGATATTTTTCCTGCTTAAAATAGCAACATACTTTGTGCCGTATCAAATGTGTCACGTGATTTCACTTTGATTTCAATTCAAACCGTTATCCTAGATTACGCGTCCTAAAACTTGTTACATCTTAGAAAGATACCAAATGACGATGCGGAGGTCGTCAAGCCGTATTTAAGTGCTGTTTATTTTGAGAATGGGGATTTCGTTTCAAGTTTACCACTCTGATTTAAAAAGGCGATTTTTTTCACATTTTGGTAGATTTTACATACGGAGCCATTCGGATTTTATTTACCATTGCACCACGCGCTCTTATAAATAGTAGAGTTTATTGACTTACTATTATTAGTACCTGTCATTGGTAATAGTATTGAATATACTTAATAGATTATTGAATATTGTACACGTTACATGTATATGTAATCAATACATGATATTCAACTTTACTATAATGTATACTAGTAAATATATATATATAATGTTTTAAAGTTCCTTCTACCTATGAACAAAATCAATTTAATATTTGTTTTCACTGTCAGTCTAAACATACAATGTTTGTAATATATATATATATGTATGTGTGTGTATATATGTGCATATACGTACGTTTACTTTGTTATTTCACATATATGTTTTTTTTAGCGCATGATTTGTTTAATTGTTTTGATATATAGTTGATTAGATGTCATGTATGCTAAAATTAAATAGAATATCTGTTATCTGTAAAAAGGAAAACTTGAGTACAGAGTGTACCTAATACGACTTTAAACGTGACTATATGTATTTAAGCATAATCAAATATCGCTTGAGAGTTCCTTCATCAATTTATCTCATTTAATCATTGCAAATTTGCAAACACTTGAACAAAATTGTAAAATAGATTTTGGTATCCAGAAGGAAATAATGGTTGTATTATAAAATTTTCCGATTAATTAGTTTACGTATTTTTACACAATTACCCAAAACAAAACATATGTCTATAGAAACTTCAAAGAACCTCTTACGTGATGATCGTGCGAGTTCAAGGAAACGATGTGGGCGATGCCAGTTATGCACAGTGCAGCGTTTGTTTGTTGTAAGTACATTATCCAGTGCACGTATATACAAGATATGTTCCTCTTCAGTTTTCATAAACATAACGTTGATTTTGGCTTAATTATCTGTGTTTCTCACCCAGAAGCTATGTAACGGTACAACTGAGTTTTTTGTTAGCTGATTATTTGGTATGAGAAAGTTTATCCTATTTGTGTTCCATGTTAATGTTTATTCGCCCAGAGATAACATGTTAAAACTCCAAACAATGCTTTTAGGAACAGTGTCTGGTTTTGAAAGAATAGAAATGTTAAACGCACGCTACCTGTATAATCTTATTGTTATCAAATATGTATTTTTACTTTTACTTTATGCTTGCAAATCTATCTTACTACGGTTTGTTAGCCAAGAAATAATGCGCTTGTATTGAAATGTAAATAAACACAAAGCTATATCAAATCTGATAATTACGTTAGTTATAAACAAGTACAGTAGAACTCCGATGTCTCGAACGCGACGGGACTGGACAAAATAGTTCGAATTAAAGGTTGTTCGAGCCAAGCATTGTTCAGCAGTATATCATACACGTACATTTATATACAACTAAATAAGAATTCGGTAGTGGACAGATAAGTGGTTCGAGTTATATATGGTGTTCCAGCCATATGTGTTCGAGTCAGTGATGTTATGCTGTATATCACAAACCACGCCTTTTATTCGTACCACCGTTATACATTTCACATGCGTGTATATGATTGTTTCCATTGTTTATGCAAAAGGAACAGTGGCACCCTGAGATTTTTTTGAAAAAAGTAGCCCTCAAATGCTCATAAATACATGCATATGTTGAAATCCTATAAAAGTCACCTTTTAACACCTGTAATGTCTTACTGCAATATTTACTATGTCAACATTTGCTCTATTCATCTTCAGCAAGAAACCACAACCACTATGAACCATTTTGAAAATAATTCAAAACAAAATTTAAAAGCATAAGAATCATTTCACTGAGAGAAAAAGGGGCATAACTGTTATAGTGAGACATCAATGGTACTCATTAAGTGACAATACAGAGGTTATAGCAAATATTCACTCATTTGTAAAAGACAACATGCACGGGATGTATATTATGTCACAGCGTGAAGTGATATGTTCACTGTAATACGACAGATTAACATACAGTTCTGGTCATAAATTGTTTATACAATATTGACAAAAGACGATTAATATAAAAGAAATGAGAATAAATCCGGCACCATGAATCTGAGTTGAGAACAAATCAGTTGCCCTCCGACATGACATAATGCCTATATAAAGGCATACTTTATTACACACTTTTATTCGTATTTTCTATTATGTCCGTTATCTTAATATATCCGTCGTATTTAGTACTGTGAACAAATCACTTCACGCTGTACACCTCGTGACATGCAATATAATCAATGTAAATAAAGTTATAGCACTTTTGAGTTGAAGAAAACCTCAAATAATACGTTTAGTGAAATCGATCCCTGGGCCTAAGATATAGACACAAAAATTTTGCAAAAGAAACTCATCTCTATACCGTCTCTTTCATTCGAGATTTGATTAATGGTATTTCAGCACCAAGCTATGGCATACTGTTTACGAAAGGTATTCTTCATCACAATGTGAAATGCCATTTACTAAAGAATGCACTTGTCTGCTCGTGTTTGTTATGACATGCACTCAAGAATATACATAACTGAAATATAGCCAGGTTTGTTTTGCTTTATATTGAACTGTTTTAGCATCTTTATGAAAAAATAATAAACAATAACACCGCAACCCCCCCCCCCCCCCACCCCCCACCACCCCCACCGACCCCCAAATAAAAATAAATGAATAAAATAAAACAAGGGAAAGAAGTTATTTTGTAAGAAATTAATCGGTACAGACAACCTTTTTAGTTTCGACTGTATATAATCACCTTGGAACAAATTAATAAATTTTAAACCTCAGATAGCATCAGTCTTGTATAACTAATTGTATACGTAATGAAAACCAACTTTAACTATATTCTGACGAGATGTTCTGAGATACGTTTCGTTTTTTTGTACATTATGTGCTTGTAACTGTGTGTCTGTATGATAGGTGGGTAGGAGCAAATAAGCTCCTCTTATTTCATATTAAAATGTGTATGATTCTGTACATACTGCCTAAAATGTCTAGCAATACATCGTGCTGTATTACCTTTAGACATTGAACAGAACAGCTAACCCGCCACTTAAACGACATAGACAGACAATTATATATTGGGTTTCTATAGCAATTTTCAGTTTTATTCAATTCCAAAATTCAAGGAATTTGCTTTGACACATTTTAAGAAATACATAAAATATCTGATAAATAAAATGTCAGAGTGACGGGTCAGCTGTTCAGTTCAGTAAATATACAATTAACTAATTTTCTAATTGGTCGCCTGAATATCTAAGAATATCTTACTTTCAAATTGTATCAAACATGTGTATTTCATTCTTTTGAATACTGGATTTAATGAGGAAGGCATCATGCAAAGTTGTTAAACCATACATACAACGACGAAGTAACCCCCAAACCAAATGTCACAATAAATTGAAATTGCCTTTTAAATTCTACAGAAAACGCATTGTTTTCATGTGTTTAAAATGTCAAAACTACGTTACAGGTGACTGGAATAGCTGAATAACATAATTTCATATTTATCCAGCTAACTACAATGTAAAGAACATGTGGCATTTCGAACTGAGGGTGATGCTCTTTACAATGACGCAACCTTTTTTTATTTATTTAATATGTTATTGTTATGAATTGTTCATACAATAATAACAATGAATATTTGTACACGGTCTACTTCTAATCGTTGTGTTTACTATTTCCATTTTTGAGAATGCTAACAAAATGTGGGTGACCAATTGGAAATTGGCTTATATTACTCCGTGGCCGTGTGGTCTAACCCAACGACTACGGGTTCGCCAGGGCCGAGTTGCACTTAACTCGAGGTTCGAGTCTTGCCTGGTCCAAACATTTTATGCGAGAAAAAAAAAGCTAGTTACTTATGATGAACGGACGGCGGTTCTACTAAGATTCATTTTGAGGTACTCCTCCACCAATAAAACTGGATATAACAAACAAAATGCGTTGAAAATAACATTAACCATTTTCAAAAAGTAAAGAAATATAATATACCATATATATATGGTACTTTAACCTCTCACCGATGAGGTCATACGTTCAATTACCGTTCGGGCCACAATACGTTATGAAAGCTTTCCAGTTACTTGTAGAAGAACGGTAGTTCTACTCAGATTCAGTTTGAGGTGTTCCTCCACCAATATAACTAGAAATGTGTTGAAAATGGCCTTTGTTAGACACCGTTACATAATTCTTTTTTTTTTATTTCAAATGTGTACTTTATGGAAATAATAAAAAATAACTCGATATATAAGTCATGATTTTAATATAATCAAACGTAAAAAATAATGAGATTTGTACATGAAAATGGTTTAACATCTGTGAGATAGTGCACGTGGAAGCAAAGCAACGACAGGACGTACACTGACACGGGAAATACTGAATATGGTACACACTACAATACAGGCAGTCGTTGAATACAGTGTAACATTACATAAAAAACACAGTGCTTCGACATTGACATTATTTATACATGCATGCTGCAAAAGGCAGATTTCATATAGAATACTAGCAATCTATTACATTAATAAATTGCATGTGTATATTTGGAGTATATATATTGTGTTTTGGTATGCACCAATAACATATAGCTTTGTGTTTTTGAGAAACTAAAAAAAGAACAATTTTACATAAATTTCAATAACTACTTGCAAGTAAATTAACTTTATTTTAAGTTTTCAATATCATTTCATAGCGAAAATAAAATGTATTTTGATACAGTAAAACCTGTGAAAGCGGTCACCTCTATTAAACAACCATCTGTCTCAAGCAGCCATGTTTTACATTTCCCATTTTTTATATGATTTCAGAGTAAATTAACATGTATTAAGTGACGACTTGTCTTAATAGGTTACATTTGCTCTTTCCCTTGACTGGATGCTTAAGACAGGTTTTGCTGCATATGAATTGATTACGATTATTAATCAAAAAGGATATTTTCAAACATTTATGACGTATTAAATGAAGACAAAAACAATGGAAGTTCTTATCAAGCTTCATTTTAGTACTAACACGTGACGTTTTTTAATTAAAATGCTTCGTTCATCTTTTTATACACAATGTCATCAATGAACAGATAGACTGCAGAAACGGTTCTAGATCTTTTCACAGGGACCTTTACATTACGGTGATATACGAGTACGCTGAAACCATCTTAAAGGGAGTATATCTGGAAATTCCAATATTCAAAATTGGTTATAAATCTTTTCCCAGTATAACATTAATATATATTTAAATACCCATTGACCCCGTATTGTTAAAAGGATATATATATTCAAACATGGAAAAATAAAATATTAAAAAGTGTTTTCCTAGTTAGGACTACGCCCATAGGTAAGACTAAAATAGAATTTCGTTTAAAGTTTTTAACTAATTTTGTGACGTATTTAATAAGTCACGTGATGTCGTACAAGTTTACATGTTGTAAACTTTGATTCCTCTCAGAAAGACTCAAAATCAAAATGTGAAAGTCGTAAAGCAGTTTTTAAATGCTGTCTATTTTAAGAATACGAATCTCGTTCAAGTTTACCACTTCGATTTAAACATTGATTTTGTCACGTTTTTGGTGGATTTGATGATACCAAACCATTCGGTTTTATCCGATTTGAAACAACTTTATTTTAAGGATATTTGTAGCGTTTTTTTGCCAGATATACTCCCTTTAAAATAATGTCTATCCGACTAATTGCATAAGGTTACTATTTTTCTTTTACAATGCATTTCTGGTATCAACTGATATAAACATTATAATGCCATTGTTTTTATCTAATATTGTAATTTTGAAATAAACAATTATCACATCTTTTTAAATTATTCTCAAAATTGTACAAAGTAATGCCATTGCATTTAACACAATGTCCTTCCAAATTCTATATATATATTAAAAGACGCGGTATTTGAACAATCACCCAGGTATGCAGTTTGTTAGTAATATTTCCTATCTTATCTAAGCACAAATGGTTTAGTAAACATATTGAATGGAACACCTACCCCACCACCTGACATGTT
The DNA here is from genome assembly GCA_029582155.1 of Panopea generosa. Classification (NCBI taxonomy): domain Eukaryota; kingdom Metazoa; phylum Mollusca; class Bivalvia; order Adapedonta; family Hiatellidae; genus Panopea; species Panopea generosa. The sequence continues at coordinate 5,898,976 of CM055907.1, forward strand.
ATGTACCTGGCATTTTATGTATTTTCTCGAAAAAAAGTATTCAAGTGATTTCCTTGAAATTTGGACTTGAATAAGGAATAGCATTGCCATGTAAAATTAATACATATGTATTTGTTAAAGTCGTATAGAAATTTTGACATAATATTAAAAATACAAAAGTGGCGAGTTAGTTATTCCGTTCTGTATATAAATCGTTTAATTAATTAAAACTAATTCATCGAAAAATAATATTGTCGAAGTTGCAGTTTTCTAATTTTTGACATAACGATCATTTGTCATATTATCTCATCTACTCTCAATTCGAAACAACTCGGAGAAGATGAAAACACTCTGACCAAATGTTTCATGTTTCTGTTGAAAGTCATTGTAAGGTAATAGATGCATTTCAGAGTTAAAATAGATTTGGTTTAAGCTTTAGGGATCAAATCTGGAACTTATATATATATGATACAATGTTTAATCATTCAAAACGTTCAAACATACTGTAATGATGAAAGAACCAATCACTTTCTCAAAACGACGTCTCCGCAGAGATCAATGCCCACTATTTCTGTCTGGTCTTCGCTTAGTTTCAGTTCAAGAACACCGATTTGTTTAAACGGGTCCTTCTTCGACCCGATATGCTTCAACTGAACTGTTATGGCGTCACCATCATCCCCCGCTAACATAATGGACAACGTATTGTCGTCAATACGTTTGTGCTGACGCAACACGTGATATTCCTTCCACTCATCTGAAAAAAAAGCTCTAATAAAGAAGTAGTTCAAAGCGACATTTCATAACAAATTAATAAATAAAAACAATAGTAACTCTTTCTCAGACAAAAATAAACATGTTTTACCACAGAGGAGTATGAGAGTAAGTTTAAATTAAGCAAACAGGTACCCAAAGAAATAAAATGTTGGTTGTTTGCATGTTTGTGCTGATATTCCTTTGTGGTAAATCCAATCTTTGACAAAATTTGAATGCATTTACATCGATATGACTTTTATAGTACACCTGATTTTCATTTCTTTGCTAGAAATGCATCTAGCATACTAAAAGCGTTGACATCATTGGGTAAGATAGCAATTTTAGATTATATCCAATATGTTGTCAGAGAAATATGTTTGTAGTTGAATCTGAATTTCATTGTTTAAAGGGTACCGCATGTCAGAATATAAATGGCCATTTATCGTTAAATAGACATGTAACTAACACAAAAATCAACAAATTTTAATTGAACGAAATTTATCAAGTGAGAAAAACGATATTAAATATCATGATTTCAAGCGTTTCCTATATATCATGGGCGCCGCCATTTTAAAGTTCTTTTATGTTGGAGGTTTTCGGTGACGTTTTAGCTGCACTTCCGTTCTAGTTCTCGCGAAAATTTTATTGTGTCGTTAGTGACTGCTCTCTATTGATACTCTTTTGTATATACACTAATTCACGTAAACAGTTGATAGATAGATATACAGTACATTAGTGAACATCGAAGGAAGACAGTTAAACGCGAAAACTATTCTGAATTGAAGGACTTAATCCATAAACATTGTTTTCTTCAGCGGAATAAGTAGGTGGAGTAATGCGATATGTTTTGTGGGCAGCGTTGTTTTTAGTTTTCCTAATATGTGATTTCACATTACCTCAGTGTCAAGCTTCTGATGACATGACGCGCAAAACGCCTTATACTTTGGGGTAGGACTTAAGACTGCAGAATGAAGCGTACCAATGCCTTGGCGTACCCCTACCCAAGCATACAATTGCTGATGATTTCAGTACGAAGATTACCATAATTATGCGATATACATATAGACTTAGTGTATATTATCCAGTGGGAATCTCTTAAAAATGTGCTAATAACATATAGCTCAACTGATTTCTGAAATTTAATTTGTAATTCTATATACTCTTCCAAAATATTGCGAAATTGATGTAGCAAACTTTCACAATCTTATAATTCCATGCTGTTTAAACAGGTGTGATAATCCAATTAACAATAAAAACAAGGGGTTAATGCCTAAACATAAGGTGTGAAAACAACATGGTATCTTAAAGTTATTATTAAAATACAAATTAAGGCCAATTAATTGTGACAGTCCCGGTTAGCTCAGTCAGTTACGTGTCTAACTATCAATCCAGGTGTCTCGAGTTCAAATCCCCACCCGGCGACAGTCTCTGTGATGATTGACATACAACATTGTGTCTCAATATCATTTGTCTCTCACTGCTGATTCGAGTGGGAAAATTATCAGTTACTTGCGGTTGTTGGGTGTGCTCGAGTACTGGTTAACTTTTCAGGAAACAGTGGTTAGGTTAACTGAACATCTGTACAGTAAGCCCTCGATGGCAAAAAATGTTGCTTAATATTCAGTCAACCATTAATTGTTCATAAACTCATTTTATTAATTTTATAATCAATAGGCAATTTAGTTTATTGATATATGGTTTTTGTTCACAGTCATTATTCTTGAATAGACATTTGAACTACCTCTACTTCGTATTGAAAAAAGATAAAGTAAAACTTTTGTTCCTTTATTTATTCATAAATACATGAAAAGTTTTTTTTACTCTTAAAATAGTGTTCTGGTATACAATTTATGAAAAATATTCATAAAATCATATAACATATTTTTTTTACTTGTAAGTTTGCATTGATACTGAAACCCTAATTAACTGAAAATGTTTAAGTTAGTAATAAGGCATAATACTATGTGATATAACATCCTGTCATAAACCCTGGGGTCATTAAATCTGGGGTGATTACGCTTATAAGGGTACAATATGCACACTGTGGCAGGGTATTTCTCATTACCACATGGTGTGAATGTGGTGTTGGTGAATTATGAAAACTCAGCAGGGTGCCAGTAGCTGGACAGTAATCTACACTTTGTGCAATATGCCTGTAGACATTATATTCCATTTGACACTCCCTATTAGGAACAACATTCATACATGTTCAGGGAACTGGTAGAATAGATCATCATCATATATCAAATTGGGTAGTAACACCATTTGAATAACCAAAAGACAGTGCCAGTTATGTAAAACAATACAAAAAAAAACAACTCATCCATGCTTCATCTAAGTTTACTAAAAAAGGGTATGAGATCAAAATTTTATAAGCCATAAAAATAATACTTTTGTGAACACTTATGTATGTGCTTACAGGTGTTGGTGATTCTTGTGTATGTTCCTATTGTATATTTTCTTTATAATCGGCCGGAGGCCTGAATGTACGTGACTTAAATTACAACTGAAAATAAATAATTTTATGCTTTTAACTATAGTGTTTAAGAAACAGCTGGACATTCAAATGCGGAGTGAATAAATAAAGAGTTAAACAGGATTAAGTATTTTGCTTTTGCGTTCTTACTCTTTTATATTTTCTTGTATATGTATATCTCCTTGTTCAGATGTATTACAAATACTAAAATCATACGCTGCTAAACCACTTGTTTATAAAAATTGTTTCATCAATATGCTAAACGACCAATTCTACTAAATTGACAGATAAGCGAAGCAGAAAACGGGCGTACCTTCATTCTTCTCGGACGCATCTAATTCTACCCATTTGTCTGCTATGAGGTTATCAATCAAGTTGTCGAACATTTTTGATAACTGCAAAGATACAAACATAGTTATAGATAAACAACAGAAACCACAACAAAGATAAGGTTAAAAAGGTGAGCATATGTTACAGTGTTTTACAGAGTGTTTTGCTGTGGCACATATGCTACAAGTATGACATCGCGTCATATTATACTGACACTGGTCCGACAAGTGCTACTACTTATACATTATATACTGAACGAAACAGCTCACCCCCACCTGACATTTTATGTACCTGACATTTTATGTACCTGACATTTCATGTACCTGACATTTTATGTACCTGACATTTCACGTACCTGACATTTTATGTACCTGACATTTTATGTACATGACATTTCATGTACCTGACATTTTATGTACCTGACATTTTATGTACCTGACATTTCATGTACCTGACATTTTATGTATTTTCTCAAAAAGCATCAAAGCTATTTCCTTGATATTTGGACTTGAATAAGAATATTTGGACTTTGTAAATTCATTTCAAATTATCTGCTAATGTCTTGCACAAATTTCAATAACGCTACTCAGTTTTTTGAAGAAGATAGAGCCGCCTTTTTCTTTAGAAAAGCACACGGTCGTTAAGTAAACATTGCATTGTATTTACTTGGACAAACAACGCCACGTGACCAGTGGGCGGAGCAATAGTCATTCTCGCGTCTGGTTATTTATGTTTCTGCATCAGATATGACAGTTCAACCAATCACAATATACTGACATCCACCGTGGATACCATTGGGACCATCCCCTTAATGGTGGTTCTACTATGTTTCATTATGTAAACTTGTCTTAATTACGAATTCCTAATTGATATGAAGCGGGGCGATAGTGTAATGGATAGAGTGTTGGCCGCTCATGCCAGAGGTTGTGGATTCGGTTCCCAGCTCGACCCGATGCCTCTCACAAAACAACACTCAGTATAGGTTCTATCCAAGAAGCGGAATTGATAGCAATTCATATATCTATTAAGCTTTGAGCTTTCATCGCAATCGAGCTTAACAAATGGATACGTTTTTTTTGTCAGGCAGTGAAAATATTCTGATAATCTTATTGAACTTTATCAGTTAAGTCTCGTGTAAACCAAACAAAATAGACCCAAACATAAATTTCTTCACACTGTCCCTTAATGGTAAACAATGACGTCACATGTACTAGTATCGCTTCTGTACCTCGTGTGTCTTCAACACCATCAGTTAAAATATATCACCACCGTATCTCATATAAAGAAGTCACACCAAATTTACTTTACACCGCAGTCCATCCTATAATATACACGTAAGTGAATATAATGAGCATTCAGTGAGGTTGATACTAGTATTGTGTAATGGATACTCTGTAAAACATATAAACAACAGAAAATGTAGCATTCGAAAGGAACAGTCGCTTAAGCAATCTGAGCACAGCTAATAGAAGGAATGAGTTGTGTAAGTATCGTAGACATACAGAAAATGAAGGTTTAGCTAACCCGCCACTTTTGTATTTCAAATATCTTCGTCATAATATTGAGTATCGTTTATAAAATGTGTATACGAGTAATGCAACATTAACTGACAATCATCATACCAGTAATAGTTTTTCTTATTGAAGTCCAGATTTAAAGAAATATACTTTTTGAGAAAGCACATCAAATGTGAGATACACAAATTGCCAGGTGGTAGGTTAGCTGTTCCGTTCAGTATAGATAAGAAGTATCATCAGACGTCTCCTGGTCAGTAGCGAAGAACGCAGCTGGTAGGATTAAAACCATGGGCGTAGCTTGGATGAAAACTATTATAGGTGGTGGGGCGGGGAGGGGGGGGGGGGGGGGCGGCGGTCAGATAGGCTGTCATAGATGTGTTTTTGTGTGTTTAAGGGTCAGGTTTTTATTAATATTAACGTTGTATTCACTGTTTATTACCAATTAAATTGATAAAATTGTGTGAAGTATCTGGATCATATAATTATTTATTTTGTTGTTGTTGCGAATTTATTGTTTACACCCCTAACCCCACTACCACTCCTTAGGGGTCCGAGTTTTATACATTTTTGGCAGTTTTATTTTTTCGATTTCTTAGAAAAAGTGTAGGCACGTGCCTACAGTGCTTATAGGAAGCTACGCTACTGTTTACCCCCCCCCCACCCCCCCCCCACCCCCCCCTCACACCCCTTGTCGTCATTCCATATATAACAGTATCATTCCGCTAGATTTTCTTCATCAAACCAACTTTACCTAATTTACTTATCCAATCATTTGAGGATTAGCATCACCACTTATATCTAAAATTACTTAAAATCTAGTTTTTCAATTTTTACACTTTCAAAGTTGAATATCAAATAAAGTATTTTGCCAATTTAACATTATGAAACAAACTTCCTTGCGCATGTTATTCGGTTTTTTTAGGTACTGTGACTTTGATTCGGTGGATTTATGGTATACATAAAAATACCAAACCGTGTTTATACATATCAATAAATCCGTTCTCTAATTAGCTAATTAGCTTAGTTAATTGTAAGCATAACGTTTACGATGCATTATATGTGTTTCGGCGCTTGCCGGATTATGCAATACGCGAATAACAGTCGTTAAAGAATGTTATGCAATAAAGAAAACTAATAAATATTGCTTTAGCTAAAATTCAAGTTATAAAAAAGAAAAGAAACCTTTTTTATTTGAAAATACAATAGAAAATGTGTTTTCAAATCGCATCCTGCTCGTACCATATGTTATTTATATCGGTTTGATTTGATTACCTGAAATTTAACGTTTTCAAATGCAGTAAAGAGCTTATGGTAAAGCCATTACTTTCTGGCTTCAAGGAAGTGATGGAAATGACGAAAGGCAAATCAATTTCGCGTATAACTGGGGGAATCTGGGAAACGAGGAGAGAGATGATTGATACTAAATTAGATATAATGTTTTGTTCTTTTAGTGATAGTGTAATTGATTTATGTTCTAGACTTTTATCAGCTGCAGATTGTGCACATTATGAAGGATGTGAAAATTCACTCTAAATTGCTTTAAAAAATATGATTGAATTGTTTCGAAAGTCATTAAATCAATTTAAAACATTTTGAAATTAATCAAACACAGGTGCATTATACGCTTACTATGAGAACGTGTATGCGCTCCTTAGTTAAAACATATTTTATTTAAAATAATTTGAAATTGGGTTGGACCACAACTGGCCCAAAAGTTCTTCCAACTAAGATCCGGTCCTCCCCACTTTTAGCCGTGTATGTAAAATACTTTCAACAACAAAAATACAACAAAAAACAACAAAGAGTGCCAACTGAAAACTGATTAAATAGCTTCGTAACTTCTTTTAACATCTGTTAAACACTAAGATTTGAAAATGTTATCGCATTTGAGGAAAATGTCGCTTTACTTTCAACTAATAAAGTCATCCATGAGCCGTTGAATAATTTTATGCATTATTTTAGATAATTGTTTTATAATGTATTTCATAACATTTGAAAAATCATTAAATCCAGATGCAAATATTTGCTATGATAGTATAAGAAAGAAAGAAATTTTACTGTATCCGTAAAACATGTTTAAGCTCTCCCAGCGTGGCGCATTTTGCTGCAACCCTGTCCAAGGCGGTGGCCCCTTTTGGCCACTTCTTCAGTGTGTGTATTATACTTGCTATGATCATTATTTATATTTAGTGTGTCCATGCTGCTGCCCTGTGGCCCCTGTTGCCACTTCTTCAGTATGTGTATTATACTTGCTAAGATCATTATTTATATTAAGTGTGTCCATGCTGCTGCCCTGTCCAAAGCGGTGGCCCCTGTTGCCACTTCTTCAGTGTGTGTATTATACTTGCTATGATCATTATTTATATTAAGTGTGTCCATGCTGCTGCCCTGTCCAAGGCGTTGGCCCCTGTTGACACTTCTTCAGTGTGTGTATTATACTTGCTATGATCATTATTTATATTTAGTGTGTCCATGCTGCTGCCCTGTCCAAGGTGGTGACCCCTTTTGCCACTTCTTCAGTGTGTGTATTATACTTGCTATAATCATTATTTATATTAAGTGTGTCCATGCTGCTGCCCTGTCCAAGGCGTTGGCCCCTTTTGCCACTTCTTCAGTGTGTGTATTATACTTGCTATGATCATTATTTATATTTAGTGTGTCCATGCTGCTGCCCTGTGGCCCCTGTTGCCACTTCTTCAGTATGTGTATTATACTTGCTATGATCATTATTTATATTAAGTGTGTCCATGCTGCTGCCCTGTCCAAAGCGGTGGCCCCTGTTGCCACTTCTTCAGTGTGTGTATTATACTTGCTATGATCATTATTTATATTAAGTGTGTCCATGCTGCTGCCCTGTCCAAAGCGGTGGCCCCTGTTGCCACTTCTTCAGTGTGTGTATTATACTTGCTATGATCATTATTTATATTAAGTGTGTCCATGCTGCTGCCCTGTCCAAAGCGGTGGCCCCTGTTGACACTTCTTCAGTGTGTGTATTATACTTGCTATGATCATTATTTATATTAAGTGTGTCCATGCTGCTGCCATGTGGCCCCTGTTGACACTTCTTCAGTGTTTGTATTATACTTGCTATGATCATTATTTATATTAAGTGTGTCCATGCTGCTGCCCTGTCCAAGGCGGTGGCCCCTGTTGACACTTCTTCAGTGTGTGTATTATACTTGCTAGGATCATTATTTATATTAAGTGTGTCCATGCTGCTGCCCTGTCCAAGGCGGTGGCCCCTGTTGACACTTCTTCAGTGTGTGTATTATACTTGCTATGATCATTATTTATATTAAGTGTGTCCATGCTGCTGCCCTGTCCAAGGCGGTGGCCCCTGTTGACACTTCGTCAGTGTGTGTATTATACTTGCTATGATCATTATTTATATTAAGTGTGTCCATGCTGCTGCCCTGTCCCAGGCGGTGGCCCCTGTTGACACTTCGTCAGTGTGTGTATTATATATGTTATGATCATTATTTATATTAAGTGTGTCCATGCTGCTGCCCTGTCCAAGGCGTTGACCCCTGTTGACACTTCTTCAGTGTGTGTATAATCCTTGCTATGATCATTATTTATATTAAGTGTGTCCATGCTGCTGCCCTGTCCAAGGCGTTGACCCCTGTTGACACTTCTTCAGTGTGTGTATTATACTTGCTAGGATCATTATTTATATTAAGTGTGTCCATGCTGCTGCCCTGTCCAAGGCGGTGGCCCCTGTTGACACTTCTTCAGTGTGTGTATTATACTTGCTATGATCATTATTTATATTAAGTGTGTCCATGCTGCTGCCCTGTCCAAGGCGGTGGCCCCTGTTGACACTTCTTCAGTGTTTGTATTATACTTGCTATGATCATTATTTATATTTAGTGTGTCCATGCTGCTGCCCTGTCCCAGGCGGTGGCCCCTGTTGACACTTCGTCAGTGTGTGTATTATACTTGCTATGATCATTATTTATATTAAGTGTGTTGATGCTGCTGCCCTGTCCAAGGCGTTGACCCCTGTTGACACTTCTTCAGTGTGTGTATTATCCTTGCTATGATCATTATTTATATTAAGTGTGTTCATGCTGCTGCCCTGTCCAAGGCGGTGTCCCCTGTTGACACTTCTTCAGTGTGTGTATTATACTTGCTATGATCATTATTTATATTAAGTGTGTCCATGCTGCTGCCCTGTCCAAGGCGGTGTCCCCTGTTGACACTTCTTCAATATGTGTATTATACTTGCTAGGATCATTATTTATATTAAGTGTGTCCATGCTGCTGCCATGTCCCAGGCGGTGACCACTTTTGCCACTTCTTCAGTGTGTGTATTATACTTGCTGTGATCATTATTTATATTAAGTGTGTCCATGCTGCTGCCCTGTCCAAGGCGGTGACCACTTTTGCCACTTCTTCAGTGTGTGTATTATACTTGCCATGATCATTATTTATATTAAGTGTGTCCATGCTGCTGCCCTGTCCAAGGCGGTGACCACTTTTGCCACTTCTTCAGTGTGTGTATTATACTTGCTATGATCATTATTTATATTAAGTGTGTCCATGCTGCTGCCCTGTCCCAGGCGGTGGCCCCTGTTGACACTTCTTCAGTGTTTGTATTATACTTGCTATGATCATTATTTATATTAAGTGTGTCCATGCTGCTGCCCTGTCCAAGGCGGTGGCCCCTGTTGACACTTCTTCAGTTTGTGTATTATACTTGCTATGATCATTATTTATATTAAGTGTGTCCATGCTGCTGCCCTGTCCAAGGCGGTGGCCCCTGTTGACACTTCTTCAGTGTGTGTATTATACTTGCTATGATCATTATTTATATTAAGTGTGTCCATGCTGCTGCCCTGTCCAAGGCGGTGGCCCCTGTTGACACTTCTTCAGTGTGTGTATTATACTTGCTATGATCATTATTTATAATAAGTGTGTCCATGCTGCTGTGGCGCCCGTGTCTTTTGACTTTTTTTTCATTTTCTTATGTTTGTGGAAGTTTGCAATCTATGCACAAATTATTCGCGAATTGGGTTTTAGTCACGTGTGATTATTCTCTTTCGAAAATATAACGATGCATTACTTATTTTTTATAATTCATTAATTAAAACAGACACATAATTAACAGTAACGAACTGAAACAGTATCCACAATTCATTTATATATATATGTGGAGATAACTAATTGTGAACAACCAGACATAAATCTATAGACCAGACTACGGCGAGCGCGCCTATCTACAGAGCAAACAAAAGACACAAGACATGGGAATCAATCAACCCAATAGCATTGGTGCCAACTATGATTTAAATATAATGGTTTTACATGCAACGCATGACGTCAGTTTACAAAGCCTACGTATTAAGGTTGATGTCGTTCGTTTATTCAGTCCAGGTTTTCGGAGGTAGTTAAATACCCGAAAATCATAATCCTACCGAAAATCAACGTTCTTTTCGTCAAGAAATAATTAATTATGTAATAAATCTAGGTAATTCATAGTTTGGAATGTAATAAATATTATAAAATGTTAGTTATATACTGTGGTGAATGAATGATTAGATAGATTCTCTTTCCCACACCCACACCTGCATACGTAAGTATGATTAATTACGTAACTGGCATTTACCTGATTAAATAGGTCAGGTTCGTAGTCATGAAATGTGTAAGTTAACCGTAAGTAAACCGTGATTAACTAGTGTCAACATTTCTTTGCTATCTTCAGTTATTCAATCAGTATGTACAAACTCCATTGTATCAATTTATGTGCCTTTAGTTGTATAAGTATGGCTAATTATTAAAATATGGCTTCAATACATAGTTTATAGAAGACTTTCAAATTTTCAAAATCAAAATTGTTTTGTTTGGCAAACTGGCTGTGGAAGTATTATTTGTTATATTTGGAACACATCATTTGTATATCTAGCCAAAGCATTAATTTAGATGATACTTTAGTTACATAACTTCATCACATAGCGTTAATGAAGAGAAGGCGTACGCAACCAAAGCATAAAATCGAAAGAATTGTGGTATTAGGTACCACATAAAGTCATTGAATCTCCTTGGGTTTATTTGCCAAACAAACAGTGGGTGTGAGATTCTGAATATAACATTCATATCTAGCGAATATATTGATATATACATTTTAACGAAGCTATCTAACACTATATTTACATTCCCTATGCAATCGGCCTAAATGAACTATATAGATTTACTGCATTTTATTTCCCAATGAAAAACACTTGCAACTGGGCGGAGCTAAAAGGATCAGTTTGCATTTCATTGGTTGCACGATTTTGTTTTGCTGGTAAGACGTCACGTCGCCGTTAGTTTTACGTGACGTTTGCCTAAGTTGTCCTACAAATGCGTGCACTTACTCAGTATGTTGACAATGTCGCCGTTACGTTCATGACATTGGCTTTGCTGTTTAATGCGTATAATTTGCTTTTTAAATATTAAAATTACAATAATAACGTTTTTTTTCATCTAAAATAGCTGGAGAATATAATGTAAATATAAGGATTAAAAGCCGAATTTTGAGTTTTCATCAATGACCATTAAACTGGCCTAATGTTTTTCATCACCTGATGAAAACTCAAAATTCTGCTTTTAATCCTTAAATGAAACAGTTTATCAAACAAAGAAAGATAAAATACGATGCATCCGAATCAATGGACAGAACCAGCATACTAACATAAACATCAAAACATTGAAAATCCATACTAAGTTGTAAATTGTGTCCTCACTCTACACACGTATCACGTTACAAAATGTATTTAATTGGGGTTAAAATTGAGTTATTTTAAATGACTTGATCGTCAAAATTTTTTATATTAATTTTATCATAAAAAATAATGATTTCGTTAACTCATTGACGGGTTACACTGGTGGGTTATGTGGTACAGGATTAGAGTAGACATATAACTTAACCTGAATGAACCAAATGGTCAGGAAACAGGGACTCTCGTGCACGTGAGTAGTGACCCATATATGCATCGAACCCACCTGACGTGTTTCAAGTTTAAGTTTAAATTCATATATTTACTTCGATTGTGAAACAAATTAGTACATCTTAAATAAATCACGCTCGAAGTGTTCGTTGAGGGAACAAGTACTAAGCATATGCGGATAAAATGTCCTGTTCAAGAAAACCACACGGTAGCCATGAAGGAGGATCGAACCAACGACTATCTGGTCCTGGGTCCTACTAACTCTAATATTACGTATAGATAGGGTTTTGTTAGAATACATCGATATCACACTGGACTCTATGAATAATGTGTTTAAACGTCATTACAAATTCATTAATTAAAGGGAGTATAATTTTATAAAAAAAAAAAAACGCTTTAAATATCTTAATAAATAAAATCCTTAAATTTTTAAATCGATAAAAAGCATCTCGTTAGCAAACTCGCTAACGATATTGAGGCGTCATTAGCTTATTTATATATGAAAACTTTTTTCTTATTCCGGTGGAGATGTTTTTTTCTCGAGCAATCAACGTGCCAATTATGATACAATTCTCAAAATTGGATGGCACCGGTATACTGTGAATGTTTTACGCGATGGCGCAAGATTTTTCTCCTAATTATGAGAAGGTTGTTGATAGAAAAATGGTGTTATATGTGTCTGATTTTTTTCGATACATTTCTGTGTGTAAATATTTAGTTACTACACGACGAGTTCATTCATGGGTAGAAACTTGCTGACAATAACGAGAAAGGTATAGTACTAACACAAATATACGCAAACTTTGGTGTTATTTGTGTGCAAAATTGGTAACATGAAATGATTAATTGGCAGGGAAATATATAATTGGAGACTTTTCTTTAAACCTATTGTAATAAATTGCAAAAGTTAATTACGCATTGTTAAAGAATCTGAAAGTCTAATTAACAGGAGAAATAGGTGTTTTAATCTGAATAGAACCACGAAGATCGTATCTAATTTAATCTGAATAGATCCACGAACATCGTATGTGTTTTAATCTGAACAGAACCACGAACATCGTATGTGTTTTTATCCAACAGCAGACGTAGCATTCAAAGGACGCAACAGCATAAACATATAATGAGCTAAATACTGTACGGAACAGCTAACCCGCCACTTTTTTATATCTTCGTTATACTATTGAGTGGCGCCATGAGCGTTTATATACGCCATTAGCAGACAAGTATTATTGATTTTACATTGCTAAATGTTCTTTCTTATTCAAGTCCCAAAATTTCAAAGAAATTCTTAGAAAATACATAAAATGTCAGGTGGCGGGTTAGCTCTCCGTTCAGTTTACATACATATAGTAGAAATGGTTATAGGGGCCGCTACCTTGAAACAATCACGGGAGCACGTAACCTCGCTCTCTCACACGTCATCACATCATAAAAAGAAGACAGTTAAATAAAAGAAGTTCTATGCTATGTCTATGTATATGCAATTGTATATATGACGATATTGCAGCAGTTAGAACAACAAGTTACAGTATGTTATTAATTAATTTAGGGTATGTGTTGGGGGCGGATGTGTGTGTGTGGGTGGGTGGGTGAGACTGGTTTAAAGATAAGAATTAAACTTCCCTAAAATTAAAGTAATGAAAAGGAACTTTGTAACAATATTACTGCTGTTAAAGCATTGGTTATAAAACCAGTCTACTAACAAGAAAGCAACGTTTTATTTACGATATAATGCCTGAGCATATTTCATTTTTGATTGCATTCAGTACTAGTCTATCCCAGAACCTGATATCTCACAAATAAGGTATATTAACAACCAATGAAAAAATGGGAATGCTATGCCTGTCCCACAATTCATAGCAGTCGAACGCTTACTAAACTGTGACGTCATTACACATTCAGGTGAAACAACTGACCAATCAACGTGCTCAAAAGTGGCTTTCCCAAAATTGCTTTTTAACGGACCAAACCGGGAGACCTGGGAGCCGTACTACAGACACTTTCAATACGTACAGACTTGGTCCATACAAAGTAACATAATCGTACAGAAGATTTCTCTGTATTTCTGTGTCTGGATACATTGCGTAACTTGACATCCTTTCTGACAAAACATTACACTTTCTAAGCTTGCGTTTGTCATTTATGTCAGCAGAAGATGTTCTGAAATGTTCACAGGTACAAATCGTGCCAACCACACGCGGCTCTCCTTGCCAACAGTGTAAATGATGTATTGTGGCAATTTATTTTTAACTTACAGTATGTGCGAAAAATATCCGCGTGAGAAAACTGTAACAATTAACAAGTCCGTGAAAAACATGAATAAAAAAAAACATCCTGATGATGATATATGTCTTAGCAAGATATTCGAAACTTTTCTTTGACTTGAAATTGTTTTATATGCATTTGAAAGCAATATTAATTTTTCCGCCTGACATGCTTTTGTTTGCTTGATACTTGAAGGTGACACATCTAAAATCGTGTAATGACCATGGCAATTGGCCATTTCGGTTATAGAAGGCTTCATTTGATTTGTAAATGCTTAAAAGGAGATGTGTTCACCTCTACATTATTAGGCCATCACAACATATTTAGTCTGTTCTTATTTTTAATAAATAAATGGAGACATCTTTAAAACAAAATTCGGATAGCTACACATTCGGACGATCAATACCTATTGTTTCGGATAGATAAAATAGTTTCGTTTTCAGAAGTTCCCAAATCAGCTTTATTAAAATATAACATAAGCATGGTTACTAATGGTTAATGTTCTAATTAGCAACTACAATGTATACGCTCACAATTTTAAAAAATAAGTAGTTTGAATATATTTTTTTTATATTTTATTTATAGCGTCAGTGTTATGGCATTGTGGCGACTCGTTAACCTATCCACTGTTTCCTGGAATCCTGGAAGGTCAACTAAAACTCTAACACATCCATCTTAGTTTGTATATTTTAACCCTTTACTCCATAGATACGCGTTTTCCCGAACAAATCACAGAAGGCGTTTGAAAACAGTGCAGGAAGAGTTCCGATTGCTCGTAACGAGCAATCGGAACATTCCCTGCACTGTTTTCTACTCTGTCAGTTAATATAAACATAATTCACCCAATAATTCAAAGGCCTTCTATATTATACGTCAAAAGGCGTCAATATTAGAGGTATCCAAAGGTGTCTATATGAAGTAAAGGGTTCAACAAATCCAATCCCATAATGTATGAACACACATTTAACACGACAACATACGACGACGCTCTATCTAAGCCCATGGTATGTGTTATATAATTTATATAATATAAATTGTATCACAAACGCTTAAGTAAAACATGTAATGAATGAATATTTTGACTAAATATTTACATTTGCATTATATAAAGCGGTGTTCAAGTACGAAAGTTTACAGGTTGGGTTGTATTTTTGGCCAGTGAAGGCATGTTTCAAATCGTATTGTTTTTAATGAAGTGTAGCGCTATTTTTAACTTTTCAGCATATGTCAGGTCATATATTGAGGGCATACCCGGTTTTATTGGTAAATGAAGACCTCAAAATGAATCTCAGTAATACCATCTTTATACTGCAAGAAACTGGCACATTGTTTTGACCAAATGAGGCTCGAACTCCTGACCTTATCGATGATAGGTAAGTGGCCGTCAGATGACAGTACCTTTGTAGGTCCAGGAAAATGTGTGGGTCACGCTTAAAGGGATTATATTGGCATATTACCGTCAATTCCCTGTCCTAAATACACACGAAGATACACTTATAACTTAGAGATATACGCGTCTAAAGTGTTTAATTGCATAACCTCTTTATTACAAACATCGCGTTTTTGTTTTTGTTTACATTTGCCATTTTCAATGAACCGCTTTCGGGTTTCCGATCAATCATCGGCTAACATCGTGAAGACTCGTTCCCGATCTCGTATTCGAGATTTTGTCCGGGAAGGTTACGGAGTTCATTTGTAAACATTGCGCAATACTTTATTGCGGGACGTATTAAAGTTTTGGCAAATATTCAATTACTGTTAATTTGATAACTTTCAAGTAAATAAAGGTTATACGTCCATACATAAGCATTATTTTGTGCACACTGCATACAGGACAAGTCTGGATTAACAACGTGTTTGTGTTACTTGCCAATATAATCCCTTTAACGTATATAGTTTGATTGAATAGTTACACCACTTACACGCAGATATAACATTAAAGGGTCAAAGTTCGGGAACTTTATTTGCTCATACGTTAAAGCTTTCAACAATATTTCGCATATACTGCAATAGGTTCGACACAATGTTCTATGTAACGTCAAGCAAGGAGCTTTCGATCAACATTCGTTATAGTGCAGCCAAGTGTAAAGCCGCCAACTGAATTTTTACAATAAACCTCGTTGAAGTTACGATAACGGATTTTAGACCAGTCCCTTTGCTAGACAACATTATGACCACAGTACAAGAAAAGACGTTACGATGCCAACATTAAATATGAATGTAAAGAGTATGTTAACTGTTTGTCAAGGTTACAAATCATTATCAACAACTTGTATCAATTCACTTCATATCGAAATAAAGATTAGATTAATGAACAAGAGATGGGAGTACAATAACAAATGAAACATAACTATACAGCTATTAGATATAAATCTACAACATAATTATTTACAGCGGAACACGTGGAAATGTTTACACCAAGGCCAACAACTAGTATGTGCGTTAGAATTAGATTATAAGTGTACTATAAAACTGGAACACAGAGAACAAGTAAACTGATGGTTAGGTTGTGTTGTAATGGTTTCTATACCATTTTGTACATATTGAATGTTATACAAATCGTCTGGCTTTAGTGTTGAAGGAAGACCTAAATTATGTGTGCGCATGGACACATTGACATGGGTCGGGGCAACTTTAAAACATGAGTCAAAGCATCAACCAAGTAACAGAATGCGTTTTAATGGTTTCGGTACCATTTCAGATACGTTAAGTGTTCAAATGTATCTTTAGTGTTGAAGGAAAACACAAACTATGTATGTACATGGACACATTTGCATGAGTCAGAGCGCTCACACGAATGGGTTATTAAGTGTCTAGCGTGTCTCAATTCCTGAGAATCACACTTTTTTTACTGTATTAAGCATAAACATGGTTAAATATTTGAAATTTTTAGACAATAAAAATCTTACCATGATTGTAAGATGACAATTTTGATATAAAGAAATACGAAATATGTAACGTGGATGTATAGCACAGATAACCAATAGGAAATATAACATTCTTCTGCATGGTCCGCTCATATATTCGTCAAACTTCAAGTTAGCAACAAACCTGTCATATAACGGCAGTAAATAATGTGAAGTACGTCTACAACATAACAAACTAAGGTTTTGTGCATAACTAATCAACAAGCACTCTCAACCAATTATCTGACCAATTATTTCAAGAGAAATAAAAGGGTTTGTAAGTACCTGTTAACTGCACTTGGATTGACAGTACAAGGTTTCTTCAATTACCGTCATTTCTTATATTCTCCCTGCTTCATTTCTATTACAGACAATCAGTTCGTTTATCTTTGTTGCCCTTCCCTTTATATATATCGTGAGTAATGCTTAGTGAGTTAAAGAGACATAACCGGTCAGTGGCAATGAAACACTGGTTTAATTGTGATAAAATTGTATAATAATTATAATCTTGATTATATCCGGTGCGAAATAACGTTGTGCATCGTAAAAACACGTATCTAACCTCGCTATTAACGTGTTTTTTTTAAAAATTAAATCTGACCTTTGGAATAACATTAAAGGTTTTGCTTATCCAAACTCGGCTTTATCTGTAAACGTTCGGAATTTTCCGGGCATCATCGATAAAAATTACAACAGAAAATGAGTTCGTTTATATGTGTTGACATTCCTTTATTACGAGTGCAGTGCGAGCCTAATGTGCAAGAAAAGTGAGCTCATACAGCAATATGAATGTTGAAAAAAGTTCAGAACACTAACGGATAAAAAAAACTTAAAACTATTAAAAAAAAGATTTTTAAAAACATCTCGGTTCCGGAAGTGGTTTTAATGGGGAGCAGATTTTGGCAATTTAGTGTTGTTGTTTTTTTAAATAATAAAACAGATAAACTTTAGTATAATGATAAGAGGATGTTTTTACTTTAAACACTTTATAAGATATGACTTGCTATAACTGTGTAACAATTTCTTTTTCTAATATAAAATGGACACCAAATTTCCTGTATTCAAAGAGCTACTTTACTCGACTCAATGGATGCCCTGAATGATAATGTCGATTAAGTGTCTTTGGAATATACGCAGTATATATACCTGGCTAAGATATCATAACGTAGTCTATTATAATATGTATAACAAAGAATCATCACTATTTCTCATTGGATGCCCTGAGTGTTGTACATAAGTGTCCCTGATATATGTGTAGTTGTTATTGGAATATTATTAATAAAGATAGCTGGCCAAAACACTTAATTAAACTAAACCGACCCCACAGAGCGCTGGTTGCTGCATAGTGTTTATCCTCCCGTTCAACAGGTTTTCAGTTACATTGCGACGGCATCCGCATGAGACAGTATTCTCAGCGCTGCCACACTGGAGTATTATGCCGTAGACATACCCAACCCCAGTTACATTATAATGACGACGGACCGACCAGATCTGGAACTATCCTCTAAATGCTGACCACAAAGCGAAGAAGTTTCTAGGACCGGTTTTTAAGTATTTTGTATGATCCGGCCTTAGACCAAACCCACGACATTCTACATGCGAGACGAACGTTCTTCTGTGATCCATAGATCACCGCTGCGGTTCATATAAGCAGTGGTAGTGAATGCATTTATGAGATATGACTTTATCTAAACAAATGTTTAAAGGCTCATTAACTTCAGAAACGGTCGGTTTTAGTTTTAATTTAAGTGAGTTTTACTCTTCCAAATGATAGAATACATGTTTATTTGATCACTGAGCGACTTTGCAAACGAAGCAATAAATATAAATCACATTATTAGAACACATAACATAATTAAGAACGGGTTATGTTTACAAATTAATGTCCGTCTCTTTTCGATTAACACCTTCGCAGAAAACGGGGAGTTACGAAGCTTGTTCGGAAACACGCCGGTCGGTTATGTATGATAAATTCACTTCAGAGTGAAACATAGTATGGGGAATTGTTGGGAATGCGGTTAAAAATTAAATAACCGCTTGCGGTTAAATAGTTTTTAAGAACGTCCCCTTTATTCCACACAGTATATAAATGAGCTGGAACCTACGAGCACGTAAGCGACAAATCGTTCATATATACTTTTTTAATAACTGTATTAAACAAACCATCCTTGGTAGCCTCTCAATATTGACTGCGATAAATTGATTTGTGACGTAATAGCGCGTGCGATAGTATTACGCGTGTATGCAAGGGAGGATCCTGAGCAAGAGTTACTAGATGAAACCAGTATTCCGTACTCATTGTTTTTTTAGTGCTTATAAATAATATAATGCGTACTACGTTCGATACAGTTTTATTGCAGTCATCAATATTATATATTTTAATCAAAGAAAACCCAATAACGATACATAATAATATGAGTGAAGCCATAACTTTTATAATCTTGTTAATGAACCCTTTATCTAACTGTCTTAACCCGCACACTACCACCGCAGTATTCATTTGTGTAATTCCGAACACTGGCGGAGGGGCAGTCGGAAAGCAATCAAGCCATTACGGAATTACAAAAATGTAAACAAAAGTTAAAAGTTCGGTCCGCTCGTCTAAGAAACACACATTTCGATCTAAATTATTTATTTTATCGCTTTTTTAAAAAAAAAACAGTCACTAAGGGGTCTATAGGAATGGTTTAAGCAATGCTATTTAATTACAATCATTTTTGTTATTATCAAAAAGTGTGCAATTCGGAAGTTTAATGAGGCTTTAAGAAAAATTGGCAAAGTCTTAAATATCCCAGATTCTGGATAGAAACTATTTAAGGACACATGAAATTATGTATACAAATGTTTTTCATTTTCAAGGTTGGATGTGAAAACACGCCTTGGTCGATTTATCTAGAAACAAGTATTTTAGCAACCAAAATATTTTGGTATAAATGACCGACATAGCGTAATATTTATAAACACAAATGGTGAGTCATACTCACCGTATTCCTCTATATTGGCCTGTAAGCTGGGTTTCTATTCTCGTATAATCACGTGACATGTGAGATGTTGCAGCTTGTGTGTGTTATCAAGGGGTGATCAAAACCCACCTCAATTACTAGACACTGACAAGTTTGGATTATATTTATATGCTAATGAGCGTGCGTGCGTATGCGTGCCTGCGTACGTGCGCGTGCGTGTGTGTTGCTTATTAACATGTTCTGTTGTTGTTGTTGTATGATGTTAAGCGTTGTTTTCAATCTTATCGCGACGATGTCTATTTGAGACAGCATTTTCAGCGCTGCCACGCTGGTATGGTAAAATACTCCACTCACTTACATTATACTAGTAACGGGTCGACCTGAACTATAATTATCCTCTTAATGCGACCAGTACCAGTCATTTGTATGACTCTTTCGGTGATCGAACCCAAGACCCCGACATAAAGGCGGACTAGATCACTGCTGCGGTAAGTACGTGTGTGCGCATATATGAGCAGGGGATATATGGATTAAGGTTAGAATCTTGTTAGAGTATGATTGTGAGTTTTGGCTCTTAAATATTCGCTTTGGGCACTTAACCTAGTTAATAAGCTTAAAATATTGTTCCAATTAGTGTTGTAAAAAGCGTCAGTTCTCAAGAAATAAAAATGTCCTTATAAATTGGGATGCATGTATATGAATAGAACTGCATTAACCTGCATGTTGCTAGAAGGTTCACCATATGTACTTTACTGGAAAGCACTGTCTTCATTAACCTTTACATTTGTGTGAGACCGCAGCGTGCTCTATCTCCGGCCGGGTCATACCAAATACTTTAAAAAATGGTACTAGAAGCTTCCTCGCTTGGCGTTCAGCATTAAGAGGACAGTTTAGGTCTGGTCGGCCCGGTGTCAGTATAATGTGACTGGGTGGGGTATCATACCATGTGTCCGCGGCATGATACTCCAGTGTGACAGCGCTCAGAATACTGTCTCAAGTAGACACCGTCGCGATATGACTGAAAAATTGTTGAAAGCGACGCTTAACACTATACAGCAACATTTGTGTGCCGATAGTGAGACACTAACGACACTCCAGGATCGGTCATGTCGGACTTGTGATTGTGAATACTTGAAGAGGATGAATCATACTTATACTAACTATTCAGTTAGAATCTTTTTACTTCCCCACCCCACAATACTGAATTCTGAATCCGTTCTTTTTTATAACGAAGCATAGCGAAATAAACGTCTACCGGAGATCAGAAGATTAAATATAAAGGTCGTATCTTCCAATTTATCTTCACCAATCTTGTCATTCAGTATTCCATAACGTGTGTAGGAACTGAACCCTGTCGAAACCTGCCAACACCAAAAACCTAAGGTATGCTTGTTTCCCAGAAACATATTATTTATATATGTTTCTTAATCAACACTCTATCAAGCTGTTAACATGTCTTGTTATAACCTTGAAACAGTAGCGTTTAACCTACAGTGCTACTTACAAGCCCGTCTATCTCTCTCACAATATCGTCTATCTCCCCCACAGTACTGTCTCCCCCTCCCCCAATCCCCCACACACTATACTGTTTATAACATGCTTATTGGCTACATCCAGCAATACATGTAGTACGAACATGTTGATTAGTCAGTTACTTGCAAGTTTGTAAAGCTTAAATTAATAGGAGGTTCAAGTTCAAATGTCTATAAATTCCTCACCATAATTATAAGCTTTATAGTTGGACATGGTGAGTAAAAAAACGATTCCACATATATTTTATTTTGTATCGACCCAATCAACTGCCATTGCTGTTAAATATTATTAGCTAAACACGTTCGTGGGCTTTGCATTGTAGGACAGGTATGGGGTTCCCTGATTTTTCAATGGTGGCTGAACTGGGAGATGCCAGGGACTGGTATAGATAATTAACTAACATGGTATTATCTTTATCATGTCAATATTTCTTATTCGTCTTTTTATGAAATTGAAAATAAGAATCAAACTTTTGTGACAGCCTACAGAGCTTCCGTTCGGTATTTTCCGTAATGCCGTCGTGTGCCTGATAAACTTACATTGACGTGATAAATCTATGTTTATCGGGCAGGCATTTATCAACAGAAATAATTGTACTGACATGATAAAAGTGAGATAGCATCCGAGCAGGAGGATGTGGTTATTAACCCTTTACTTCATATAGACGCCTTGGGACACCTAATATAGAAGCCTTTGGACACTTCTAATATAGAAGGCTTTTGAATTATTGGGTGAATTATGTTTATATTAACTGACAGAGTTGAAAACAGTGCAGGAAGTGTTCAGATTGCACATCACGAGCGATTTGAACTCTTCCTGCACTGTTTTCAAATGCCTTCTGTGATTGGTGCAGGAAAACGTGTATCTATGGAGTAAAGGGTTAAATAGTGAAATAACAAAAAGAAACCCTATTAATAATTCATACCAGCATAGTTGCATAATACGGCAGACGCATTTGACATATTCCAAATGCACCTGTAACGTTTTAAACAGTAACGCATTTATTAGCTTTATCCATTATTATTAGCGCAAATTATGCATGTTCATTAGTTTAACGATTTAAAATGCAGACGAAATAGAATAACTTCTTGCCATAAAGATATTTCGGAAGACATTTTTTTGTGTAATAAAAATTGCTGTATCACTTGATAACGGTTTTTTGGACAAACATTTTTATTCAAATTGCAGACAAGCATGTTTATGGGTGTTGAGTCATTAACTATATAAATACTGTTTTAACAATTGAAACCAAGGATATATATAGAGAAGGAAATGCAACTGACTGGGATTTTGTGAACGCTGGCGTATTCACGCAAAATATCGCAATATCTTGTTTTTAATTATCTTCACTTCCATTCATCTCATCTTACACTACAGAATTAAATTCTTATCAAATCAATATCATTCCCAGAAATTTGTATTTAAAATTGTTGAAGTACTTGTGATTAAATAATGTGTATACTGCAGCTAAAATAACGACAAATTACGTTAAAATTTCCTTCAAACCTCATTTCTTTTAATTCAAGAGCATTTTGCGTGATCGAAACATGTTAAAACATCTAAGATTAAATACAACTTATAGTTTATGTACAAGTAAACAATTGCCTGTGAATTATGAATGACTAAATTGCAAATTATGAATTCTTCGTGTGCTGTTTCATCAACATTTAGTCAGGAGATACAAGTTTCCTATCCTTCTATACAAGTCTTTGTTTAAACCAATCACGTTTTTATTTATTTCGTTGTATACCCTGTAGCGCAGTTATGTAGCTGGTCATAAAATGCATTGATAATGGGAGACAGTGTAAGCACCTTGGCACGCCGACTGTGGTTCTGTCGGTGAAGACATCTCAACAGCAGACGACACGCCAAAATTAATAACTCATTGCATTATCTGATAAAATGTCATGTAGCAGACGCGCCCTGTCGCTGATTTCTCCATTATCACCATATGTATGTGCTATGTACATAACGATTCCGCATGTATATAAGAAGTTTTGATAAGATCTAATGATGCATTTCCCTCCTGAGCGGTAGTTTGCATAATGCATGAATAATAACCAATTAAGCGTCAAAAGATGGGCGATTGCCAAACAGTGTTCGCCAAAGCTCCTGTAGACTTTTATCTGCCAGTCCTTAAGCTACTATGACACATAAGAACAGAACAGAACAGAACATATATTTTTTTAGGATTTGTACAAAGTACATCATCATACTATATACAATATACAATCAATATAAACATATAGTCACTTAGCAGCAATGATTAAATTCATTAGAGTATATAACAAAATAGTCAATGAATGTTAATAAATGAAATGAGGATGAACACTATGCTTAAACAGTTAGCACTGTTTTTCTAATTTCTAATGCCTCTTTTATATATCTTGAAATATTATATAATATGGTTTTACTATGTGAATTAAGTAACTCTAAAAATTTGAACACAGAAGGTCTTTGATAGTAATACTTTTTCAAATACTGTTTTCGTAAATTATTAAATTATTGTCATGTTCACTATTGTGGTTAAATTACAACCCCCTGTGTGGTTCCAGGGAGCCATATGAGTGATGGCAAGAATAGGATCACTGTGGCTTATGCATGTCGTAGGAAACTGAAAATTTGAGTAAAACGATAGAATTTGCTGAAAATCTGCAGTTCTGCAGGTATCGAGGTTCTAGGTTCATTCTGCATATTCATTTGTTGATGTATTTCTTTTTATCTGTATATTAATTTGTTGTTTTTGTACATGTAGAGTGAACCTGGAATCTTCCTTCCTGCTGGTGTCGATTAACCTATAATAACCCTATTCATTCATTAATTAATTCATTAATTATTCATTCATTCATTCATTCATTCATTCATTCATTCATTCATTCATTCATTCATTCATTCATTCATTATATTCGTAAAAGCTAGAATTTCGATACCTGCAGAACTGCAGAGTTTCTGCAAATTCTATCGTATTACTCAAATTGTCGCTTCCTACGACATGCATAAGCCACAGTGATCCTATTTTTGTCATCACTCATATGGCTCCCTGGAACCACACAGGGGTTTGTAATTTAACCACAATAGTGAACATGACAATACATGATAAAATGAACATGACACCCATTCGACGATTCCTACCCTTCTGTAGAGATCGACAGCAATTCTATTCTTAGCAGGAACCACACGGGCTTTATGGATATAAGTAAGTATTTAATCGACGGTTTTACGGTGTATCAAACGTGAACGACATGGAGAAACAATTCAGACTCACTATTCCACTTACACATAAATACTAAAGAAATGAGTCAATAAAAAAAAGCAGTAATATATGGAAATAAAGAGAGAGCTAAAATTCTTTAAAAACGGATGCAGACTATTTGTTTCAGCAAGTTTTATAATTGCTACCAAATGTGTCGACGCTTATCCATTTTTGTCATCACAATGTTTCCAGAATAACACAGGTAAACAAGAAATTCCTATATAACCAGTTAAGCATCCACGGCGTCTCTGCGTGATGTAAAACAACGATTTGTTTCAATATATGCATCATAACTTTTACATGACCACGACATCCAAGAATGATAATAATGATTTTTTTTATTTATCGTCGCTATCGGTTTCCCATATAGGATACACCTCCGTACGAGTATTTATTATTTTTGTGTTTTGGCAAAGACGCTTTTGTAGCGTCCCTGATTCTTTTATATGCCTTATGTAAAGCATCGATACACTGTACCTTATTCCCAACCTAAAAACTGATAAATATTTCTATTTGGTGGAGCGGGGATCGAACCTGCGACCCCTGGGTTTGCAGTCTTATGCCTTAACCACTGGTTCACTTATCCACTCTGTATATACATGAAACGTGGTATATGGATATTTCAATGTAGTTCCAACGTCCACCGTAACCATCAGACCTTCCAGTTCCCCTCTCCCTAATCCCTAACCCTAAAATGTAAAAGCATTTTAAACCGTCTTTGATCCCAAACAGAACAAAGAAATAACTTCTGTATCTCCTTATCAAAATGATTCTACTCCATCAACAAACAAAACTGGCTTCGTTCACGATATAGATGGCTTCCCTGAACAGTTTGTAAGTATCACCGACGTAAAAAAAGAAGAGAATGGGCTGTTTTATCTCATTATAGATTAATCATACAATATCAAGAAGTTAACACCGTGATGAAGGTATAATACACCATTGCCGTCGTTTATAACGATTCTAGATTATTGTTTTTCCGTGTTTATGATATTTTTTGTGAATATTTATTATTTTCATACTCAATGTAAGTCAAGCCTCAAATGAAACATGAACTGTATTGTTTGAGTGTTTATTTTTAATAGAGTTTAATGCCATTTTCAACACATGTCTCACATTTTACATACAGTAGAACTTCGTTGGCTCGACCATCGATGGTTCGAACTTCCTATTTCGAAGTATAAACATGTATATGTATGGTATGAAGTTGGACAATGCTTGGCTCGAACAACCTTTAACTCGAACTATTTTGTCCTGTCCCGTCGGGTTCGAGCCATCGAAGTTCTACTCTATTCAGTTTTACCGGTGGAGGAATCTGCGTAAAACCACCTTCTTCCGCAAGTAACTAGCACATTTTCTATCATTAAGTTTTCGGACAGACCGGGACTCGAACCTACGACATCAGTGGTGAGGGGTATATTGTCATTAGACGACCGCACCCTAAATCAACCTACGACATCAGTGGTGAGGGGTATATTGTCATTAGACGACAGCACCCTAGATCACTCAGCCAAGGTGGGTCCGAACTTTACTTGTTAATAATATGTTAAATGTTAAAACAATACAATGTAAGCTTCCTTTCTTTCGTTTATACTAATTCATTGGCAAAGTCCATATTCTATAACCCACTCTCGAGTTCGAGTGTGGTTTTAGAGGCAATTATCAAACTCAGGTATAAGCGGCCAACACCCTATCCAATGTATAGGTTTGTCCTTTGTTTTCGTCGATACCGTTCTTCTTTTCGGACGAATATGTTTCGGACAATATAAATACTGAACTAAAATATAAAAGTTTCTTCATTATTAATTTTGTTTTCGTTTTCGTACAAGGTTAAACGAGTCGGTAATACTATACTATACATTTCAGCGATGATATGTGTTTGTTTATGTACATGTGTGTATAAGCTACAGTTGTTATTTGTGTGCGTATGTGGATGTTTATGTACATATAGTGCATATGTGTGATATGTGTTTATATTTAAAACAACGGTAAATCATGTATGCTATCCGTTAATTTATAGTGTACTGATTTATGCTTGCCGTCATGTATAAGTAAATTATATCTTCATAGGTCTAAGACCCTCTGGAAATATGAAAATAAAATAAATTTGTAAATTAAACTTGTATCCACTGCACTACCGCTCTGCTATTGTTCACTTTGGATCCTTCTTTTAATGGCAATCACGTAAACATGTTTTTTTCAATATAAGAAATAGAGACGATAGGTGTATAACACCTTTATCAATTTTCCAAAAGAATAATACGCATGACTTCCCGTTCAGTTGAGTTTATTCCATTACCGAAAAAAAAGAAGCTAAAAAAATCTCAGAAAAAATGC
The DNA here is from genome assembly GCA_029582155.1 of Panopea generosa. Taxonomy (NCBI): domain Eukaryota; kingdom Metazoa; phylum Mollusca; class Bivalvia; order Adapedonta; family Hiatellidae; genus Panopea; species Panopea generosa. The sequence continues at coordinate 5,926,217 of CM055907.1, forward strand.
ATATCCGCGAAGAGTTAATCAATTCAGAAATTTACCAATTATTTGTTTTGCAATTTATATTATCAGAGTGAGCTTGAATTGCTAATACAATTGTTTTATTTTCACAGCTTTATGGCTTTTTCATACGGAGAATCTCTCCATAACTGAGATCTTGTTTCAAAATAACGAAGTACCACGTCTGGCGTATAAGTTCTTCAAAGATTTTCGTCTTTTGTATGACAACGTTTGGTACTGCAGCAATCGTGAAGTCTCGGAATTCCAAAAACACATTCGGAATGTTCAAGTGCTATTATATTATTTTAAACGCCTACTCAAGAACGAATTTTGGGTTTTAGGTCCTACTAGCAAAAAAGGTCATTAATATTGCACGCTTGTAGGAAGGAATATCCCAAACTACTTTTCGAGCTGACGTGTAATAGTTAAAGTAACATACATAATGAATAAAAGGGATTTATGCCATTTTCAACATATTTGATTTTTGGTTATATATAGCATATCCACCGTCCTTCCGAAAATAACTGGCAGAGTTTCAAACATAAAGTTTTGGGAGCTCGAACCTACAACCTTAGTGATGAGAGGTAAGTGATCTCGAGACGGTGACTTTGACCACTCGGCCACAGATGACCCTTTGTAACTAAAGAATAAATTATTATTTGTTAACAATTATCCGTCGTCAACATATGACGACAACAGAAGGAATATTCTCGAGGTTGCCTCTACTACGTACAGATACGCGACAGCAGACATAATTATGTACAAAATAAATGAACGGATTTATACTTAACGGCATATAAACATGAATTACCATAAGACGAAAATAAGTAATATATTCCAGGCTAACTCTCCACTTAAAAAGATAAAAAGATAAGAAATAAACTAAGCCGAATAGTAAATGAATTTACAAAATCTAGTGTATAAAATGTATAGTATATGTTATTGTACTATCCATAGGAAAATGTCTACCGCCTGGATGTTTTAGCATTTGTTTTCTTTGTAGAATGTTTAGCGACATTTCCATACCTTCGATATCCCAAAGGCGATAAGCTGTTTCCTGGGATCCTGAAAGGTTAACCAGGACTGCATTTCACAAAATAAATTACGATAAAAATCGTCGTAAGTCAATTTCTTCATTGTTTGTTCAAATTTTGATTGATGTGTAAAATGGTTTTACTTCCATAATTTATATCATTATTAGCATTATTTGTGTCTAATTTTGGTAAATTTGGATGAGTAATGAAAAATATTATTAGAAACTGTTGGTTTACGTTTACAATGATTTTATGTCGTTAGATTTTTTGTGAAATGCACTCAAGAACTCTAGCAAAACCATTTCCGCAAGTAACTGATAACTTCCCCACTTTAATCAACAATGAGAGACGAATAACAACGAGACACGATTTCGTACACCAATCATCGGGGTTCATGGCTATGGTCGGACGCGGACTCGAACTCGCGACCACTGGAATGATAGTCAGACGAACTACCGAGTGAGCTTACCAGGTCCGGCTCCGCTATTATGTAGATATCTATAAGTGCATGGTGGTTACTAAACATCTCGGTGAATACTGACGCTATAACACTTACAGCTTGTGTGATTTTAGCCTTGATTTTCTTTTTAGAATGTGTTCAATATCATCGGATACGATAAGCTTCATACTCGTAACTTATTTTGAGACGAAGCAAATAAAACAAAACTCACCCAAAAAGATGCCAGGATTGCTAATTGACAATTAAAATGTTTTATTAAGCTCGTATATCTTCAGCAATATACTTATGTAGGAGGAAACTGGTCCGACTGGAAACAATCATGTGGTTATGAAATTGTAACTAGACGAGAAGCATTCTTTTAAAAGTGGATGTTTCGATCAAATGTTGGTCCTCAGTGACCGAGTGGTATAAGATTGGTTGATTGATTGATTGATTGATTGATTGATTGATTGATTGATTGAATATTAAGCGTCGTTTTTATGCCATCGAGGGCTAACAGACGATCAGTTAACCTAACCACTGTTTCCTGGGATTAACCAGTACTCGAGCACACCCGATCTCCGCAAGTAATTGATAACTTTCCAACTTGAATCAGCGGTGAGAGACGGATGATAATAAGACACAATGTCGTATATCAATCATCACGGAGACTGTTGCCGGGCGGGGATTCGAACTCACGACCCCTGTATTGATAGTCAGACAAGTAACCGACTGAGCTAATCGGACCCGGCTGAGTGGTATAAGTGGATGTCTCATAATTAATTATCTGCCTTTGCTGAGGTTGTAAGTTCGAGTTCTGCTCGGTCCAAAAACATTATGTGAAAATTCGAAAGTATGTAAACGTGTATGCAATACCAATTATGTTTACTTTAAATGTGAGGCTACACCGCTTGGCAAATGTCAAACTACCGAACTATGGTCTATAAAAACGTTTAGTGTCTTTAATATATGTTTACTTGAATAAAAAAATCCACCGTCTTTGTACTCATCCTATCCTTGTAAAAACGTAATAATGCTGAGAGGAAGGACATAACGTGATTCGATCAAACCATTCACTGTACGTTACGCTAATTTGTCAGAATGCCCTTGATTGGTTACAAAACTAAAACAGACAATTAATAATCATCAATGAAAGTTAATCAATTAACACGTTCTGTCATTCTAACTGGAAGTACAGCCATATTGACAATCCGTTAACGTATTGACACTTCTTTACCCAGTGCTGTTACTTTTAAAACTGGGGTGAAATAAAAAATATTCAAAATTCAATATTGGTGAAATAATTAATTTGCTGTATTCTTGTAATTACCGGAAACCGCCTTACTTTGTTAACTAACATAGTGTTTCAATCACCAGCTTTGAAGAATCACATACGCTCCTGCATACGTCCAAATTTAATTAAAATTAATGTACAACTGACAAACGCCATCAGAAGGCAATATATCTACACCCTTAATAAATACAGGTGGTGTTAATCCTTCATTTATAATAGTTCACTGACTTCTCAATTTTCGCTCAATACAATATAAACACCCACATATCAACGTTATGCAATCTACAGATTAAGTTGCTAAACCAATAAACATACACACGTGTGTTGAATGGATTCCTTTGGATACTTGTAATTGCGTATAAATTATCGAAAATCTCACCAACGATTGATTCAAATGAAACATGTTATCATTTTCATTAACAATAACAAAACGAAAACAAAAAAAAAAACAACGAGCAAACCGCAATCAAAACACCTGTCTTAATCCAAAATTGATATCAAAGTAAAACGGTGGTTAAAAAAACGGCAGGAAAAAAAAAGTACCTCTCAGTAGATCAACTCGTAGCCTCCCTCCGTTTTCGCCTACCAATTCGTTAATACAACAAATCAAAAATACAACTGTACGTGTCAGTTATCAAACATGATTCAGAAAAAAGCAATTATAACGTGGCTGGATAGTTCATTACCGCCGCTGCGTGTAAAAAAATCTCCTCGTATCCACAAACACATCAATAGAGTTACGCAAGAAATAATGATGTAAACAGATGTGCATAATGCATTAAGGAAATCTGCAATTACTGTGATAAGTATCTATTTAGTTCGTATCGAAGGTATCAAAATTATACATCATGCATATGAATCGGCAACGAAACGACACCGAAAACGTATCCGCATCTTAGCTTACCGGCAACTGGCGGATAGTTTCCGGTGTGAGATTTTAAACCGACTGAAATCAGTTTCCAGTTAATATTATTTTATTTCTTTTTTTATTGAATGGGGTTTACCATTTCAGGTCGTATATGGCATATCCAGTTTTATTGGTAGAGAAAAACATCAGAATAAATCTGAGTAGAAACGCCGCCCTCCCGCAAGTTATTAGCAAACATTCTCACATGTAGTAATTGGAGCGAGCGGGACTCGAACCTACGACTTTATCGGTAATCTTTAAACGGTGCCAAAGACCACTAGGTCACGGAGGACTTAACTTTTATTTTCAGTGAAGCGATTAGTCCAGTGAAAGAGCATCGGACCAAAAATCATGGGCAACTGCCTCCACCTGCTTCTGTGTGGCTACGGCGTCAGACATGCAATATGTAAGTAACTTTCATATTGTTTGTAAACTTATTGCACATGTAATAATTAAGATAATATACCTTAACAATTGTTCTGTTAGTTTATACTAATTTGTTTTAGCTCGATTGCGAAGAAAGCTTAAATCTAATATAAACGGCTCTCGAGTCCGCTGCCTGGGTATAACCAGTACTGAGTGTTGTTTTAAGAGGCATCGTATCGAACAGGTAATCGAACCCGCAACCTCTGGCCTGAGCGGCAAATACGCTATCCACTTAACTACCGCACGGCTTAAATTGCTTTGTTTAATGTGTGTTTTGTGCGTCTTTTTTACATAGCCAGTAATCTCAAGTACGGCCTTGGTCTGTCATTAATTACAGTGTCGCCGGTGTTAACGAATCACTTTTTATTTAATACTCACAAAATCGATGTTCAAATTGAAAATTATGGTTTGTTTACAGTCAAATTATAGGGAAATTATCTATCTCGCATTCTGTGAAGTTTGCATTTTGAATTCAATCTTACAATGCCTACAACGTTTGTTTATCGACTCTTCCTTTTCGGTGATAGAGGACCACTTCCGGTAGTAAGTCGCTCATATTATACGATGAGATAATGTCTGAGTGTTGTTTAAAGAGTACTGTGCAGTATCAAACTACCAGTTTTACAGAAACTATCACCTAAAAGTTGCAGAAATCGATTGTTTTTCTTCGGTTTATACTTTGCTGACCTGTGGGGACTTAACACCAAACTGTTAATATTGAAAATTGACAAAGTATGAAATATGAATCAAACAATATTTTTAGACTTAAGTTGTATAAAATAAGCCCAGACAGTTCCATAAATTAATAAATTCACTCCTTAGATCAATTCGAACATTTGGGAAAAAAATTGTAACGTTTGGAATACACTTCATCACCTAAGTAGCCCGGTTGACTTATTCACGTAACTTACTGATTCGCTACTCCTGAAAAGACGGTTAATGAATTACCAGTTTTTTTTTAAAGAAATACATATCCGATTGTTTCATCTTTTTTGTAGTGAGGCATGAGCACCAAAATGACAATATTTTAAGATGTTAACGTTGACTTTTTGTTTAGGCATGTGTGTACAGCATTTGTGTTTCTCCGAAAGCGGTAATTTGGATTAAGTCATTTTTAACACATTCTTTTCGGCGGAGGTACGAAAACCTATATAACTAATTGAAAACATTGACTTCTGTTTTCGCAATTTTTGTCAGTTGTTGGTTAAGAATTCATCTTCAAACGTATGAAAAAAAAAATCTGAATAACAAATTATTTTGTAATGTACAATAGGTTAAAATGTAAGTGATTCGTTACCACCGATGATTCGTTAACACCGGTAGCACTGTACACGTGGTGTGAATATATAATTAGGAGAGTCTGGCAAACAATAACTTACCTTAATCACCAGGCTAATAAAAACACACCGGACAGATAGGAACATAAATAAACCAATATGCCTGGCAAGCCACGCTAATTTAGCAAATACGTGAAATTATGACTATATTGTAAATGTTTGCCTTTCTTAAAAAGTTATCTACCGCGACGATCACCAAAAGCACAACATGACTTGTTTTTAACTGTTGCATATACAACAATGCAAAATATATGTTTTCTATTTATTTTGCATCGATTGTGAAACAAGTAATCACATCTTAGTTTAATTGTTAAAAAAATATATATTTTACTTCGATTGTGAAACAAGTTTTTACGACTTAGACAATCTCGAAGTCTTCTTTGGTAGAACCAGTACTAAGCACATTCGGAAAAAAGTTCTTGCTCAAGGACATCACACATAGCCGTGGCGGAGGATCGAACTCACGACCCTCCGATCATGGTCATATGTTCGTTGCTCTACCACCAAGCACTCCTCTTCCCTGAGAGCATCAGTACCTAACCACAAGCGAATAAAGTGTATTCCTCAAGAACACACCAACTGGCCCTGATTTGGAACGGAATGTGCATAGCCCTGGTCGGCAACTGTGCCGACGACTCCCCGGATCCAATCCTCGATCCGATGCTCTTCCACTAGACCATGCCAAAAGTAAAATTAGAAACAAAACGGCATGATTACGACAGATCGTGTTGGAATTGTATTATGTTTATTGAGTTTGTTTAATATATAACATTGTTTTAAACGTTTACATCATTTGTGGAACAAGTTCTTACAGCTCTGACACATCACGCTCGAATACCTAGTACTATGCTTATGCGGATAAAGTGTCTTGCTCAAGGACATTAAACATCAAACCCACGATCCTTCTATACTGGGTGAGATGCTCTACCGCTGGACCTCGCACCACACACATTCCATATAGAATTTACCGTTACAAATACCAACATTCTACCGATAACGTTCGATATCTGTAATATATATTATTTTTCACACGCTGAGCAATAATTGCCATATCGTTATCGATAATAGCTTGATAATATCTCGATATTTCCGCGATATTATCTATAAATGAGGAGATTGACTGTATCAGATATACATTTCTGACCTGTATATAGATGATGTATAATGACCGATAATTGACGATGTATGTCAAATGTTGGCACCAGTATTATATAGGATACATTAATCCAAACTATTTAAATAACTGGCATATACATTAAAATACAGTTACTCTTTTTTTTTTTTTTTCATTTATTATTTTGAAATCAGTATCTGCTTAGATATCTAAATACTCGTATTCATTCTATACCTGTAAGTGTATAGCCAATCACATACTCCAGATGTTACCACGTGACCGTACACTATGTAGAAGTTCATTAGATCCAATAAATTTTATATTGTAAAGTTCAAAATTCAAGATTGTCACTAAAAAAAATGGAAATAAATTTAGTATACATTTCAATGATAAAAACAAACCACCGACAACATGTTACGCATGACGATGACGTTGAGAACATCCGGATCCACTCTTCGTCTGCCGCTTTATGCCCACGGTTTATTATTTAAAAGGACCTAGATTTTTCTGTACTCTTTTGATATTTTTTCAGAATAGAATAAAAAGATCATTTTACAGTGTTTTGTACAATATGGAATTATATTGTACGATTACGTATTGTGGTGAAAACCATATTGGACTCGGCACCAACGGCGTCTCGTCAAATTTGTTTTTCACCACAATACGTATTCGTACAATATATTCCCCATACTGTACAAAACACTGTAAAAACCCTATATTACTGGTATGAAATAGAACATATGTAAATATCTTTATTAAGCTGTATTTACTTCGATCCCGAAACAAACTGCCTATCTGACATACATATTGTACAACATTACTTCAGAGTTTAAGATGTGTGTACAAGTTACGGAATGCACCTAGTTGGCCCAACCGTTAGACAAGGTGACATTATACCTTTTCATTACTACTGCCTTGACGCGTATTCGAACCCGCGAGGTATATATAACAAATAGTTGTGCTGCCACCCCTCATTTCCGGCCAGATAAAAACAATCATATAATTATTATATGATAATATAGCAATTAATCTATTATGGCCTTTTGCCTTTAGACATTATTTTTTGGGGCAGCCAAGTGCACGTTGGACATGGCCGCTATGCTTGTCGGCCTCGGTTCATAAGTTGTCAAAACACAGTTTTGATCGCAAACAATCATAATGCCGTCATTCATTAACTACTTGTATAACCGACAGTCAGTAACATAATGGCGACAGTCAATACCAGAATGACGACTGCGAATGCCAGAATAGCGACTGTCAACGGCGACAGTGAATACCAGAATGGCAACTGACAAGAGCGACTGTCAATATCAGAATGACGACTGACAAGAGCGACAGTCAATACCAGAATGGCGACTGACAATGGCAAGAGTCAATACCAGAATGACGACTGTCAATGGCGACTGTCAATACCAGAATATCATATATATATATATATATATATGTCAGAATGGCGACTGTCAATGGTGACAGTCAATACCAGAATGACGACTGACAAAAGTGACAGTCAATACCAGAATGGCGACTGACAATGGTTAGAGTCAATACCAGAATATCATATATATATATTTGTCAGAATGGCGACTGTCAATAGCGACAGTCAATGCCAGAATGACGAATGACAAGAGCGACAGTCAATACCAGAATGGTGACTGACAATGGCGAGAGTCAATACCCGAATGGCGACTGTCAATACCAGAATGGCGACTGACAATTGCGAGAGTCAATACCCGAATGGCGACTGTCAATGGCGACTGTCAATACCAGAATATCATATCATATATATATATATATATATGTCAGAATGGCGACTGTCAATGATGACAGTCAATACCAGAATGACGACTGACAAGAGCGACAGTCAATACCAGAATGGCGACTGACAATGGCGAGAGTCAGTACCAGAATGGCGACTGTCAATGGCGACTGTCAATACCAGAATATTATATATATATATATGTCAGAATGGCGATTGTCAATGGTGACAGTCAATACAAGAATGGCGACTTACAATGAAGAGAGTCAATGACAGAATGGCGACTATCAATGGCGACTGTCAATACCAGAATATCATATATATATATTTATGGGCAGTTTTTTTTGTTTTGCCCGTCGGACATAGCCCCTATAATTATTGCCCGGCAGACATAGCCCCTATATGTTTACCCGGTCCAAAAGTTATTTCAAAATACGTTTCTGTTAACCAAATGCTATGTAGGTATTGAATGTACCTGTATATAATTTTATGAAAACTAAATTTACAGAATCTTGCATTATTCAATGCAAAACCTTTTAGTAGATTTTCCGATTCCAGTATCGCAAACAAGAACGTCAGTCATGACGCTGTTTCCGTGAGGTGTTTGTTTTTTATTTGTATTTTCAGCTCAAATAAGCAACAGATACTCTTTTATATACTGTAATAATGATAAGAAAAACATAATTGCTCAGTAAACTGTCTCGTCAGATTTGAATGATTAAGTACGATAACTAGGATAATGTGCACCTTAATGTGCAGATATATCACGATTCTGTGATATTTCACAATAGTGTTTAGTAATAAAGTGAAAATAAAACATGAATACAGCTTTAGAATTTGAAAATCTTTGCTTTTGAAGTCTTCGAAAATACTAAAACCGTTATATAAAAGTAAAAACAAAGCTTTAATTCACCGGGTACTGCCTAGCTGCGTATTATCGCAGCAGTTTAACAGCTACAAATTCTACATGTGTGTATTTGTGCATACAAATATACTATTTCGCGAAAGTCGTTCAGCTTACTTTGAATGACATCGTCTTCTCTCTTACCGGATTGCGTCTATGCATTTCTATAGTTTTATCAGTTTAAACAAAACTTAAATAAATAAATTGGCATGTATTATAAACGATGAGTGGTGGGGTGGCGGATGTGGGGTGTGGTGGGGGTGGGGGTGGGGGAAGAGGAAATATGGTCAACGCAATTTTCAACACTATGTTATACCTTACTAAGGAATTTATTGATGGAGAAAAGCTTCAGAATTTGTCGCTCTTCCGCCTGAATTCGGCATTATTTTAAAGACAACCTAACAGCAGCTTGTTTAGCTTACTAAATTATAGCAAAACCTAGTTCTTGAATGGAACGCCTCATTGAATACAGTAGATAGATGCCCCAATATTCTACAGATAGGATAACACAGGAATAAACGCTTAATAATGCATGACGGCAAAATGTTGAATCAGTTTTAATACCAGAGGATAAAATCGATTTGTTTCCGTTCTCACACGTAAATATTCTGATATTTTTATTTTAAGCGATTTTGCAAACGAGCATATCACTTGGTTTATATGTCGATGAAAGACGCGTATATCAGTACGCTATGCCTGTTGATAAACAAGGGGGTCTTATTGGCTTATAATTTCGGCAGACAGTATCGCGCAGATTCAAGTAGACGGCGATCTGATCTAATGCTAATTACATCATCAGTATTGAGTGAACATCTTTATTTATTGTTTTCAAGGAATGATATTATACGCATATAAAACAAACTTGCAAATTGTTTTGTGGAATTAAAGGAAATCTGTATCCAGACATAAGGAGTTGTATTGCACGGTGTTTTCCATCACTTATAACATTTTGACTGTTTCAGTGCTAAGGGTTTTATAAATCGACGAAGAGCACGTGCTCCAGTGGTAGAGCATCGAACCCTTGACCGGGTGATCGCCGGTTCGATCCCTCCACGGCTATGTGTGGTATCCTTGAGCAAGACACTTTTTCCACATACGCTTAGTACTGGTTCACGAAGATTTGTCTAAGTTATAACAACTTGTTTCAAAATAAATAGGTTTAATCTAAACAACAGAGGACAAAACTACAAACCATGTCACTACCCTTTAAACTCTGAACGCTATTAATGAAAAAGTGGCTAATACTTTTGTATCATTTTAAAAGAATTTCGTAGGACCCCGTTTAGGTCCGAATCCAAAAAAGTGGGTTCTATTCCACTATATCAAAACAGACTACACGTAACTGTTTGCAGGTGTGTGTTTTTTTGCAAATGCACCAGTATTGGTCATTGTTGAGGAAAGAATAAGTATATGTATGCGATAAAATAGGATTTTTTCGATTCCAGTTGTTAGCGTGATGAGACTGACCGCCACAAATGAACAGTATGTGGATTAATGGAGGGGAGTATTTGTACCAAGAAATTCTTAAAAGCACAACTCTTGTTACAAATGATTATGAAGTCTTAATTGTGTTAGTTTTCAGTCTCATGCAGAGAGAGAGAAAGAGAGAGAGAGAGAGAGAGAGAGAGAGAGAGAGAGAGAGAGAAAGAGAGAGAGAGGAAGGGAGGGAGCGAGAGAGAGAGAGAGAGAGAGGTGGGACGGGAGGGAGAGAGCGAGAGAGAGGGAGAGAGAGAGAGAGAGAGAGAGAGGGGGGTGTGACCGAGACATTCTGCCAATAGAAATGTATGTATTAAGATAAAATACTTTATTGAGCTGCAATAGGAAGAATAACACGGCGTTGAACACGATGGTGCACGTATTTTTGACTCGAACCTTCGGCAGTATAATCTTAAGTCAAGTACGTATTCAAAAGCTGATCAATCTCAGTTTCACGTTCATGACAACACTCAACGACTCCGTGTTGTTTTCAGTTTCAAATGAATCGTATTTTGTTCTGATTAATTGTGGAAGACTTTTTAACAATATATATACAATTCGTATTCGATGCTAGAATTATTACTAAGCAAATACAGATTAGCCTGGTTTAAACCATAAAATGTGGTTTAGATAGGGATCCAACATACGACTCACCGATCCAGCGTCTGGTGCTCTATCATAAGGACACGGTTACCATGAAAACTTAATTAGAGCCGTGCAACGACTTGAATAGTTTTTTTCACGTCAAACGTAACCATCATTTGGCACCAACATGAGCATGCATTCTTGATTTACATGGGGCTATGATTATGGACTATGAAATATCACAATTCCTGGCATATATTCTTATATTCAAAGACACCGCCCGTCACAAACAATGTTACGTTATGTCGTTCATACCGCCACTTATGCTACAACACACGATTTACATCAGATTATACATACATAAAGGATGTTTTTTTATCAAAGGAATCTTCGTTATATACACCAAGCATCAAAATCATTAATATACTTGAAACGATGTAATATATTTTCATTGTGCGTCAACGACATATTTAATGTGTACAGTCAAACCTGTGTAAGCGATCACCTCTATTAAACAATCAATTGTATAAAGCGGCCACATTTGCTATTTTCCATTACCACGCTTATAGAGCAAATTAATCTTTATTAAGCCACAATCTGGTCAGATTTGCTCTTTCCACTGACTGGCTGCCTAAGACAGGTTTGATTGAATATTTTTAATGTATTTCGGAATTGGCATCAATGACATGTTTACTGGTCATTTTCTTGTTACTGTTACGTGAAAACTGTTTATAAAATGACCTATGTCAGATTCTAAAATAACGGTACTTAAACACAGTAGTGAACTCCAAACACGCATTCGGCTGTAAAATGTTATCTTCTCATACTTGAGGTACATGTTACCAGAACAAAAGGTGGACCGACAAAATGTCCATATCCTTCAATAAATATATATATACAGAACGGAAAAGCTTACCTGACACCTGACATTTTATAAACCTTACCCAATCTTACACGTCACTTGACATTTTATGTAACGTAACCCGCAACCAGACATTTTATGTATCTAAACCGCCACCTTACATTTTATGTATCTTACACGTTACCTGACATTGTATGTATCTCACACGCCACCTGACATTTTATATAACTCACACGCCACCTGACATTTTATGTATCGCCACCCGCCACCTAACATTTTATATATCGTAACCTGCCACCTAATATTTTATGTATCGTAACCCGACACCTGACATTTTATGTATCGTAACCCGCAACCTAGCATTTTATGTATCTAACCCGCCACCTGACATTTTATATATCGTAACCCGCCATCTGACATTTTATGTATCTTACACGCAACCTGATATTTAATGTATCTAACATTTTTATGTATCTAAAAAGCAACCTCACATTTTATGTTTATAACACGCCACTTTACATTTTATGTATTTAACATACCACCTTACATTTTATGTACTGTATCTCACACGCAGTCTGACGTTTTATGTGTTTAACCCGCCACCTGACATATTATGTATCTAACCCACCATCTTACATTTTATCTATCTCACACGCAACCTACCATTTTATGTATCTTACACGCCACCTTACATATTATGTATCTAATACGCCAACTGACTTTTTTATGTATCACTCACGCAACCTAACATTTTATGTATCTTACATGCCACTTTACATTTTATGTATGTAACACGCCACCTTACATTTTATTTACTGTATCTCACACGCAACCTGACGTGTTTTTTTTTATCTAACACGCCACCTGACATTTATGTATCTAACACGCCACCTGACATTTTACGTATTTCAAACGCATCCTTATATTTTATGTATCTAACCCGCCACCTAACATTTTATGCATCTAATACGCCAACTTACTTTTATGTATCTAACACACCACCTTACATTTTATGTATCTAACACGCACCTGACATTTTATGTATCCCACACGCCACCTGAGATTTTATGTATCTCACACGCCACCTGACATTTTATGTATCTTACCAGTCACCTGACATTTTATGTTATCTAACCCACCAACTGATATTCTATGTATCTAACCCGCCACCTGACATTTTATATATATATCTAACCTACCACCTGACATTTTGTGTATCTCACAAGCAACCTGACATTTTATGTATCTAACACGCCACCTTACATTTTATGTATTAACACGCTGTCTGACATTTTATGTATCTCAAACGTGACTTGACATTTTATGTATCTTACACGCCACCTTATATTTTATGTATCAAACCCACCACCTTACATTTTATGTATCTAACCCACCATCTGACGTTTTCTGTATCTTATACGTCATCTGACATTTTATGTATCTAACATTCCACCTGACATTTTATGTATCTAACACGCCACATTTTATGTATCTAACACGCCACCTGACATTTTATGTATCTAACACGCCACATTTTATGTATCTAACACGCCACCTGACATTTTATGTATCTAACCCGCCACCTTACATATTATATATCTAACACGCCACGTTTTATGTATCTAACCCTCAACCTGACATTTTATATATCTAACCCACCACCTTATATTTTATGTATCTTACCCGCCACCTGACATTTTATGTATCTAACACGCCACCTTACTATTTATTTATCAAACACTCAACCTGCCATTTAATTATCTAACACGCCACATTACATTTTATGTATCTGACATGCAACTTGACATTTTATGTATCTAACCTGCCACCTTACATTTTATGTATCTAACACGCCACCTTACATTTTATGTATCTGACATGCAACCTGACAGTTTATTATCTAACACGCCATTTTACATTTAATGTATCTAACACGCGACCTTACATTTTATGTATCTGACATGCAACCTGACATTTAATTATCTAACACGCCACTTTACATTTTATATATCTGACATGCAACCTGACATTTTATGTGTCTTTCACCCCACCTAACATTTTATGTATCTAACACGCCACCTTACGTTTTATGTATCAGACACACCACCTAACATTTTATGTATCTAACACTCCACCTGACATTTTATATATCTCACACGCCACCTGATATCTTTGTATCTCACACGCAACCTGATATTTTTTGTATCTAACACGCCATCTGACATTTAATGTATCTCACACGCCACCCGACATTTTATGTATCTTACACGCCACCTTACAGTTTATGTATATAACCCACCACCTGACATTATATGCATCTCACACACAACCTGACATTTTATGTATTTTCTCTAAACGTAACAAAGTAATTTTCTAGAAATTAGGACCGTTCAGGCAAGACGTTGCGGTTTTGATCCCCAGCTGACTCGATGTCTCCAAAATAACAACACTAAGTACTGATTTTACTCAGGTTGGACTGGAGAGCGGTCCATATAAGCTTCGAGCTTTTTTCGCACTCAAAATAATAAAATAAATTAGTATAAACTAACTACAGAACTGCTACGAATAATAATACATATAAATAAATATATAATAAATATTTAATAATAAATAAAAATACATAAATAAATAAACAATAAATAAAGACGTTAAGTGCGGGAATAACACGGGATTTGAGTATCCCGTGGTTTGATACTATAGACTATATTTTCACTATTACTATATGAGATAATGTAATCACTTGTCATTAAAAATTGATAATGACTTAATTGTAAAAAAACAAAAGCACTGTCACCAGATAACCATCGTTTACTCACTTGTCAAAAACTCGTCTGCTTCCAAAAACAAATCACAGAAACTAGATCCGTCACAGCGCGTGCTGATTTCTTCGCATGCAACTACACTACTGGCAGTAAACAGGCGATTCCCCACCTTATCTTTTTCGGAAGCTTGGCGAAAAAAACTCGGTCTGCCTCCGAAACACAATCTAGTGCATAAAACTCTAAACAAATTACCGGCAGCAGCTGACGGTGCGTCGTTTGCTCGAACCACTAAACATATTTTGGAATCAATTATACGGCGGAGGTGTGTACGTTCCCCATGAACATAAGCGTATCTATTTCCACACCAGGTATATCATTTCAGGCAGACGGGAAACGCATTGTGGCGGGACTTTTGTTGAAAGGAAAATGCGGTAATATTGTCTGGTATTGCATAATTTTGATATTAAGTTCTTTAAAGGAATTCATGCGAATCTGTGTCGGAATTTGACAATTTGCAAAAGAGATCTGGTTTATACATTGAAAATAATTGCCATATTGCAATGCATGTTATATTTTTACTTTAAATATTTAATCAATATCATGTTATGACAAGAGTATTTCCTACTTGGTCTTATTAAATGCACGATATGGTGGAATAAACTACGGTGTCCCGTTAGGGGCCATCGCGGCATATTTATTAAACTAAAAAATTTGAAAACTACGATGGTGAGAAGTATAAATTCTGATGGTAAAAAGTCGAAACAAGAAACTACGATGGTGAAAAGTCGAACAACAAAATGACGATAGGGAAAAGTCGAAACTCATAATTTCTAAACACTAATAACTTTTCACCATCGATGGCCCTCAACGGGACACCGTAATAAACAGACGTGAGCTTCTTAGCTGCCTTTTTGACTTTCAGCAGTAATATATTAATGAAATTCATTAATATTGGAGGTAATTACGGTTGGAGTCCGTGTTATTTTAAAATTAGATACCAAAGAAAACAAAGAAATAACGAACTGGGGGTTAAAGTCTGCCAGGAAAATACTTTTGAATAAAAATTATCGATCTTTGTTTTAATTTTAATGCATTATTACTTCAGCATTGTTATACAACATTTGTTTTATTGTTTATTATTATTATTATTATTATTATTATTATTATTATTATTAGTTTCATTGAAATATTCCACAAAGTCGGGTTGAGAATAAAACAATAGAGATATCACACTTACATGAACAGTCGTATATACTCTGTTTGAGATGTGTCCATGATGTGTGCCCTGTAAATACCTCATATGTGCATAAAGGGGGATGGGAGAGGTCTTAAAGAAATAAGGTCGAACATTACACATAGAGCTTAGCTATTATTCACATTCTCTTTTAATTAATAGATTGCTATTTACCTTTACGGTGCTTCCAGACAAAAGGCTCTGATACATAGAACAAAGAAATGTTGAACATCCCGACATATTCATACCGATTGTTTCTCTTTGTCACAAATGGTTCAAAGATGTAGCAATTATCGTTCTTGGGAGTTCTTTGTTTAATCAAGTACAATAAACATGAATAGTCTAATACAGAGTGGTCTGTAAATAATAAAACGTGTTAGTTAATCGCCGGTGCAAAACATCCGAATAATGAATGGTTTTGTTGGACTTGGTGAGCACAAATATTTTATTTAGAATAAACAAATAATAAAATGTTTATAAGTGTAAGTCAATCAATGTTTTCTGTTATTTATTCTTTAGTAATTATAAAATATTTGCATGCTTGTCATTCAAAGAGATAAATAAATGAAAGAAGTAAAACTTACATTTTATTGTTTGTCAATCTCTACACTACCTAGATGATATGAAAATTAGGGGCCATGTAGTATGTAAGAGATACTTTTTAGTTCGGTATTAAAACTTTTAGTAGACTTCCAAAATCATGTATTCATGCGCCAATTTTCAAGCATCAATTTATTTTTTTCTAAATTCATAACTCAAACACGTCATTGCTTACACACTGTTAAAAAAACATCAATAAAGCCTTTCAAATAAAAAAGATGAGTATTAAAATAAAGAAAATGCTTTTTCAAAGAAGAAGAAACCATGATTATTTGTAACCGCCATTATACGACTACTCCATTGAAGCATTTTCCTGTTTTGGATAGTGGTACTATGGCTTGATAGCCTGCACATAATACATTAAAAGAAGAAATTTTACTTGTAAGAACAGCGTGCAGAAATAGTTCCCCGTCGTGTTTTTCTGTATATTGAGGATGTTTTAAATTACCTTGTTTGTTTATATATATTTAATGGAGTCCATAAGATAACTATTCAATTTCAGTAAAACGAAGTTTGAACGAACTCTTTAAATTAAATGACAGAGAGCATTTCCGAACGTTTGAAGAAGTTTCATCTGTGTGGCCGTAAGCAACGTGTTATTTATATTTCACGATTCTGTCTGGTGCATTAAACTGACTTCAGGGGTGTAATGCAACATACTCAGAGACTTTGTAAACGCACCATATAGATATTTGGTTCAAATTTATTTTTACCTTCAATATGTCCTGGACGAAAAACATCTGTTTAAAATGTTTGTAAAATATTTTGCTCAAGATCCAACACCCTTAATATTGGTGAGGGTTCCTGTCCACGGTCCATACTTGCTAATTTGACGTTTATTGCAAAATATAGGAAGTGCAGAAGAAATATAAGACATATTTCGTATTGAAACTGGACGGTATGTCATAAACAGGATAGAAAGGAATGTATGGAACGCCATAGCTGTCTTACGTGGTCCATTTTATATGTTTTATGTGCATTCCTTATTATATTATGTAGACTGTTTATTACATTATGTAGATACGTCATTATATTGTGTAGATACTTGATTACAGTATGTCGAATCTTTATTATATCTTGTCGAAAGTTTATAATATTATCTAGATACTTCATTACATTATGTCGAAGCTTTATTATATCTTGTCGAAAGTGTATTATATAATGTAGAAACTTTATTATATTCTGCAGATACTTCATTACATTATGTGGTAACTTTATCATATTTTGTCGAAACTTTATTATATTATGTGGAAACTTTATTATATTATGTCGAAACTTTATTATATTATGTCG
This sequence comes from Panopea generosa, assembly GCA_029582155.1. Classification (NCBI taxonomy): domain Eukaryota; kingdom Metazoa; phylum Mollusca; class Bivalvia; order Adapedonta; family Hiatellidae; genus Panopea; species Panopea generosa. The sequence goes on from CM055907.1 coordinate 5,944,234, forward strand.
AAACTGTATTATATCTTGTCAAAACTTTATTATATTCTGTAGATACTTCGTTACATTATGTCGAAACTTTATTATATCTTGTCAAAAGTTTATTATATTCTGTAGATACTTCATTACATTATGTCGAAACTTTATTATATCTTGTCAAAAATTAGTTATATTATGTAGATACTTCATTACATTATGTCGAAACTTTATTATATCTGGTCAAAAGTTAATTATATTCTGTAGATACTTCGTTACATTATGTCGAAACTTAATTATATCTTGTCGAAAGTTTATTATATTATGTAGATACTTCATTACATTATGTCGAAACTTTATTATATCTTGTCGAAATTTTATTATATCTTGTCAAAACTTTATTATATTCTGTAGATACTTCGTTACATTATGTCGAAACTTTATTATATCTTGTCAAAAGTTTATTATATTCTGTAGATACTTCATTACATTATGTCGAAACTTTATTATATCTTGTCAAAAATTAGTTATATTATGTAGATACTTCATTACATTATGTCGAAACTTTATTATATCTGGTCAAAAGTTAATTATATTCTGTAGATACTTCGTTACATTATGTCGAAACTTAATTATATCTTGTCGAAAGTTTATTATATTATGTAGATACTTCATTACATTATGTCGAAACTTTATTATATCTTGTCGAAAGTTTATTATATTATGTATACACTTCATAACATTATGTAGAAACTTTATTATATTCTGTAGCTACTTCATTACATTATGTCGAAACTTTATCATATCTTGTCGAAACTTTATTATATTATGTGGAAACTTTATTATGTTATGTCGAAACTTTATTATATCTTGTCAAAAGTTTATTATATTCAGTAGATACTCCATTACATTATGTCGAAACTTTATTATATCTTGTCGAAAGTTTATTATATTATGTATACACTTCATAACATTATGTAGAAACTTTATTATATTCTGTAGCTACTTCATTACATTATGTCGAAACTTTATCATATCTTGTCGAAACTTTATTATATTATGTGGAAACTTTATTATGTTATGTCGAAACTTTATTATATCTTGTCAAAAGTTTATTATATTCAGTAGATACTCCATTACATTATGTCGAAATTTTATTATATCTTGTCAAAAGTTAGTTATATTCTGTAGACGCTTCATAACATTATGTCGAAACTTTATTATATCTTGTCGAAAGTTTATTATATTATGTAGATACTTCGTTACATTATGTCGAAATTTTATTATATCTTGTCGAAAGTTTATTATATTATGTAGATACTTCGTTACATTATGTCGAAACTTTATTATATCTTGTCAAAAGTTAGTTATATGCTGTAGACACTCATAACATTGTGTAGAAACTTTATTATATTCTGTAGATACTTCATTACATTATGTCGAAACTTTATCATATCTTGTCGAAACTTTATTACATTATGTGGAAACTTTATTATATTATGTCGAAACTTTATTATATCTTGTCAAAAGTTTATTATATTCAGTAGATACTCCATTACATTATGTCGAAACTTTATTATATCTTGTCAAAAGTGTATTATATTATATGCATTCTTTATTATATTATGTCGAAACTTCCTTATGATGACGAGATGATTTTGACGGGATGGTTTCTATATTGACACTGGTTAAACAACAAGCTTCTTTGAGAGAAAGAATATTGAATATGATGGAAGAAGTAGAAGTAGTAGCAGTAGAAGTAGCAGTTGCAGTAGCAGTAGCAGCAGCAGCGTTTGCAGCGGTGGCAGCGGCAGCAGTAGCATGTTCACATTATGTCAAAGTAATGTCGTTGTTTTATAGCATAAATGTCTGTTTATAGCAATTTTTATAAGAAGACGTTATAAACTCTATTTTTTTTCGCTACTATTATACAATATTATACCAGATATAAGTTTTAAAATATAATTCATCATAAAAAGATGAATTATACAATTATAATCAATGATTGAAATATTAATCATAAATCATAAATTTGACACCATTTTAAAATAGGTGTTTTCCTGAATATAAAAGTAAGAGTTTTTATGTTCCAGCAATGGACGGTTTACTGCATACCATATGTAGCTATTTTCTTTCGACGTAAGTTGCAAGAAGTCTGCTTGAGATTTTCAGCGTCAAAGTGTACTTGAAACCTCCGAGGAGCTTAATTGCGTAGGGTGAGAGTGCTGTTTATTATTGACGCCATTCTTTACATGGTTGAAAATATTTTAGACTCGCGGTATTAGGTATGACCAGTATATACAAATAAAATCGTGACTGTCGACTGTCTACATAATATAATAAAGTATCTACAAAATGAAATGAAGTATCGACATAATTTAATAAACAAAGCACATAATATAATGATGAATGCACATGATATAATAAGGAATGCACATAATACATATAAAATGGATCACATAAGACAGCTATGGCGTTTCATAGGAATGAAAGACTGTGTCAATTCTGTGCCTCTAGTGATATTGAAGATGAGGTTCATTTCGTATTGATATGTAATAAGTTTAAAGATATTTGGAGAAAGTATATACAAAGATATTGTTGGCACCATCCACCAGTTTTTAAATTCAACCAGTCACTGCAATCAGTTATGGGCAATGTTATAAATGATTTACCGTTTTATATACTAAATGCAACGCCTTACTCGCTGCTTTTATCTTTCCAATATATTCATCAAGTAACATTACAAAATGTATACGATTTTAACATACAATAATGTATCGATTTTACAAAGCCTAAATGTTTTTTTTCTAATTCAAGTCCAAATTTCAAGGAAATTGCTCCAATACTTTTTAAGAAAATACATAAAATGTCAGTCACATAACATATTAGTTGGCGGGTTAGTTGTTCCGTTCAATATATATTTATGGTTCTTCAGATTAGAAATAACACAATCCAAAAATCCTCTCATTGTATAAAACGTATTTTGTATTTGTATTTTGTTGTTAATATTACCTGACTGTAAACATTCGTGATTTTGTTAAAAAGACGAGAAACTGTATACAGTCAAACCTGTCTTAAGCAGCCAGTCAAGGGAAGGAGCAAATATGGCCTTTTAAAAGAGGTTATTTGAAATACAAGTGAATTTGCTTTGAAAGCAGAGAAATAGGAAATAGAAAATGTGGCTGCTTAAGACAAATGGCTGCTTAATAGAGGAAACCGCTTGCACAGGTTTGACTGTAGTTAAAAATCTGAATAAAGTGTGTTCTCCGCAAGTTTAAGCCATCCCTCAATGTTAATAAATATGTAGCAATAAACGTAAAAGTGCAGTGCACCAAACAAACGCTGTTATAAGAATACCACTCATTACATCATATTATATATTTATTACGTATTATTACATAAAATAATACCACCCGCTTATCATAACCATGTGTGCAACAAGATAAAACCATAATAAAACAAAAAATGTATTACATATTATTAACTGAGTGGTAAACCACGGGCCTTGAATACAACCCACTCAACATCCTGCTATCTCAAGGTCGAAACGCTAGTAATCGGCCATGTATTTGTTTATAGTTATCACAGAAGTTGAGACGAACGAAACAAGATTCAGGATATGGAACAACGCTGCCATCATACCCACCCCACTCCCACCAATTCCCCTGAAATACAACAACAATGTATAAACAAACAAAAACGTGCAGTAGGATCGGTGCCGTTATGGATACTGGATTTGCTCAACTGCTGGGTTCGTTTATGACAAACATATTAATCAACCTACAAACAAAAAAAAACGTGCAGTAGGATCGGTGCCGTTATGGATACTGGACTTGCTCAACTGCTGGGTTCGTTTATGACATATTAACCAACCTAAAAAGAAACAAATTATGCATTAGGATCGGTGCCGTTGTGGATAATGGATTGATGGGTTCGTTTATTCAAAATATATTAACCAACCAACAAACAAAAGCGTAAAACGTGCATTAGGATCGGAGCCATTGTGGGTAATGAACATGCTCAACTGCTGGGTTCGTTTATGGCAAACAGATTAGCATGCATGTATTAACCAAATTGCAAAATGGAAAAAACTACTGACAATCTGCATGAGCCCATTTGCAATTTGATATTAAGCGTTATTTTCATGCAATCGAGGGCTAATAGACGATCAATTAACCTAACGCGATCCTGGGATCTTGTCAGAATAACCGGTACTCAAGCATACCCATCTCAGCAAAAAGCTGTTAATTTTCCCACTTGGATCAGCGAAGAGAGACGAATGACAATGAGACACAATGTCGTAAAGCAATCATCATGGAGACTGGCCAGGCGGGGAATAGAACTCTCGAACCCTGTATCGACAGTCAGACTCGCTTCCAACTGAGCTAACCGAGGCGGAGCGTGCGCCCAATGATGAGGTTCACGACACCCCCTCCCAATCGCCCTGTTTAATGCAGTTTAAGTTAACATTAACGTTTAGCAAAAATTTACTTATACTTAAAAAGTTTTGATAATTTTAACAGTAAAGGCACCTTTGCCACGATACAATATTTACACATATTAGACTAAGTCATTTCGTGCATCTATTTGAACGTAATATTCCTTTATGTCCAATTCTAGGGCTGTTTTGGTTCAAATTTAAGTCTTAGTTTTAATCCTTTGAACTTTATGTATCTAAGTTCTACGTAAGCCTGTAAATGCTTTATACAATATATTACCGCTCAGTTTTCCTTTGAAAATTTTTTTTGTATTAAGTCAGCTCTGAGCTCTGATTAGCATGAATATTTATTATCCAAAATATCAGCTCCAAGTTCTAGTTCTGGGAGAAGAAAAGGAATGGAAATAAAAAAATACGAAGAAGAATTAATGCGATGATATTCAGTTTAAAGTACAATATAGTGCGCTTACATTTGCATGCGTAAGGAACTCTCATAAAAAATCCGTACCCTTGCAAAAAATCTTTCGCGCAAGCAAATAAAACATGTGATAAAGAAACAAGTATGCATGCACATGCACGTTTATGTAAGTAGTACACGATGTATGCTACTTAATGTCGCTGTGCTGTAAAGTCGAACATTATATGTAAATATAGAAACGAGCCAATACTTCTTTCTCGTCAAAAGTGCTTGACATAAATGCATATTGATTATAGGTCTAGATAGCTATATAAATAGATAAAAATCATACTGTTCAATGTTGATTGATTGATTGAATGAATGAATAAATATTTAGCGCCATTTTATGCCATTGGGAGCTAACATAACCACTATCTCCAGGGATCCCGGATGGTTAACCAGTGCTCGAGCACACCCATATCGGCAAGTAACTGATGACTTCCCCCACTCAAATCAGCGGCGATAGACGAATGACGATGTGACAATATTCAGTGATTCTAACAGTCTTGCGATATTCATACAAAATAAATACTCATACAGCCAAGCAGATTCAACATTTAGTAAATCATCAAATCGACAAATACAATGTAATGTTTTGCTGGATAGGTATTTTATTTTGGCGGTAGTAGAGTGATAACATTTTTTTCTATACACTACAGATCGAACGTTCGACTCCACGCTTCAAAGCCACACCCAGTCCGATTCTACCCAGGAAAGGAATTCGAGAGCGAATAACTGTTTTACTGGATAGGTATTATATTTGAGTGGTAGTATTGTGAATAGAATTTTGATAGTTCGATATCACGCTCTCCCCTTTGTGTTCGACAAGGGATATTCTAAAGATGTCATTAAACGTAGAAATTTTATCTATGGTTCCTGATTTATTTGTTAAAATAGATCTTGATTTTTTTCAATAAAAATCATTTACCTTATTATATCGTATATTTGCTATATAACTGCTACATTTTCCAATCTCTCTGCGCAACCACACAAATGTTAATTATTTAACACAAGTTATAAAAGGGTCAGGTGACTAATTTGGAGGAGTCACACTCTGCTGCAGATGTCGACTTCTTCCTATTAATACCGGGGATAGCGGGATGGTGGTGAGTGGATAGTCCTTGTTGCTCACGCTAGAGGTTGCGGGTTCGTTCCCCTGATAGACTCGTTGGCCTCACAAAACACACCAACACTCAGTACTGGTTTTACGCAGGAAGTGGTATCGAATTCGATTCATAAAGTTTCGGGGCTTTGTTGGCAATCAAGCCAAAATAAATTACTACACACAAAAGCTATTAATACAGCGTGCAAAATAACTAAAGATAATCAATTTCAGAGATAAAAAGGAAGTTCTTTCCATCGATTATTTGAACATTTATTTGAGATTAGGAACATGTAATGCATAGAGCGATTACGTAAAGCCGATAATGCAAAGGCAAAAAAACGTCACTATTTAGAAAACATACTGGTGGCTTGGGAGAGGAATAAACTCGACTATCAATAACAATATAAATAAGTCTGGCGACTTCACTTACAACAAACGCAATAAATCACAACCTGACATATTCTCAAACAACTTTATTTATTACCGAAATATCCTTGTTAATTATTACCATGGCGCTAAATTTATTTTCATGACGCAGCAGTGTATTTATCACCACAATTTCGGATTACTTGTTGTAGTAATGATACGGTTTTGGGGGGATTTTATTTGAGAAAACGCGCATGTAGGATATAAAAGCTCAGGGTGATATTAGTTAACGTTATTAACACCACATCACGCGTTAAGATACGAGATTTAGATGTAAATTGAATGGTTAAAGGCTCAGTATGTGTTGTTAACCATTTAAAGTAAAACGAAAATGACAAAAAATGTGAAGTAACTAATATTTTTAATTATTTCAGTAGTTGAAGTGTTTATAAATATAGGTTATTGCCTTATCTAATATATAAGGTCATTTGCGTATAGATTTGAACATATTTAATAGATAATCGAATATTGTACAGATTACATACGTAATCAATAAATGTACTTTACTTAAAAATAAACTTGTATATATATCGTAGCTAATGTGACTTTATACGTCGATATTGTAATTATGCTGAACGGAACGGCTGACCCGGAACTTTTGCATTTCCAATAGCTTCGTCAAAATATTAAACGGGGCAGGTAGTGTAATGGATAGAGAGTTGGCCGCTCATGCCAGAGGTTGCGGGTTCGATCCCCAGTTCCCATAAAATAACACTCCGAACTGGTTATACACAGGAAGCGGACTTGAGAGCGATTCAAATAAGCTCTGAGCTTTCATCGCAATCGAGCTTAAACAAATAAGTATAAAAAAATATCGAATAGCGCTATTGAATTTCCTTTATTACATTTACAGACACTTATGTATTTTTATATAGCCTAAACATCATTTCTTATTCAAGTCCAAATTCCATCGCAATTCCTGTGATACTTTTGGAAAAAATACATAAAATATCAGGTTCAAAGATGCGGGTTAGCTGTAAAGTTCCTTATAACCACATATCGCCTGAAAATTACCTTCATTTAATTAGTCCCATTTAACCATTGCAAAATCGTAAACACTTGCGCATAAATTATAAGAAAGTTTATGGTTTCCAGAAGGAAATAAAAGGTTTGGTTAAACTGTTTTCTGATTAATTCAGTTTACTCATTTTTAAACAAATTACGCAAACAAAACATGTCTATTGGAACTTCAAAGAACCTTTTACGTGATGATCGCGCGAGTTCAAGGAAACGATGTGGGCGATGCCAGTTATGCACAGTGCAGCGTTTGTTTGTTATAAATACACCGTCTAGTGCACGTGTATACAAGATATGTTCCTCTTCAGTTTTCATAAACATAACGTTGATTTTGGCTTAATAGTCCAGTAAGGATACCACATCAGCCGTAAAAAATTGCAACAGAATTCGTTTTGGCGGATTTAGTTAGGAAAGGATGAGTTAATAAACATACAGACAGTTTACCCATACTTGTTAAGAGAGTTCTACCTTTAAAGTTTATACTATTGATAATATATATATACAAAAAATATATATCAGAGTCGAGTTGTCCAAAAATTGGATAGTTTACCGATGGGTAAAGGCAAAGTACAACCATTGAAAACATGAAAAGCTTCCGAGAGGTAGTTGCCATAGTGACGGTAATAAATAAGCCGTGTTTATTCATTTTTAAAGATACAATTTCCATATTGTAATGCTCATCATTTTATTTGAATGGAATTGTTGTTTCAATTGTCAATTTATAAAGAAAAGATGCTTGTAAATCGGGGGTACAAGTAAGAATACAGTCATGATTTCTAACGTCTTCTTTTACTTTGTCAACAGTGTACACACTGAACAGAAAAAACTCGATTATATGCTACTCGACGCCTACATTTCTCATCATATCTTGATAGGGCCGAGATTGACAAACAGAACAATTTCATTTGAGTCCTCAAATGAATGACAAGAATGTAAACCTTTTTATATAAAATAAAGAACGAAATTCACAGATGGGTTTACACATAAAGAGATTATATAAAGTAAACTCACGGCATTTTGTTCCTACCAATGCATCTACACTGATGTTTGACCAGTCAGTATAAGGGGTACGCGACTTACAAATGTTTACTTAAAGGCCAAAGATTTTCTGCAAGGGTAGACAGTAATGTAGAAGTGACTAATGTACCAAACACTTGTATACTTTACCTGTCAGTTATGATATAGTATGCATAAAAATCGTCTTCTTATTGACAGCAGAGATACATTTACATGAACATAGATACATGTGTATTTGTTTACAATTTAGAGTGCACGAACGCACACGCTTATTCATGGAATAACAAATATATGGCAGTTAGTGTTTTACTTTCTTTTCAAGCTGCATATGCAGCAAACACCTTTTGGAAAATAGTTTTTGCTTATTAAGCGTATTAACAATAATCTATTAATATGCAAAATTATAACAATAATAATGCATGGGAGACTTTGGGATTTTGAATAAGAGATCGTGTATATAATTATATAAAACCTGCCCCAGAGCCATCTGGCGGATTATATATTGCATTTGTGTCTCACACACAACTAATTTTGTACTGTTCTACATATAGATACATGCACTTCTGGAACACTGGATACATTACCAATGGTTTTAAAAGTGCCTTGTTCCCATAGATAGTCCTCTGTTGGTCCAATTATGCAGAAAAAAACATGGGGTTGACCAGGTTGCTTTTTCACAATTTTGCTGGTTTGACGGCAATTCTTCATTTTTGACAATTCTGCCCATTTATTGCAATGTATCACTACGCATCTTTAAACTGTTATGGCTTCATAAAACTGTTCCCAAACGTCATCCAAACTTGACAAAAATCATGAAAATGTTCCAATGTTCTCATATGCACAAAGAAATATGACATTTTAAGCATTTTTAACAAAAATAATGCCCAACCGCTTAAAACAGCTCTAATTTCTTGGGCGTAAGAATTTTGCTACCGTCATGTAAGGAAGGTAATTCTTAAGTGAGACTATGGAACGCCATAGCTGTCTTATGTGGTCCATTTTATATGTATTATGTGCATTCCTTATTATATCATGTGCATTCATCATTGTATTATTGCTTTGTTTATTATATTATGTAGAAACGTTATTACATTATGACGATACTTCATTACATTTTGTAGATACTTTATTATATTATGTAGACTGTTTATTACATTATGTAGATACGTCATTATATTGTGTAGATACTTCATTACATTATGTCGAAACTTTATTATATCTTGTCGAAAGTTTATTATATTATGTAGATACTTTATTACATTATGTCGAAAGTTTATTATATCTTGTCGAAAGTTTATTATATTATGTGCATTCTTCATTATATTATGTCAAAACTTCCTTATGATGACGAGATCATTTTGACGGGGTGATTTATATACTGACACACATTGCATCGTGCTTAATACACAACACTAATTTAATGAGTCAGCTATCACTTCAAAATTGATATTATAACTACAATAAACAATCATAAAATTATTTAAGAAATACTTGCACACTGATTAAATTGTATATCAAATTTTTAAAGAAAGAATTCAATTTCGAAAAATTAATCAATCAAACGACCGATAAATAAATGTAATTATTAAGAATGAAATGCTGTTTATCCAAATATGTTTTATTTATGGGACGGGATGCCAAACAAGTTTATATGGCTTTGTAACACTGTTGTACGGACATACAAGTTTATATGGTTTTGTAACAGTTTTGTAAGGACACACAATTTTACATGGCTTTAAAACACTATTTTGAGGGAATACAAGTTTATATGGCTTTCTAACACTATTAAATGGACATACCAGTTTACATGGCTTTCTAACAATATTGTCAGGACATACAAGATAGTATTGCTTCCTAACTGTATAATAAGGACATACAATGTAATATGGCTTTTTAACACTATTGTAAGGACATACATGTTTATATGGCTTTGTAACATTATTGTAAGTGCATACCATTTTATATGGCTTTGTAACACTATTGTACGGATATACAATTTTATATGGCTTTTTAACAATACTGTAAGGACATACAAGTTTATTTGACATTATCACAGTATAATCTGAACATACACTTTAATATGGTGTTGTAATACTATTGTAAGGACATACAAGATTATATGGCGTTGTGACACTATTGTAAGGACAGTCATGTTTATATGACTTTGAGCAATATTGTAAGGATATACACATTTATATGGCTTTGTTACACTATTGTAAGGACTTACATGTCAATATTGCGTTGTAACACTATTGGAAGGACATACAAGTTTATCTGGCTGTCTAACACTATTGTTAGGACATACATGTTTATATGGCTTTTAACACCATTGAAAGGACATACAAGTTCATATGGCTTTGTAACACTAGTGTAAGGACATACAAGTTTATATGGCTTTCTAACACTAGTGTTAGGACATACACGTCTATATTACTTTGTAACATTAGTGTGAGGACATAAAAGTCTATATAGCTTTGTAACACTAGTGTAAAGACAAACAAGTGTAAATAGCTTTGAAACAGTATTGTAAGGACATACAAAATTGTATTACTTTGACACACTTTTGTAATGACGTTCAAGTTTATAAGGCTTTGTAACACTAGTTTAAGGACGTACAAGATTATATGGCTTCCTAACACTATTGTTAGGACATATAGGTTTATATGGTTTTCTAACTCTATTGTAAGGACATACACACGTTCATATGCCTTTCTAACACTATTTAAGGACATACACGTTTATATGGCTTTGTAACGCTATTGTATTGAATGAATGAATGAATAGGGTTTTACGGCGTACCAACACATTATAGGTTATTCGACGCCAACAGGAAGGAAGATTCCAGGTTCACTCTACATGTACAAAAACAACAAATTAACATACAGATAAAAAAAAAACATCAACAAATATGCAGACTGAATCTAGAACCTTGATACCTGCAGAACTGCAGAGTTTCAGCAAATTCTGTCGTATTACTCAAAGTGTTGCTTCTTACAGCATGCATGAGCCACAGTGGTCCTATTCTTGCCATCAGCCATGGCTCCCTGAAACCACACAGGGGTTGATAATTTAACCACAATAGTGAACATGACAAAAAATAATAAAATGAACATGACACCCATTCGGAGGATTCCTACCCCTCTGCAGAGATCGACAGTGATTCTATTCTTAGCCGGAACAACACGGACTGTAACGCTATTGAAAGGACATACAAACTTATATGGTTTTGTAACATTATTGTAAGGACATACAAGTCTATATGGCTTTCTAACACTATTTTAAGGACATACATGTTTATATGACATTGTAACTTGTTTGTGTAGTGTGTAATGTGATGGACGTGTTTTTCTGCCTGGACTAATATTGGCAGTTTATGTCGAAATTTGTGAATGCAAACGGATAGATTTTATGTAGACTTTTAGTGCAAGATACGGACTTTGCGATGGTAATTATAGCTTGTTGATTTGTATTACTGCTATTGAGAGTTTACGAGTAATTCAAATACAAAAGGTTGATGTAATATCAAAATATCGATAAAGCGTGAAACGCATCAATAAACTGAGCTGACCAACTAACCCGCCTATTATTATGGAGTAAAGCGTTACATGATGGTTACAGAGTTCAGGTATTGCTGAATTATAAAACAACGGAAGCGGATAAGTGACATAGTTATATATTATCCCGACATTTTTCTGTGCACATTACTTTAAACACGTTCATATTCATAAAATGGGTATAGCTATATCAAACTACTAATTGAGGATTGGTATTTTCTGTGGAGGAAAATTTAGTGAGAAATATAATCGGTGTAAAGAGATCTGTAATGCTTATACAAAATCTGGGGTTATCCACTAGTGTTAGCTTCATGTATAGTCATATTGTTTATACTTTTGGGATGTAAATCTTCACTGATGACTTGCCAGTTTCTCCAGGGGCACTATGCTACAAGCAACATTATACCATACCGGTTCCATGTCGAGTCTGTCTTAACAGGAACAGAAACTACACCCATAGCAACGTGCCTTAGTGACAGTAAGTTGTATACATCTTATTGTCAAAGGTTATTGGTTATTGCAAATGATCTGGAATTAAATCCAGAGCCATCGTCAAAGACTCAACAAAAATTGGATGCTATTTCGAACTCAAATATGAAAATGTCATATCAGCTTGATGAAGGTAAACGTGAGGTAATGGCCGTAAGGATAGAAATGATATCGGTTCGAAAAGATGTTGCAGATATAAGGGGAAACGTTGCGAGCGTTGAATTGAAGCAAAGTGATCCTGAAAACAGATCTACGAGAATGAGATCATAGACTCCGATATGCGTGCTATTTCATTGGAAAATGAAATTAAGTCAGAGAGAATTGAGAAGCTTAAACGACAAAATGACTGTATGGAAATGGAAACCAGGAAAAATAAATTGAGAGTGTTTAGACTTACCAAATCTGAAAATGAATCTGATGAGTTATTAAAAACAAAAAAAAAATCAGAAACTATGGATACCGCATATACAGGTGGAAACTATAGCGCGGATGTGGTTTTGTATGCAAAAAGGCTTGGCCAGTCACAACCAGATCAGCCAAAAATGGTTTTAATAAAGTTTAAGGATTTTAAAAGTAAAATGAAGTTGTTTTCGGTTAGGGCTGATTTGCATGAAAAGGTTATACGAATTTCTAGTGATCTTACGACACTGCAAAGGGAGAAATTAAATGATCTGAAAAAGCGTGACCAATATGGCTATTTCAAAAATGGGAAATTAGAGATAATTACTGCCAAAGATGATAATAAGTGTATGAAAGAAGGAAATCAAACAATATGAGCATGCCAGCTGCAAATGACGACATGAACAGGGGTATAGAGATCGAAGTTCATGTTGAATAGGACAATGGCCAACGCCCTTCACATTCTAAACAAAAAATACTAACCTGGAACATTAACGGTTTAACTGACAAACTTGATGATACAGAATTAATAAATTTGAGGTAGCATGATATCATATGTATAGTAGAAACTTGGATTAACGACTTAACAGGAGTTCAAAATGTTTTGCCTGAGTTTTTAAATTTTGTATGTTTAGCAAAAAGGTCACGAGCAGGTGGTCGAAATAAAGGTGGTATTATATTTTTTGTCAACAATTGCTTTTCAAATGTCGTCTCTAGAATCATTGATGATTTTGAATTCGGTGTTATACTTGAATTTGATAAAAGTATTGTAAATATGCAAACAAATTTTATACTGATGTGTTTATATTTGCCACCCGAAAGCTCTACATTTTATGGAGATCTGAGTCAAAAGGGAATTCGGTGTTGGGAAGGATTGCTTGTAAATAGTAGCAATTTACTTATAACTTGTAATATATTGTTATGTGAGGATTTGAACGCACGGACAGGTGATCTTGATGGAACTGTTTCTATTAATGACAACATTCCTGAATTTCAAGAGTATGTAGATATATTTGATGATAATCATTGTACTAATAGATAGAACCAAGATGATACAATTAACAAATTTGGTAGAGATTTAATAACTCTATGTTAAGAATATTTTTTCATTCTAATCATAACTGGTAGATTAGGGTCTGATACATTTTACGGTGGCTTTACATATATCAGTATACATAGATGTAGTACTGTAGACTATTTTATTGCTACCAGAAACATATTTGATTGTGTTATTGTTTTTGAAATACAGACCAGGTCAGACAGTGATCACTTGCCTGTTTTATCATCCTTAGGTAGGGCCGTTATAAAAAATGTTGAGCAGGTATCTAATGTGCCCATGACTATCTAGTCGTCCACAAATTATTGTTTTGATAGTTATAGTGCTGAAGATTTTAAAACTGTGCTGTATGAAAATGTACTTGATGGAATTTTTGATAATATTAGGGATAAAATAGATGATGAAAATGTTGAAATTGAAGATATTGTTAATACATTTGAGTTAACTATTTTAACTTGTAGTGAACGATTTAAATATTTAAAGGACGACTCTGAAAAACGGTCGTCAAAGAAATGGTCTGACAGTGAGTGCAGATCTCTTAAAACTAAACAAAGTAAACTGCTTCGCAAATGGCGAGGTAGCCAATAAGCGTGTGATCTGAATTTATATTTGGACAGTCGTAAACAGTATAAATATTTATGTAAACGTAAGAAAAAGACTTATAATGATGATTTCTTAAATAAACTGGAATCATCGGTTAAAAATCTTAAGATGTTTTGGAAGAATTTAAAATTATATTCACAGGTTCAGGGTCAAGTCCCAAAAGATTCTTCATCTCAGTACTTCAATAATTTTAAACAAAATTTTAATAGTGATGGTGATGTAACCATAGAAGACGATAGTGAACTAAATCTTGACCTAGATGATATTGAAGTAATTTTGTTTAACGGTGACATCACAGATGACGAAATTGTTGATGCAGTAAAGGGTATGACCAAAAAAATTCGCAAGTGGTAATCTTGTTGCAGAACATTTTATTGATGGCATTAATATTTTGTTACCATTTATTCGGAAACTGTTTAATAGAATCTATAGATCTGGAGAATTTCCAGCTTCATGGACAAAATGTATAATTGTCCCCGTACATAAAAGGGGCAAATAAAAGATCCAGTCAATTACAGAGGCATATCTCGTATAGATATTTTTAGTAAACTTTACATTAGTATCTTGACTAAGCGGGTTACTTTTTTTGTTAACGCTTTTTTATAAAATAACCGAGTCGCAGGCAGGTTTTTGTTCAGGCTGTTCGACTGTTGATAATGGCTTTGTTTTGTATTCATTTGTTAACAAATATTTGTGTAAGAAACATTAACCTGTTTATGTGACTTTCGTAGACTTTAAAAAAGCGTTTGATTCTGTTAATAGATCTAAGTTGTATACAGTGTTACAACAAATTGGAATTAAAGGCAATCAATTTCAGCCCATAAAAAGTATTTACCGATCCATAAAAGCTAGAGTAAGAATCAGATCAGCCTTTACAAAGTATTTTAATTGTCCACTTGGACTTAGACAAGGCTATAAGTTAAGACCTATATTATTTACATTTTTTATAAATGAACTAATGCAACTGTTGCTAACAGTGGTACACATGACATACAATTATTTCCTGAGATAACTGAAATCTTTTCATTACTTTTTGCTGACTGTGTAGCATTAATTGCCGATACTGGTTTACAGTGCTAACTAAATTATCTCCGTCAGTACTGTTTGGACTGGTTGTTGAATGTAAATCTAGGAAAACAAAAAATATTGTGTTTAAAAACGGTGGCCAGTTAGCTAGGCGTGAAAAATGGTTTTATGATAATCATCAATTAGAAACAGTAAACACTTTTTTCCTATGTTGGTTTGCTATTTACAAGTAAACTATCACTTTATAAAATGTCTGAAAACACGGCGAATAAAGCTAAACGAGTTCTAATATCTGTTCTAAAAAGCGTTAACAATTTATTACCTATGCTTTCTTCAACATATTTTAAAATATTTGATACAAAAGTGTGTCCTGTATTTATGTATGGTGCTGAATTGTTGGGTCTAGAACATAGTGATTTCGTTGAACGTGTACATATTTATGCATGTGAAATATATATAAATGCACCATTTATATCTTGTAAAGCCGCAGTTATGTGGGACTGTGAGAGATATCCTACGTATATAGTAGCTGCTAAACGTTGTATTACTTTTTGGTTAAGAATATTGAGTTTACCAAATACTAGATATGTTAAAAATGTTATATTACGCTTAAATATGTATCAAAAATTAAAATTGTATAAAAATTGATTTGGGTAATTTTGGAAAAGGCAGAATGTAGCTAACCATAAATTGTTTGTCGTACAATATATAAATATACTTAAAGATTAATATATTCAAAACTGGCATGCTGATTGCTCACAGAATAATTAGTTAGTACTGTATAGAGAGTTTAAATGCAATTTCAGTTTCGAGCCATACTTACAGTATATTAACATACTAAAGTTTAGACAGAGTATTGTTACATTTAGAACTTCTTCTCATACTTAAATGATTGAAAAAGGACGTCACATGAAAATTTTAAGAGAAATGTGTTTTTGCATAATCCGTGATTTACTTATTGCAACAGAATACCACCTTCTTCTGGTATGGCCATTATATAGAAAGCTACGTTTACGTTATCTGCAAAAGAAATATTTTGAATCTCCGTCCTTGAGCAAGTTTAATATATTAATGTCTAGTAAAAATGAAAATACTGTACGCAATTTAGCAATGTTTATATATTATGCATTCTCATTGAGAAATAATCTCATAAACTGTATCTAGTATGTTTATTGAATATGTATGTATATATAAATGAAATGTGTGTATAATATGTTAGTAACTGACATAATTATATCACATGTGCACAGTACTATGCATTGTATATATTTGTTAATTATTGTATTGTGTATGGACCGGTGACTTTGAAACCAATAAAATAAAGTTGACTAAGTAACACTACTGTAAGGACATACACGTTTATATGGCATTGCAACACTATTGTAAGGACAAACACGTTTATATGGCTATATACACTATTGTAAGGACATACACGTTTAGATGGCTTTCTAACACTATTGTTAGGACAAACAAGTCTATATGGCTTTATAACACTTGTGTAAGGACATACAAGTCTATATGGCTTTGTAACACTATTGTAAGGACATACACAATTTTATTGCTTTGTAACAATATTATAAGTACGTAAAAGTTTATATGGTTTGTACCACTATTGTTAGATTGGACAAGTTTATATGGCTTTCTAACACTATTGTAAAGACATACACGTTTCTTTGGCTTTCTAACATACACGTTCATATGCCTTTCTAACACTATTGTAAGGACATACATGTTTATTTGGCTTTGTAACACTATTGTAAGGACATACAATTCTATATAGCTTTGTAACACTATTGTAAGGACATACATGTTTATAAGGCGTTGTAACACTATTGTAAGGACGAACACGTTTATACGGCTTTGTTACATTATTGTAAGGACATACATGTTTATATGGCGTTGTTCATGCAAGGACATACACGTTTATATGTGTTTTTGACACTATTGTAAGAACATACATGTTTATATGGCTTAGTAACACTAGTGTTAGCACATACAAGTTGATATGGCTTTCTAACACTATTGTAAGGACATACAAGTGTATATGGCTTTGTTACACTATTGTAAGGAAATACACGTTTATATGACCTTGAAACACTATTGTAAGGACAAACAAGTTTATATAACTTTGATACACTATTGTAAGGACGTACAAGTTTATATGACTTTGTTACACTATTGTAAGGACAAACAAGTTTATATGGCTTTGTAACACTTGTGTAAGCACATACATGTTTATATAGCTTTGTTACACAATTGTACGGACAAACAAGTCTATATGGCTTTGTAACACTATTGTAAGGACGTACAATTTATATAACTTTGTTACACTATTGTAAGGACGTACAATTTATATAACTTTGTTACACTATTGTAAGGACATACATGTTTATATGGCTTTGTAACACTTTTGTAAGGACAAACAAGTTTATATGGCTTTGTAACACTAGTGTAAGCACATACATGTTTATATGGCTTTGTAACACAATTGTACGGGCAAACATGCTTATATGGCTTTGTAACACCATTTTACGGACAATCAAGTTTATATGGCTTTGTAACACTTTTGTAAGGACAAACAAGTTTATATGGCTTTATAATACTATTGTAAGCACATACATGTTTTTTGGCTTTGTAATACTATTGTAAGCACATACAAGTTTTTATGGCTTTGTAACATTAGTGTAAGCATATACATGTTTATATGGCTTTGTAACACAGTCGTACGGACAAACAAGTTTATATGGCTTTGTAACACTATTGTAAGAACATACAAGTGTATATGGCTTTGTAACACTATTGTAAGGACATACAAAATCAATTATATTGCTTTGTTAAACTATGGTACAAACAAGTTTTTATGGTTTTCTAACACTTTTGTAAGGATAAACATGTGTATATGGTTTTGTCATACTATTGTGAGGGCATACACGTTTATATGGCTTTTTAACACTATTGTAAGGACGTACAAGTTTATATGGTTTTCTAACACTATTGTAAGAACGTACAAGTTTATACGGTTTTTTAACACTATTGTAAGGACAAACAATTGTATATGGTTGTGTAACACTATTGTAAGGATATACAAGTTTATTTGTTTTTAACACTATTGTAAGTACATACAAGTTTATATGACTTTCTAACACAATTGTTAAGGACATACACGTTCATATGCCTTGCTAACACCATTGTTATGACATACAAGTTTATATGGTTTTGTGACACTATTGTAAGGACGTACAAGTTTATTTGGCTTTTTAACACTTTTGTAAGGACATACAAAATAAAATGGCTTGCTAACACTATTGTAAGGACATACAAGTTTATCTGGCTTGCTAACACTTTTGTAAGGACATACAAGTTTATATGGGTTGCTAACGCTATTGTTAGGACGTACAATTTGATATTGCTTGCTAACGCTATTGTAAGGACGTACCTGTTGATATGGCTTGCTAACACTATAGTAAGGACGTACCTGTTGATATGGCTTGCTTACACTATAGTAAAGACGTACCTGTTGATATGGCTTGCTAACACTATAGTAAGGACGTACCTGTTGATATGGCTTGCTAACACTATAGTAAGGACGTACCTGTTGATATGGCTTGCTAACAATATAGTAAGTACGTACCTGTTGATATGGCTTGCTAACACTATAGTAAGTACGTACCTATTGATATGGCTTGCTAACACTATAGTAAGGACGTACCTGTTGATATGGCTTGCTAACACTATAGTAAGTACGTACCTATTGATATGGCTTGCTAACACTATAGTAAGGACGTACCTGTTGATATGGCTTGCTTACACTATAGTTAGGACGATACACGAAATAACCAATGTTTTAAATAGGGAAAAAATAATTTGTATGAAAATCTCGGTTTTGTTTATCGAGAAACAGCCCTTGTGGTTCCGGCTAAGTTAGAATCACTGTCGATCTCTGCAGAGGGGTAGGAATCCCCCAAATGGGTGTCATGTTTATTTAATCATTTTTTGTCATGTTCACTATTGTTGTTAAATTATCAACACTTGTGTTGTTCCAGTGAACCATGAGTGATGGCAAGAATAGGATCACTTTGGCTGCTGCATGTCGTAAGAAGCGACAAATTGAGTAATACTGTAGAATTTGCTTAAACTCTGCTGTTCTGCAGGTATCAAGGTTCTAGGTTCATTCTGCATATTCATTTGTTGGTGTATTTTTTTAATCTGTATGTTAATTTGTTGTTTTTGTACATGTAGAGTGAACCTGGAATCTTCCTTCCTGTTGGCGTCGCATAATCTATAATATGTTGGTAAGCCGTAAAACCCTATTCATTCATTCATTCATTATCGAGAAACTAGGTCAGTCGTAGTGTGTAATCTTTCTACAACAATTAACTAATCAATTCATACTTTTATTGATGCCACACGTAAGCATCCTATGCAATGCATACCAGTTAAAAAAAGAATGCTATACAATGCCAATGCCGTCCCCGGCGGATGTATAATTGGACTACAAAAACAGATAGCGTGCACAAACGTTGTGACAAGTATGCCATTTATGACATTAAATATACGTAAATATCAGGATTACTCCAATGGCTTGCATTCTAGATATTTCAGATAGGATGTATTGTAATGAAAATGATACAGTATAGTTGATATTTCATTGGAGAATACATAAAACTGCTTAACACACACTCTTTCTCTCTCGATATTCATACATCTTATTTCAACGTAAATATTGATATTGCATATTATTTGTTTAATAAAATATATGTTCTGTTCTGTTCTGTATAAAATGTAAAGCGTTACAAACAACCTTGACATTTACCTTAGATATTTAAGAGAATGTAAAAACATACAATCTTAGCCCAAGCGAAATCCAAACTAAACACACATTCTAAATAGCAACCTTAAGTAATCAGCATCAATATATTTTTATCTAATTAGTGTACATTAATTAATCAGATTTCTCTCTCTGTCAATCTCTCTCTCTCTCTCTCTCTCTCTCTCTCTCTCTCTCTCTGTAAGGATATTCGTGACCAAGTGATCTACGTGAAAGGAGAAGTATTTGATATATAATAAATTGTCTGGAGCTAGAAAATGTTTAATTTTTAGAAATTCATTAGATTTGTCAAGGAGTCAAAAAGGCTTTCTGTTTCAATGTCAGAATACTCCACAAAACAATTCTACAGATACGAAAAGAAAAAGTCAATGTTTGAAAAGCATTTGAAAAAATATTGCTAAATAATGTTTTGGTTTTGAATACAAAATACAATACCGATGAAGATTCTTTCTGATAGCGGGAGCATCAGCGAAATATTAAAATGAAACAGGTAGGTCAAGTAAGCAGAATAGCAGAACAGCAGAATGCTTTTTTTCATTCTGCCAGCAGAACAGCAGAATGAACAATTGTCATTCTGCCAGTAAAATAACAGAACAGCAGTTTGAAACATTCTGCCGTACTGCTATTCTTCTTACTTTTCAAATGGAACCCTATACCTCAGCTATATCGGACATATAAAATAATGCCACTTATTTTGGTGATTATACTTTCTTACCAAAACAAACTGATTTTATGATAACATCAGGAAAATCCCCGTGAGTTTATCAGATAGCGTATAAAACGTTTTTGGAATAGTACGTCCGTCTCATGTCTTTATATTTTATTTAATATATGTTTCAAAATTGGCTAATTTCCAACTGACTTGGGTAAATCTATTAGCTCCATACCATTGCATTTTAAATTGTACATCGTCACGTGTTCGGATAAATAGAATACGAACATACTGGTTTACAATGGACTCAGGTTAAACATATCAACACAAACATAGTATAATGAATAAGCATGCGCAATAAGCATTAAATAAAAAGAGGAGGTAAATCATTGCCTATAGAGAATTTTAGGTAAATATGAAACTGAACATTATTGTTAAACTATATTATCTCAGTTCCGTAGATCCCTCTCGATACGCTGTTTCACCTATAACCATCGGGTCTTGTATATTATGAAAGGTTTTATGTCAACAAAGGAGTAAGTTATTAAATAAAATCAGATCAAAATTTAAAAAAAAAACATATTGAATTGGCAAGTGTATGAGGATTTATTTGAGTTATGTGTGATTTCAGATGTTCCTTAAAAAATAATAGAAATTCAGTTGTTTAAATTCCAATGAAGTTGTAGAACGGACACAACGCAATGTTGGGAAAGCCACATTTGAGCACGTTGATTGGTCAGTTGCTTCAACTGAAAGTTTGAATGACGTCATAGTCTAGTAAGCGTCCAATTGCTATGAATTGTGGGAAAGGAATATAATTCCCTGTTTTTTTCATTAGGGGCTTATAGACCATAATCAGGCGGTATCAAGTTCAGGAATAGACTGGTTTCTATTAAGAAACGTAATTGCGCTTTGCTATTTGTTTTATAAACAAAGTGTAAACAAAGCATACATCTTCGTCAGGGATGCAGGTACATAAAATATGTTTATAAATTACCATAATTTCATTATTTTCGGCCACCTGGCCTTTATAAAAGAATCATTACTTGAATATGTGACTTCCATTTTGACAATATTTCGAAGCTATATACTGGTGCACATTTGATGCGAAATAAATAAATACATTAATACAAAACAAATATTAAATGTGTGTTTTTGTGGGGGGTTTTCTGCTGCAAATGTTACTTTGATCGTGTTATTTGCCTCCGTGTGATATAACTTTATCTTTTAACACCATTATCTGTGTGTGTAATGTGTTGTGACGTCTTTCTGCTCCATAATCATTATTATTTGCCTCCGTGTCATATAACTCTATCTATTAACACCATTCTCTGTGTGTGTAATGTTTGTGACGTCTTTCCGCTCCATAATCATAATTATTTGCCTCCGTGTGATATAACTCTATCTATAAACACCATTCTCTCTGTGTGTAATGTTTGTGACGTCTTTTCGCTCCATAACAATTGTTATTTGCCTCCGTGTGATATAACTTTATCTGTTAAAACCATTATCTGTGTGTGCAATGTTTGTGACGTCTTTCCGCTCCATAACCATTGTTATTTGCCTCCGTGTGATAAAACTTTATCTATTAAAACCATTCTCTGTGTGTGTAATGTTTGTGACGTCTTTCCGCACCATGATTATTGTTATTTGCCTCCGTGTCATATAACTCTATCTATTTACACCATTCTCTGTGTGTATAATGTTTGTGGCGTCTTTCCGCTCCATAATCATTATTATTTGCCTCCGTGTGATAAATCTTTATTTATTAACACCATTCTCTGTGTGTATAATGTTTGTGACGTCTTTCCGCTCCATAATCATTATTATTTGCCTCCGTGTGATAAATCTTTATTTATTAACACCATTCTCTGTGTGTGTGATGTTTGTGACGTCTTTCCGCTTGTGACGTCTTTCTGCTTCATAATTATTATTATTTGTCTCCGTGTGATAAAACTTTATCTATTAACACCATTCTCTGTGTGTATAATGTTTGTGGCGTCTTTCTGCTCCATAATCATTATTATTTGCCTCCGTGTGATAAAACTTCATCTGTTAACACCATTCTCTGTGTGTATAATGTTTGTGGCGTCTTTCCGCTCCATAATCATTGTTATTTGCCTCCGTGTGATAAATCTTTATCTATTAAAACCATTCTCTCTTTGTGTAATGTTTGTGACGTTTTCCCGCTCCATAATCATTGTTATTTGCCTCCATGCGATATAACTTTATCTATTTACCATTCTTTGTGTGTAATGTGTGCGGGGTCATTCAGCTAAATAATCTTTGTTACTGTTGTTACTGGCTGTTTATGACAGCACGTTCTTGTCTCTAACTATGCTGTAAACGATTTATCTACTGTTTCTTGTCAGTTAGTCACAATATGTTTCTCCCTTTCTCTCATATCGTGCAATCAAAGAATATGTAATACAGAAATAGATCAAGAACGACAACAAATAAAAATAAACTCAGATTATACCATGACAATTAACGAAAGGAAACACTTATACTTATTAAAAGGAGATATATGACTGTTCTGTATGTTGTTTCGTGTCTCATTAAGGTGTATGTCCACCATTGTTTTTTTTTCTTTATTCAATCAAATAATAAAAGTTTGAAGACTTGTCATTCATAGAGAGACTCAAATGAAAGAGGTGAAGCTTACATTTTACTGTTTGTCAACCTCTGCACTACCAAAATATGATGAGAAAAGTAGGGTTCATATGTCATATAAGATATTTTTTCTGCTCAGTGTGTCCACTGTTGACAAAGTGAAAGTTGACTTCCTAAATCATGTATTCATACCCCAATTTTCAAGCATAAATTGTTTTCTAAATTCACAATTCAAACATGACAATGCTTTCGAAACGTTCAAAATACATCAATAATGGCATTAAAATAAGGAAAGTGCAATTTTAAAGAAGAAGAAAGAGGATTATTTATAACCGCCATTATGCGACTACAGTTGTAAGTACTTCCTTTCTCCAATGGTGGTAAAAATACTCTTTAAATGTTTGTATACCTTTTTCTGCGCCAAATTTTTCAAATATTTATGATGATGATGTTGAATATGGTGGTGGGTGACGATGATAATGATGATGTTGTTAATGAAAACATTGACGATATCAATAGAGAGGTCTTTGTTGGTAATCATGAATACTATTTATGATACTCATAATGATGAAGATGATGATGATAAAAACGGTGATGATGATAATGGTGATGGTGACGATAATCATAAAAACTATGATAATAATAATGATGATGACGATGAATATGGCGATGACGATGATGACAATATGGATTGTGGTGACAATAACGACAGTAATTATGAATACGTTGATTTACGTTGATGACAGTACTTATAGCGAGTTCATCCAAAATACATTCAACTTAACATTAAACAAAAATAAATAGTTCCCTTCAAGTATCAATAAATATTATAGAAATGCACTAAAAAGTAATGATCTTGAAAAATTATTGTGCTTGAAGATTTAGAGAAATCTTCAAAGGTAAATCCAAATATATAAATAAATTAATCACTTGTGTGAAGTGTCTGATGCTAATGTAATAAGCTATAACAAGGGTTAAAACTTTTTGTAGATCGAGATTATACGGTGCATTTGATAACCAATCTGGCCATGTTTTATATATTTGACTGCACTCACGTGTTGTTTTGTTTAATTACTTTGCAACATATGTAAATAAACTCCTCTGCGGTTTCATTATGTGCACGTTATAAATCATATTCTTATATTAACGATTACCACTTCTGCAAGTAATGGGGAATATGTTGTTATATCAAGTCGATGAGCACGTGTAAATTGTCTGCGTCAGTTTATACATACACACCCATTTGAATGGGAGCTTTATCAAAAGAGGATGTGATGTTAACATTTTTGTCAAAAGAATACCATGTGAAGTTCATTCAGTCTTTTCAGTGAAAATTATCAATATGTATAGTCCCATCTGGCTTACATTCTAAGCAGTCGGTAGTTCTTAGCGGTATAAATATGCTAGAATGAGAGGAATAATGTGTTGCTGCATGTTAACTCAAATATGAACATTACCGCCTGGTTAGAAAATTTGCATTTTGTTAATCGGTCACTGTGTGACACGTGGACAGATAGAAGCACAACAGCGACATCAAACGTGTCAAGTCGACAATGTGCGCATTTTCACTTGTGTTACAACATGCTATCAAGTGTCATGAACATCTACATGATGCATTTCCCGCTGCGAAAGTTAAAATTGATCACAACTCTAGAAAAAGCATCGAAAAAGGAACTTAACCAGTAACACCGATGCTGTCGGCCAAGTTGTTTATCGTTCGCGAGAGAAATGAAAAATAAACATTTTTAGCCCTACAATGCCATCCAATGAAACAAATTGTTCCAAGACCCAAATTTTGCGCATTTATATTGTACATTAAGAAATTTGAAAACTTTCTCTCTTTGTTCTAGCAATTATTGTTACGACATGTCGCACCAATCAAAACATGTGGGTATATACGGTCGCAGCTGTCGATAAGATGACTGCTCTGCAAGAGACGAATATATGTGATCCACCTTCATAGGAAGTAGATAATACCTAATTACAAGTTACATATTAAATCGTTGTTACGTGTAATAAACTGTTAATTAACTATATCATTATACGGTAGGTAGGTATTTTTCACGTCACAGATTAATTAGTTATATCGGTTTATATGATTAATTGATGAGCTGCTGTGGGTAATAAAGCATAATTATCATACTGATCCTTAATATGAGCACATTAATTAATTATAAAAACCGCTCGCTCCAAAAGCTTTAGGTGAAAATGTTACTTGCGGAAGGGCGGTGGTTCTACTCAGTCTGAGGTCTTCCTTCACCAGTTAAGCTGGATATGCCATGATATATAACCTAAAATGTGTTGAAAATGGCGTTATATATAGATGTTCAAGATTCTTTATTTGTAACTTAAACATATAATGTTTCTCATTATATACATATATTATACATACATCCAATATATTTATTTATCACGTGGCACATTTAATGAAATAATTTGTTAATAATTTTTAATATTTTTGACACTAAAGGTAGCATCTGTATATCTCGATGGCTTGGCGTAAGACTGGACCAAGTCACTTTTTGAAAAATGTTCAGGAGAAGCAAAACACTGATTATATTCTTTAATATTTGGATAAGAAGGATATAACAAAGCATATTTATACTTAACCATACATGAATTTATGCTATGTAATTTAATTTACATTTCTATAACTGGAAATATTGTGTGTTGGAAAAGTGGACTCATTTTGCACTGAATATCTTGGCGCAAGACAAGTCCAACTCAACTTAGACCTATTTTGCATTAAATAGTTCAGTGCAAGACAAGGCCAAGTTGAGTTGGGCTTGTCTTGCACTGATACATTAAGAGTTATTCTAGACCAACTAAAGTATTTTAAGTCTTGAAGGGAATTTTTTTTTATGTGAAATAGGTTCAACTTAGTACAGAACTCTGACTTTTTAAGATTTTTGAAGATAATAATTGTTTATAACTTTACCAAGCACAGCTTAAAATCACCCAGGCTATATTCATTTATCAAGCAATAAAGTACTAGCTATACCTATAAACTACACTTTTTTTATTTATTATCATCATACAGGGTATAATAAGCCTATTGATATGTCTGTACCCCGCCCCCCCCCCCCCCCCCCCCCCACCCCCCTAAGACTTGTGGCTCATAATGAGGTACAATTGATGGTAAACTGAAATATTGGCAATAAATAACCTACAATGTGTTGGTACACCGTAAAACCCCATTCATTCATTCATTTTGATTAGTGACTTATATTTAGAGACCGACAGCTTTGGAGACATTTTACTATTATACAACAATTCAACAGGTTTATGTCAAAATTATCACATCACAAAATTATTTCTTTTTTGTCTTTCCTTAACTGAATCTTTAATGGGAAGTTTAATAAATAAACCAAATATATCTATTGACATATTGACATAATCTAAACTGATGATGATGTTCCATTATGCCTCATAAAATACATGTTATAGTCAGAAACTTACATAGATTAAAATTCTAACCAAATGATTTTACCATGGAAACTGAAGTAACTGATTCTGAGCATACAAGTTTAAGCCACAAAACTGAGTTAAAGGGTAGTCAAACATTAAATTTTGATAGTGAAGTGTTGTTAAATGAAGAAAGGGATCTATGTAAAGATGATCCGGAAATAGTGTCAATATGTCATCCACAATGAAGAAGACAAAATTAATAAAAAATTTAAGTAGAAACATTGTGAATGAAAAAAGAACTTGAGAAGGATATAAACAGCAGTTTTACAGATAACACAACTTGATAAGTCAAATGATATCAGATGGGAAAAAAGTAAAACCATTTTCATCAATTCCAGAAAATGGCATTTCAAAGTTGAAGGTCAATCTGTTCCTGTAATGCAAAACATATCTCTTGCATTCACCAAATATGGGTCATGCAATGGTAGACATTGCTTTAAAAAGTATGGATTTACTTGAAACAAAATATCTGATGTAGACTCACCTGACTAAAGCAGGAAAGTACACTAATAGGCTTAATAGTATTCCTCCAGATCAGGTAGCTTAAATTAAGGAACATAATTTTATAAATTAGTTTCTCATAGAATTTACAATACTGCCAATATTTAAGTTTCAAACAAATGGTATCTAGAGTCAGGTTCAAGTGTGTCCATATCTTCAACCACCAATTTAACATTGCCTTTCACAGGTGTGATTTATGCTCCTGCTTTAGCTTCTAACAAGTTGTGATGCAAATAGACTGTTGAAAATACATTAAAAGCAAAAACTTCACATCAAAACAAATAACTTGATAAAGGGCGTGAAATTTTAAGACAATGAGCCTGTTTAGACCTTCAATAGATTCTTCCATGGCATGAAGGCATATCATGTCAAGGAGCAAATGAAATTGCCTTTTACATTTATAAATTACTTGACCTTCAGTTAAGAAAAGACAAAAAAGAAATAATTTTGTGTTGCAATTATTTTGACATAAACCTGTTGAATTTTGTATAATGGTAAAAGGCCTCGAAAGCTGTCGGTCTCTAAATATAAGTCACTAGTCAAAATGAATTAATAAATAGGGTTTTACGGTTTACCAATACATTGTAGGTTATTCGATGCCAATAAGAAAGAAGATTCCAGGTTTACTCTACATGTACAAAAACAACAAATTGACACATAGATGAAAAATGTCACATCAACAAATGAATATGCAGAATGAACTTAGAACCTTCATACCCGCAGAACTGCAGAGTTTCAGCAAATTTTGTTGTATTACTCAAAGTGTCGCTTCTTACGACATGCACAAGCCAGAGGGATCTTTTCCATGTTATCACTCATATGATTCCCAGGAATACACAGGGGCTGGTAATTTAACCACAATAATGAACATTACAAAAAATGATAAAATGAACATGACAACAATTCAGAGGATCCCTACTCCTCTGCAGAGATTGACAGTGAGTTTATTCTTACCCGGGACCACAGGGGTTGTCAGCAGTCAAATATTTCAGTCTACCATCAATTTACCTCATTCTTAGCCACAAGTCTGAGTTGGGGGTGGGTAGACGTATATCAATAGGCTTATTATAACTAGTATGATGATAATAAATCAAATAGGTGTAGTTTTTACATATAGCTAGTACTTTATTGCTAGGTAAATGGATATAGCCTGGGTGATTTTAAGCTGTACTGGGTAAAGATATAAACATTACATTATTTAAGAAAAAGATTAAAAGCAGGCGATTTATCTTTAAAATAGTATTTCAGTCGAAAAAAATAATTAATGTTTTTTGTAATACTCAATAACATTTTATTTCTTTTTTGAGATAGGCTAACATCTAGTTCCGAATATTTAATTTGAACAAAATCTTGCTGTTTGCATGATTATATATCTTATTATCTATTAAGCTAAATTATTATTTTAATGGCAGAGGCCAATGAAATCATTACTAGTTACCAAAACTGACTATACAGTCATAATGTCAATTTTGATTAGAAATATTAAAAAAACACTTCGAAAGTATATAATTCTTATCTTCAAAAATCATAAAAAGTCAGAGTTCTGTACTAAGTTGAACCTATTTCACATAAAAATTATTCACTTCAAGACATCAAATACTCTAGTTGGTCTAGAATGACTCTTAATGTATCAGTGCAAAACAAGCCCAACTCAACTTGGTCTTTGTTGATGTGTGCAATCAAACTGGGTTGTTAATTATCAATGAGAATAACGTGGAACAAGTAAATCTTATTTATTAGCGAGTATGGGAAACGTTCTAGTTACGTTGTCCCGGTCATACATAAAAACCACACATATCGTAATAATCACTAATGTCAACATCTTCTTTTCTTTCAAAACAATAAAAATAAAATGGGAATTCATGAAACTGATTGATAAAGGAAAATGCAAATAACTGATCACGTAAGTGAATGAGGAGAAGCTATATAATGTTCATCATTGTCTTGGAGTCTGCAAATAGATTTAAACCTAACTGAATACTATTTCTAACTAACTTGGATCATATGAAAAGTGACGACACGGGGATTATTGTGCCCCTTAACACAGTGCTGGTCACTATTAACTTTTGAATTGACACATTAAAATGGTTATTTATGTTTCTCTGTCTATTTTAGTATCGCACATAGTCTTTCAAATAAGTTGGTGCTCTTTTAGGGCGACTAGGTCGTTCATTGGTATCATCATAGTTTGTGTTTGTCTCCGAAACAGGTAGAAGTTCCTCGTTGGTAGATCGCGAATTGCATAACATTGGTGATGATACCGTCGGTGGGGAATTGGGTATCATTGGTAATGAATTGGATATCGTCGGTGGGGAATTGGATATCCTCGATGGTGAATTGTCCCGTATGGTCACTTCAATCTCTGTTGGCCTCACGTGAACACGATTCCGCGAGTATACCGCATTGTCGGTGCTTTTCACAGTATAATTTCTGTCACTGTGACTAGCAATTTTACCTTGTTTCCAAGGCCTGTCTTTCCTGTGTTCAAAATATACAGATTGTCCCGGTTTTAACTTGGGAAGGTTTCTCGACCTCCGGTCATAGTTTTTTTTGACGGTGCGTTTGCGCGAGATACGCTGTGGGCACAGTTTCTGCGCCTTTCTTTTTAAAGGTAACATGGTTCTCATTTTCCTACCAAACATCATTTCCGATGGACTAAGTCCTGTATCTTGTCTGGGCGTATTGCGTTGCTCTAGTAAAGCTTCACTTTGGTCAGTCCCCGACTGAAGACATTTAATCATCATGTTTTTCATAATCTTAACACCAGCTTCTGCTTTACCATTTGAGTTTGAATGGTAAGGTGATGTTATATGATGATTTATACCCCATGCTTTCACAAATGTTTCAAATTCAGTTGATGTGTACTGCGGACCACCATCGCTTATAATTTGACGTGGTACGCCAAATCTTGAGAACTGTTTTTTAAATTTTTCAATTACTTGTTTTGATGACAATGTAGAGAGATAGTCGATTTCTATGAAATTTGTGAAATAGTCAATAACTAATAGGTAGTTTCTATTTTCGATCACAAACAGGTCAGTTCCAATTTTGTCCCATGGTTCTTTTCCATCATCATGCTGTTTAAGGCTTTCTCTCTGATTTTTTTTGTTTCATCCGTTCGCATTGCTCACATTTCTGTGACATGTCTCTTATTTCAGCAGCCATTCCTGGCCAAAATATTATTCCACGAGCTCTTCTGAGCATACTGTCCTGGCCTAAATGCGCACTGTGAAGTCTGGTTTTCATATCAGTCCTCAATGATTTGGGAATCAGAATTGCTTCGCCTTTCAGTATGATACCATCTTCATAACTGAGAGTGTCTCGAAATGAATAATATGGTTTTAACGTACAATGTAGCAGATTCTTTTGTGGCCATCCGTTCGAAATGACCCCAGTCAACTTTTGCATCACGGAGTCATCTTCTGTAGCTTTACGAATTTCGTCTATGCGTGCATCTGGAAATTCTTCAAACGCATTTACTTTAAAAATCCTAGGACGGTCATCCTCATCTACTTCATCAGTTTCTATGTATGCGCGACTTAGTGTGTCTGCAATGATTAGGTCAGAACCTTTAACAAACTGAAAGTCAATATCATATCTAAACAGCTTCATGATAATATCTTGCAGCCTTTTGGGCGCCTGACTAAGCGGCCTTTTTAGAATAGTTTCAAGTGGCTTGTGATCGTTCTGAACAGTCACTTTCCTAGCGTAAGTATATTGATCAAAACGTTCCAGTCCATACAACACTGCTAGGGCTTCCTTTTCTATCTGTGCCCACTTTCTCTCTGATGGTTTTAATGAACGTGATGCAAATTCCACTGGTTGCCCTTCCTGCAGTAGCACTGCACCAAGCCCATTGCTTGAACTGTCAACTTGTATGACAACTTCTTTCTCAGGGTTGAAATATGCAAGTATTGGCGCTTCAGTTAACTGTACCTTGACTGCCTGGAAAGCACTTTCACATTCTTCTGTCCAGTTCCATTCTACGTCTTTGCGTGTTAGTTTTCTTATTGGCTCTAACATATTTGCGAGATCTGGTAGAAATCTGGACATATATTGTACAAGACCACAAAGTCTTCTTATTTCACTGACATCGCTTGGACTTTTCATTTCCAAGATAGCATCAATCTTTTTGGTGTCTGGTAAAACTCCTTTATCGGTGATTTTGTGCCCGTGGAATATTATGTCTTTTCCAACATCTTTCTTTTCATCGTTTAAGATGATGTTTTGTTCTTCACACCGTTTGTACAACTGCTCCAGTTTTTTGTCATTGTCACATTTAGCTACCTCATCGGTTTCACCGCAACCTACTACTATGATATCATCAGCTATTGTGAAAACACCGTCAAGTCCGTTTAAAGCATCATTTAGTTTACGCTGAAAAATTTCGCTTGATACATTTAACCCAAATGGAAGTCTACTCCAGCGGAACCTTCCGAATGGTGTTATCATTGTCGTTAAATAACTTGACTCTTCATCTAGTTTAATGTGCCAAAAGGCTTCTTTGACATCTAGTTTTGTGAATATTTTGGCATCACATAATTGTGGGAGTACATCATCAAACGTTGGAAGTTTATATCTTTCTCTAATAAGTACTTTGTTAAGTGGTTGGGGGTCTAAACAAATTCTGAGTTTGCCATTCGATTTTCTTACAACTGCCATTTGGTTCACCCATTCAGTCGGTTCAGTAACTGGAATAAGGATTCCTCTCTCTGTAAGGTGATTCAACTCTTTTTTAACTTGGTCGCGTATTGCCAATGGGATGTTTCTAGCCGGCAAGGCCTTTGGCGTAGCAGTTGTATCCACTTTTAGTTTCACGTGACCAAGGTCACCAAGATCTCTATCAATCTTTCCTATAAACTTTTCAGAGTTTATTGTTATCAGATCAAGCTTTTTGATTGTTTTCAATCCTAGCAAACATTCAAACCCATTCGGTACTACCACAAACGTTATATCATGCTCCGCACCGTTCAACGGATTTGTTACCTTTAGCGTGGTTTCTCCTAATGAGTTCACCACTGATTTGTTCCACATTCTCAGTTTTGTCTGTTTGTTTTTCACTTGCTGCTTTTTTACATATTTCTGGCAAATTGTATTTATTTCAGCTCCTGTGTCTATTTGGAATACAACATCACAGTTGTTAACTCTCATGTTAGCAGTTATTTTTGATTTGGATTCAGCCTGCACATATGCCAGCCAAAATTCATCATCCGAGTCGGAGTTTCCATTTTCAATGCTGTGAATCTTCTTACATTTCGACTTAAAATGGTTTCTGCCATTACAATTTTCACATGTCTTTCCCCAGGCAGGACATTTTTCTTTTTTGAATTCATGATTATATCCGCAGAAAGAGCAAGACTGTCTTGACTTCGCTTGGGTTTGAGGTTTTCGCCCTCCTTGGGTGTGTGTTTTCGGTCTAGCCACTGCATTCGATTTTGAGCTAAAACTTCTTGCGTTTGATTGACTCAAATTATCACTAACTTTGTGCACTGTAATTTCTTGGGTTTCTCGTATTTCCTTCACATGTTTATTTGATTGTTCAAATGCTCTACAAATTTTGATGCATTTTTCTAAATCCAAACTGTCCTCTCTTAGTAATAACTCTTGCAATTTACCTGTAGCACTAAAAACTATCTTATCTCTCATCATGCGGTCCTTTTCTTCAAAATTACATGAATCGGCTCTTGTTCGTATTTCAGTTAGAAACTGTTCAAACCCCTGTGCATTTTGGTATGAAACTGACCAAAACCTGTGCGATTCAACAACTTCATTTTTTCTGGGATTACAATATTCTTCTATCTTCTGAATAACCATGTCTGGTTTATTCTTATCGCCATCTTCTGCCCATGTAAATTGGTCATATATCTCAATCACCTTTGCACCAGCACAATGCAGCATAATAGCCGTTTGGACTTCCTTAGATTTTTCTTTGGCACCACTTGCAGTCAGATATATCTCAACCTGTCTTTTCCATCTTTTAAAGCTTTCTGAAATGTTGCCGTCTATGATATTAAGTTCACCTGGTGGTTTAAATAATGAATCGGCCATTATTTTCAATATAACAGATTAGTAACGAAAAAGTCAACAGTTTTCGCGGCGTAGCTCTCACCTCTTTGTCGACACGTTTAATCAAAGTTCTGCTTTCAGAGCACGGTCTTTACCACCGCTGCCACCATGTTGATGTGTGCAATCAAACTGGATTGTTAATTATCAATGAGAATAACGTGGAACAAGTAAATCTTATTTATTAGCGAGTATGGGAAACGTTCTAGTTACGTTGTCCCGGTCATACATAAAAACCAATCTGATCACCTCGGCCTTTATGCTACACAATAGACCTCTGACATAATAAGGCGCCATTTTGGAAATACTTTCAGTCACATGATAAAATAAAATGGCGGCCCCCTTATGCCACCTGTTTATATACATGTACGTTGAAAATATAAACGTTTGTTAATCAAGACTGATATTTTAAATTTCCCTATAAATATGACCCATGTCGAGTGTATAAATAAAAAAATCGATATAACAACGCCATATATAATTAACTTAATGACGGATACATTATTTGTTACTTTCACGCGAATGAACACAGACTTGTAACACAGGCGATTCGCGTTGGTGTATTCTAGAGCTATACACGAGGTGTATTCTACGGAGGATACGGAAATACCCGATGTTTCACGATTGACATAAAAACCACACATATCGTAATAATCACTAATGTCAACAGTCTTGTCTTGCACTGAACTATTTAATGCAAAATAGGTCTAAGTTGAGTTGGACTTGTCTTGCGCCAAGATATTCAGTGCAAAATGAGTCCAATTCTCAAATACACTATTTCCAGTTATAAAAATGTAAATTAAATTACATAGCATAAATTCATGTATGATTAAGTATAAATATGATTTGTTATATCCTTCTTATCCAAATATTAAAGAATATAATCAGTTTTTTTGCTTTTCCTGAACAATTTTCAAAAAGTGATTTGGTCCAGTCTTGCGCCAAGCCATCGATATATAATGCAACTACTAAACCATATTACTGGAGAGGGAGGGAGATATAGGACCGTTATCCCCATCACCATCTTCTGTTAACATGTTTGCAAAAACTGTTGCTTAAAATTTAATTGATACAGTTCCAATGTTATTATATAAAATTGTCCTTTCGTAATCTATCAATCAAGACTTATATTATGTTTAATACCTCAGTCACACAGTCTATACTTAAAAATGAAATCTTTGATAAACAAACAATTTTAGTATTATTTTAAGTTTGTTTTTATCTTTTCTTTCAGCTCTTACTCTTAATTTATCATCATTTTTCTCTTTCGAATTTATTTGTTTGACAACTACGACACTCAATTATGTTGTTTGTTGTAAGGGGAGAGCTAAATCAAATGTTCGAATAACTTGTGCCCCAACCCAATTTCTAAATTATCAATATAATTAAAATATATTAAATCATTGCAATTATAAACTCTTTTCAAAATAACACAAGTCTATCTGATGCTTTAAATATTGGTATAGTAAAACATTTCACTGCAAGACAAGACCAACTCTACTTTGACCTGTTTTATATAATATAATTTAAACGCAAGACTAGACCAACTCTACTTGGACCCGTTTTGCGTCTATGAAAACTTGTTTTATTAGATAGATCTTTTTCTTTCTTAGCAACAATATTAAAATAAGTAAAAATAAAAGTTTATTATTTTTACAAGATGTGTATTTTTATGTGCTTTATTCAAATATGTAAACAAGTGATTTTGTGAAAAATAGTGAGCTGGACCAGTCTTGCGCAAAGCCATCGATCTGTAGTTTAGATTTCAAAAAGGGGTTTGACTTTACTAATTATAAATAATGATTTCAAAAGCATACATACTTGACTGATAGAAACACTTGAGAAAACCTGATCTTCGAAAAATATTAGATTGTTCAAATACACGTGTATTGATATTTAATGATTTGTGTCGATAAGCTATATATATTTATGCTTCAATCCAAAATCAATTATTCAGTATTTTACGTTTTAAGGGAGGTTAGATCATATGTTTTCTTATGTTGATGTTTAAGAAAACAGAGAAGTAGAAAAAGCACACGTATTATGTTATTTCTTTGGAAGTAAGTTGCATTTTATCATTATGCACCTTGAGTTAAAAAGCTTGAACAAACAGGTGCCATAGGCTTGGAAACTATTGAGCTTGATTAAATGATAGATCGGAAATTTGCTCGTTTTTTAAGCATGAGTTGGCAGGAGTAACACATGTTCCCCGTGAGAAAGGTTGTACTATTATCGCTGTACTCCGGAATCATCAACATTACGCAAGCATGCATCCATAAATGTTGTAAAACATAAAACATGAGTTATGGTTTCTATTCTATGCAGCTGTGAAGTACATGACATAATCATGCAGTCTTCCAGCAGAGTTCGCGCCATAAGTGGGGGAAGACCGCTCTCGCGTATCCAGTACGTAGTAAAGAATAACGAGGCGAAGCACGTGGTACGGTGCCTAATAATTGTTTTAATAATGCATTTTTCTTGATCAAAGAAAAAGAAACTCTATAACACAAATATAATACATCAACATACCTGCATTAATGACCTTCAGTCTAATAAGCGATATTTTTTGTGTTTCCCAGGTGTCTTTATTCCTTCTACAAATGGTGAAATCGATTAATTATGATATGTTATACTTATTGTGTTAATTGCTTCGAAGCGAACACAGATGAAGGTTTGATTTGAAACTAGAAGATTTGATTTAAAATTAGAATGCATATCTTGCATTAAATAACATCTTTAGTATTTTACGTAAGAAAGTTAGATTATCTATTGTTTATGAAAACTGCATTGACTCATTGCTATGTATTACTTCTTATACTCTTAGAAGTTTCCTGGGGAGATTAAAAAAACACGAAACAATACGTCAGCTAACTACTATACAAAAAGCAGTTTGTCAGGAAAAATCTGGTATTTGACATACTGTGTCAGAAACTATTCATGTGTTTACCGACGGAACAATAAATATTACGTAAAACTCACTTAAGGGTTTCAGTATTCGGATACCTTTCATTCTGTGTTGCAGTGTTTCTGTAAGAGACGATGCAAATGCCCAGTTACATTAATTAACGTAGTGTATTTATTTGTTTTTGTAATACTAATTAGGAAATATATGTCGTTGATATATGGGGTTTATAGTGCAAGCCGAATGGGATCTATCTATTTTAGTGTTTTATAGCTACATGTATATTGTATTTACCCGTCTATTCATATTTGTGGCGTTTCAAAAGGTTGCTTACACCATTTCATGACGAGTTTGGGTGTAGTTGCAGAGAATATCACGGTGTAAAGCGGTATGGTATTAAAACATTATACCAACCCTATAATATCACTTAATGATGATGTAAGAATTTGCATAAAGGCAAGGTGAGACTTAGACAGACTGGTTCAATGTGCACATAGGATTGAAACAATGGTGTAAATGGTCTACAGTTCAGTATTGGCAATAATGACATATGCAATACGAATGTCTACATCCATATCCTGCAATAATAAGTGTATTTTAACTTAAATGATTATCTATTTGAGATATTACTGATCAATTAAGTACCTCCTG
Organism: Panopea generosa; assembly: GCA_029582155.1. Classification (NCBI taxonomy): domain Eukaryota; kingdom Metazoa; phylum Mollusca; class Bivalvia; order Adapedonta; family Hiatellidae; genus Panopea; species Panopea generosa. The sequence goes on from CM055907.1 coordinate 5,981,464, forward strand.
AAATGGAGTCACTTTTTTCATTTCCAAGTAGGTCCCTTCTAAATATGTGTTGCTGTTTGATATCTCCTTCTGTGTGGCATTTTCATTTCCCCCGAGTATATATCAATGGTTCAATTCCAAGTAGGTCCCTTCAAAACATGTGTTGCAGTTTGATATCTCTTTCTGTGTTGCGTTTTCATATCTCCCGAGTATACATCAATGGTTCATTTCCAAGTAGGTCCCTTCAAATCATGTGTTGCGGTTTGATATCTCTTTCTGTGTTGCATTTTCATATCTCCCGAGTATACATCCATGGTTTATTTCCAAGTAAGTCCCTTCTAAACATGTGTTGCGGTTTGATATCTCTTTCTATGTGGCGTTTTCATATCTCCCGAGTATACATCAATGGTTTATTCCCAAGTAGGTCCTTTCTAAACATGTGTTGCGGTTTGATATCTCTTTCTGTGTTGCGTTTTCATATCTCCCGAGTATACATCAGTGGTTCAATTCCAAGTAGGTCCCTTCAAAACATGTGTTGCGGTTTGATATCTCTTTCTGTGTTGCGTTTTCATATCTCCCGAGTATACATCAATGGTTTATTGCCAAGTAAGTCCCTTCTTAACATGTGTTGCGGTTTGATATCTCTTTAAGTGTGGCGTTTTCATATCTCCCGAGTATACATCAATGGTTCATTTCCAAGTAGGTCCATTCAAAACATGAGTTGCGGTTTGATATCTCTTTCTGTGTTGCGTTTTCATATCTCCCGAGTATACATCAATGGTTCATTTCCAAGTTCGTCCCTTCAAAACATGTGTTGCGGTTTGATATCTCTTTCTGTGTTGCGTTTTCATATCTCCCGAGTATACATCAATGGTTCATTTCCAAGTAAGTCCCTTCTAAACATGTGTTGAAGGTTGATATCTCTTCCTGTGTGGCGTTTTCATATCTCCCGAGTATACATCAATGGTTTATTTCCAAGTTAGTCCCTTCTAAACATGTGTTGAGGGTTGATATCTCTTCCTGTGTGGCGTTTTCATATCTCCCGAATATACATCAATGGTTTATTTCCAAGTAAGTCCCTTCTAAACATGTGTTGCGGTTTGATATATCTTTATGTGTTGCGTTTTCATATCTCCCGAGTATACATCAATGGTTCATTTCCAAGTCAGTCCCTTCTAAACATGTGTTGAGGGTTGATATCTCTTCCTGTATGCCGTTTTCATATCTCCCGAGTATATATCAATGGTTTATTTCCAAGTAAGACCCTTCTAAACATGTGTTGCGATTTGATATCTCTTCCTGTGTTGCGTTTTCATATCTCCCGAGTATACATCAATGGTTTATTTCCAAGTCAATCCCTTCTAAACATGTGTTGCGGTTTGATATCTCTTCCTTAGTGGCGTTTTCATATCTCCCGAGTATACATCAATGGTTTATTTCCAAGTAAGTCCCTTTTAAACATGTGTTACCGTTTGATATCTCTTCTTGTGTGGCGTTTTCATATCTCCCGAGTATACATCAATGGTTTATTTCCAAGTAAGTCCCTTCTAAACATGTGTTGCGGTTTGATATATCTTTATGTGTTGCGTTTTCATATCTCCCGAGTATACATCAATGGTTCATTTCCAAGTCAGTCCCTTCTAAACATGTGTTGAGGGTTGATATCTCTTCCTGTATGCCGTTTTCATATCTCCCGAGTATATATCAATGGTTTATTTCCAAGTAAGACCCTTCTAAACATGTGTTGCGATTTGATATCTCTTCCTGTGTTGCGTTTTCATATCTCCCGAGTATACATCAATGGTTTATTTCCAAGTCAATCCCTTCTAAACATGTGTTGCGGTTTGATATCTCTTCCTTAATGGCGTTTTCATATCTCCCGAGTATACATCAATGGTTTATTTCCAAGTAAGTCCCTTTTAAACATGTGTTACCGTTTGATATCTCTTCTTGTGTGGCGTTTTCATATCTCCCGAGTATACATCAATGATTTATTTCCAAATAAGTCCCTTCTAAACATGTGTTGTGGTTTGATATATCTTCCTGTGTAGCGTTTTCATATCTCCCGAGTATACATCAATGGTTAAGTTCCAAGTAAGTCCCTTCAAAACATGTGTTGCGGTTTGATATCTATTCCTGTGTGGCGTTTTCATATCTCCCGAGTATACATCATGGTTTATTTCGAAGTAAGTCACTTCTAAACATGTGTTGCAGTTTGATATCACTTCCTGTGTTGCGTTTTCATATCTCCCGAGTATACATCAATGATTTATTTCCTAGTAAGACCCTTCTAAACATGTGTTGCTGTTTGATATCTCTTCCTGTGTGCCGTTTTCATACCTCCCGAGTATACATCAATGGCTTATTTCCTAGTAAGTCCCTTCTAAACATGTGTTGCGGTTTGGTATCTCTTCCTGTGTTGCGTTTTCATATCTCCCGAGTATACATCAAAGGTTTATTTTCAAGTAAGTCCCTTCTTAACATGTGTTGCGATTTGATATCTCTTCCTTTGTGGCGTTTTCATATCTCCCGAGTATACATCAATGGTTTATTTCCAAGTAAGTCCCTTCTAAACATGTGTTGCAGTTTGATATCTCTTTCTGTGTTGTGTTTTCATATCTCCCAAGTATACATCAATGGTTTAATTCCAAGTAAGACCATTCTAAACATGTGTTGCGATTTGATATCTCTTCCTGTGTTGCGTTTTCATATCTCCCGAGTATACATCAATGGTTTATTTCCAAGTAAGTCCCTTCTAAACATGTGTTGCGGTTTGATATCTCTTCCTGTGTGGCGTTTTCATTTCTCCCGAGTATACATCAATGGTTTATTTCGAGGTAAGTCCCTTCTAAACATGTGTTACCGTTTGATATCTCTTCCTGTGTGGCGTTTTCATATCTCCCGAGTATACATCAATGGTTTATTTCCAAATAAGTCCCTTCTAAACATGTGTTGTGGTTTGATATATCTTCCTGTGTAGCGTTTTCATATCTCCCGAGTATACATCAATGGTTTAGTTCCAAGTAAGTCCCTTCAAAACATGTGTTGCGGTTTGATATCTATTCCTGTGTGGCGCTTTCATATCACCCGAGTATACATCATGGTTTATTTCGAAGTAAGTCACTTCTAAACATGTGTTGCGGTTTGATATCACTTCCTGTGATGCGTTTTCATATCTCCCGAGTATACATCAATGATTTATTTCCAAGTAAGACCCTTCTAAACATGTGTTGCTGTTTGATATCTCTTCCTGTGTGCCGTTTTCATACCTCCCGAGTATACATCAATGGCTTATTTCCTAGTAAGTCCCTTCTAAACATGTGTTGCGGTTTGGTATCTCTTCCTGTGTTGCGTTTTCATATCTCCCGAGTATACATCAATGGTTTATTTCCAAGTAAGTCCCTTCTTAATATGTGTTGCGATTTGATATCTCTTCCTTTGTGGCGTTTTCATATCTCCCGAGTATACATCAATGGTTTATTTCCAAGTAAGTCCCTTCTAAACATGTGTTGCAGTTTAATATCTCTTTTTGTGTTGTGTTTGTATATCTCCCGAGTATACATCAATGGTTTATTTCCAAGTAAGTCCCTTCTAAACATGTGTTGCGGTTTGATATCTTTTTCCCTGTAGCGTTTTCATATCTCCCGACTATACATCAATGGTTTATTTCCAAGTAAGCCCATTCTAAACATATGTTGCGGTTTGATATCTCTTTCCTTGTGGCGTTTTCATATCTTCCGATATACAACAATGGTTTATTTCAAGTAAGTCCCTTATAAACATGTGTTGCGATTTGATATCTCTTTCTGTGTTGCGTTTTCATATCTCCCGAGTATACATCAATGGTTTATTTCCAAGTAAGACCCTTCTAAAGATGTGTTGCTGTTTGATATCTCTTTCTGTGTTGCGTTTTCATATCTCCCGAGTATACATCAATGGTTTATTTCGAGGTAAGTCCCTTCTAAACATGTGTTACCGTTTGATATCTCTTCCTGTGTGGTGTTTTAACATCTCCCGAGTATACATCAATGGTTTATTTCCAAGTAAGTCCCTTCTAAACATGTGTTGCAGTTTGATATCTCTTCCTGTGTTGCGTTTTCATATCTTCCGAGTATACAACAATAGTTTATTTCAAGTAAGTCCCTTATAAACATGTGTTGCGGTTTGATATCTCTTTCTGTGTTGCGTTTTCATATCTCCCGACTATACATCAATGGTTTATTTCCAAGTAAGACCCTTCTAAACATGTGTTGCGGTTTGATATCTTTTCCTTTGTGGCGTTTTCATATCTCCCGAGTATACATCAATGGCTTATTTCGAAGTAAGACCCTTCTAAACATGTGTTGCGGTTTGATATCTGTTCCTTTGTGGCGTTCTCATATCTCCCGAGTATACATCAATGATTTATTTCCAAGTAAGACCCTTCTAAACATGTGTTGCGGTTTGATGTATCTTTCTGTGTGGCGTTTTCATATCTCCCGAGTATACATCAATGGTTTATTTCCAAGGAAGACCCTTCTAAACATGTTTTGCGGTTTGATATCTCTTTCTGTGTTGCGTTTTCATACCTCCCGAGTATACATCAATGATTTATTTCCAAGTAAGTCCCTTCTAAACATGTGTTGCGGTTTGATATCTCTTTCTGTGTTGCGTTTTCATATCTCCCGAGTATACATCAATGGTTTATTTCCAAGTAAGACCCTTCTAAACATGTGTTGCGGTTTGATATCTGTTCCTTTGTGGCGTTTTCATATCTCCCGACTATACATCAATGGTTTATTTCCAATTAAGACCCTTCTAAACATGTGTTGCGGTTTGATGTATCTTTCTGTGTTGCGTTTTCATATCTCCCGAGTATACATCAATGGTTTATTTCCAAGTAAGACCCTTCTAAACATGTGTTGCGGTTTGATATCTCTTTCTGTGTTGCGTTTTCATATCTCCCGAGTATACATCAATGGTTTATTTCCAAGTAAGACCCTTCTAAACATGTGTTGCGGTTTGATATCTCTTCCTGTGTGGCGTTTTCATATCTCTCGAGTATACATCAATGGTTTAGTTCCAAGTAAGACCCTTCTAAACATGTGTTGCGGTTTGATATCTGTTTCTTTGTGGCGTTTTCATATCTCCCGAGTATACATCAATGGTTTATTTCCAAGTAAGACCCTTCTAAACATGTGTTGCGGTTTGATGTATCTTTCTGTGTTGCGTTTTCATATCTCCCGAGTATACATCAATGGTTTATTTCCAAGTAAGACCCTTCTAAACATGTGTTGCGGTTTGATATCTGTTCCTTTGTGGCGTTTTCATATCTCCCGAGTATACATCAATGGTTCATTTCCAAGTAGGTACCTTCAAAACATGTGTTGCGGTTTAATATCTCTTTCTGTGTTGCGTTTTCATATTTCCCGAGTATACACCCATGGTTTATTTCCAAGTAAGTCCCTTCTAAACATGTGTTGCTGTTTGATATCTCTTTCTGTGTTGCGTTTTCATATCTCCCGAATATACATCAATGGTTAAAGAACCGAAACAAAACTATTCAGAAACCGAAAAATATTTAGCACAAGAAAACTGTCCATGATGGTGAACGCAGATGATATCGTGCTGCTAGCCAAATGTGGAGATACAGCCTTTAACGCTGTAACACAATAAACGTACATATTAGCAAATAAGTTGTTAACTTTCCTTATATCTATTTTACGAAAATATCATACTATACACTACGCAAGAAATGAAAAGATTTATAAATAAGTTAATCAAATTATTTTATATATATTTATATAAGTAAATAGTTTTCATGTTAAACCAGTCTTTGTGTTTATCTACTGTACTTACATTTTTATTGGCTTCCGTATGATGTAATTGTTTTTATTTATACCTTTCTATTTCTATATGTTTGTGTTGGTGAGGCAATTACTGGTCTACAGCCACCATTATCGGGCGTTTATTACAACAAAACAGGAGCAAAGTTTTCTTTTAACGCCGCTGTAAATAGTTAATCAATAGTTCCAGCCTTAGATATTGTTTTGTTTCTTTTCGTTAGAGTCCCCATATGGCTTCCCCTCTCTAAACAAGCCTTACAATCAAAGAAAATATGTAACAAACACAACCAATTTGCACAAGTAATAACAGAAACCCAGTATCATACCAAGGTGATTAGTGAGGGGACACAACTATCTGTATAGATATTAAATAGAGTTGGCTGTTCTGGAAGATACAGCATCGATGTCTACATAAATCGATAAAATAACGATGGCGTCGTTTTTTCAGAGTTGTCAATTTCTGCATAATCGGTAATGTAACGATGGCGTCGTCTACTCACGATGGCGTCATTTGATCTGAATTGTTTAACGTCGATTTTTACATAAATCGGTAAAGTAACGATGATGTCGTCTGCTAACGATGGCGTCGTCTGTTCGGAGTTGTTTAGGACTCATAACACTATTATCTCCCTTGAATACTCCGGACAGATGAAGGAGGTAATTGTAAAAAATAAAGTTCCATTTTTCTTCTTTTTTCAGGACTTTACATTGTAGTAATTTATTTTTATTTTTACCATGTGTTAAATGGTGAATATTTTGGAAATCATTATATTTTTGAAAAATTGATGCTGATACCAGATATCAAGACAATTCTATGTCATTTTAGATTTGATGGGCCGAATGGTCTCGTTGCGAATTATTAACATATTATAACTCTGAAAATTGAAAGGTGTCCCAAAACCATTGAATTAAAAAAAAAACGGTTCAAGTATTTTTTTTATAATAGCAGATCTTGAACCAGTGAATCCTGTAGGAAATTTAATAGTGGTGTGAGACGTTTAGCGTTGATTTGTACATACATCGGTAAAATCACAAGGTGTCGTATACTAAGAGTTTTAGTTGTAGAGTTGCTGACGCATTATCAGTGACACTATGTCCTTAAACTGTTACAGTAACGTTATTTCCTAAAACTGTTACAGTGACATTATTTTGGTATAGTGTTGTAATATCTCTAAGTTTGTATTTGTTTAAACAATATTTTATTCACATAAGTACATATATTAAACATATATTTAACAATAAAGCATAAAGTCATATGTGGAAACGATACAGAAAAAAGCTTTAGAAGTTTGTGTAAATCTGCTTCCATAACAGTTATTTTACATTTCTTTTAAACTTAATTATATTGTTCCGAAAAAAAATCTATATGGCCAAATGAGCAAAAATTGATAAAAGAAATAATGGTTTATTCAGACTATTTAAAAAAAATAAAAAAGAGAGTATTGGTTGAAGAGAAGTAAGAAGAAAGAGACTCCACCGATTGTATTTTCTTTATTGGTTCATTCCAATACAGGAGATAAGTGTTTTGCAAGTTTATGTTTATCAATCCAATACATTCATCTTACTATCATCATCTTACTATCATCATAATTAAGTTAGTAGAAAACATGGCAAGTCAGAATCTATTTAACTGTGTGCGATTTTTATAGTGTAACAGAAATGGTGTTTATAACAACCAAAATGTGCAGTAGTATGATAACTCTGAAGAGAACCTGCAACACTGTACAAAAATAAGTGATGGTAATGATGATGATGATGATGATGATGAAAATGAAGACAATTATGATAATGATACTGATGATGCTGATGCTGCTGCTGCTGATGATGATTATGATGATGATGATTATGATGATAATGATGATGATGTTGCTGATGATGACGATGGTGATGATGATGATGATGATGTTAACGATAATAGCTGTACTTATTTACAGCTCAGTCGAAAGTCATTCAACATAACATGAAACAGAAATAAACATTTTCTTTCAAGTATTATAAGTATCGTGCACTACAACTGAATAATCTCCAAACATCACTGTACTTGAAGATATAGAAAAAGCTTCAAAACAAACACTAAATATATCAATTAATAAAATTACCGCTTCTGTAAGTGCTTGTTGGAAATACAATAATCTAAACAATGCGCAGATCCAGTTTAGAAGGTGCGTTTGATAGCCAAACTGTCCATGTTTTATGTTTTTGACTGCATTTACGTGTTGTTTTGTATGCTTGCTTTGCATCATATGTAAATGGACACTTCAATGGTTCCATTATGTGCATGCTATGAATCATCTGTTTATATTCATGATTACCACGCACGAAAATACTGGGGAATATGTCGTTATACAAAGTGGATATTAGCACGTACATATAACGTTTCGGTCAGACGTACATATAACGTTTCCGTCAGGAGTAACACACACACACATACACCCAAGTTGAATGGGAATTAACAATGATTGCTTTTTTGTCAAAAGAATACCATGGAGAAAATCAGCAAATCTTTTTAAAATTGTTAATATCTATTGTCCCATCTGACTTGCAAACGTAATAGTCAGACATGCTAAACGGTCAAACAATTTGACATTAAGCATGAAAGGGATACTTTGTTATTGAGTAACATTTCGCACATGAGCAATACAATTTACAAGGAAAAATATTTAAATAGTCTACAAATACTTGTCACATAGCTCCATTTGTAAGAAAATGTTTTGAGCGGACACTGTGTGCCGGGTGGACTGATCTAGACGTGCAACAGTGTTAAGCTATACTGCAGTATGCGCAGCCTTATCTGGTACAATAACGCCCTGCCAAGTTTCATGAAAACATTTTGACAAACATGCTAGATTTATTTTGAGACGGTTGAAACCGTCATTTAACACTCCGTAAAAGACGTCATTGAAGAGGAACATGACACAAATGTGAAACTGTATATAATATTGATGCGGAAAGTAGTGCCCGTATCTGTCTTCCACAGAAAGGAAACGCAAAACGAGACCGAAACTCCTACTGCAGTTAGCTGATAATGATGTTTGTTTTATTTATTGTACGCCATCGGTTACCAATATTGGCGACGCCTAAAGAAGAGCATTAGTAATTTTAAATTTTTTGTAGGATAGTGCAGAGATACAGAAGACCCTTTTGCAGCGTCCTTGGCTTTTATACATGTTTGGTGTTAAGCACCGAATGATGGGACATCGATTTTTGTTAAAGTCTCATCCGAAAGACTGATAAATATTTTTAGTTGTAGGAAAGGGGATCGAACCTCGGTTTGCAGTCCAAGACAGTTGGCTAGGGGGTTTCATGAGGGTTATCTTTGCAGGAAACCCGGAAAATCATCGAACCGGAACATGCCGGCACTAGGCACATTTGGCTTTGGCTCTGATTCCTTAATAGTAAGAGATAAGTAAGCAAGTATTGTTATACTTGACGGGTAATAACCTGACCAGGTGTACAGAAGAGCTAATGTAATGTGATTGTCGCAGGTAATCATGGACTGTTAACAACAGCTGAAGATTAATCTTTAATGCAAGCGCAAAGATTAAAATATAAAAATAATAACCTTAATTCCATATAGCTATTTAGTCATAAAAATACTTAATATAGAAATGAGACTAAGGCAAAACGTCCATATCAGACACAAATAATGAATCAAGCATGACATCTTTTAGTCGCGAACAAACATTTTTTATAAATAAACTGTTTTTAACAGTTTTTTAGTTTTTGTTGTTGACCTGATAGAAGTGCATGTACATATATTTGGGTTGGGCCTTGTCATGTTGGAATCAAATATTATTCCGCTATTTCCTTTTAAAGTCTCACTTATGAATTACTTCCCTTACATGACGGTAGCAAGATTCTTAACTTTAAGAAATTAAAGCTGTGTTAAGCGGTTTGGCAATATTTTTGTTGAAAAAACTGGTTCCAATCCTAAGCGATACTTGCAGAACAACGAGTCCACGAGGAGTCGCTGGCAAGCAGCTATTCGGACGAAAGGGGGGACAGGGGACACAATAAGTACTTATGCTATTCATCGAATTTTGCTAAAATGAATTGATTATTATTGTCATTAAAATATTTTTTTAAACTGATCTTATTGAGATAAACAAATCAAACTTTCAGACAATTGCCATATCATATTGTTCTTATTTATTTCCTTTTTCAATGAGGTTTTGTGTGGAGTTTTTTATTTTTTGTGTGTGATTTTTCTGTTTTTCTTTTTCTTTCCTTTTTTTCTCTTTATTTTAAATCCCAAAAAAGAGAAGTGTTGTTTTAATCTTTGAATACAATGCGACAACCAAGACTGTATCTTGATAACATTAAAATAACAGTCATTAAAGCATCATAAGCACATTGGGTTTAACACTAAAGCAAAACGAAATTTGGTATACATACATAGGTACAATATTGCCTCAGCCTCAAAAAGTTTTAGTTTCAATGAAAGTTTAACAAAATAAACTCAACTGGAAAACACTTAGTTTATATTTCTTCCATGTGTCAAATTTCCGAGTATAACAGCTGTTGTTTGGGATGGTTGTGAAAAAGAATGATGAAAGAAATTAGAATAAAATCTCCAATATTAAGGCTGCTCGCATTGTAAAAGGGTTACTCGGTCAGCTTCAATTAGTTGAGATATTGGCCAAAATCCTAGTTCTCTGGTTAGCTGTATTGTTAAGCATATTATCGTAATCCAAAACAGTAATAACAGTAGGGTAATCTGCCTTGTTTATATGTGTGTAAATGCTACAAAACATAAACATGAATTATGGTTAATTAATGAATACTTTCTATTATGTGGATCCCAGAATTACATTGCAACACTTTTGAACATCAACGTGTATCCCACTTATCAGTTACATAATAATCCATACAGAAAGGAAACACGTGGTTAAACGCCTAATAACTGCTGTAATAATGCATTTATATCGGTTACTTTTGGAAGCATTTTACCAGATCAAAGAAAAATATACGCTATAACACAAACATATTCGATCTACATACCTGCATTTATAACCTTTAGTCCAATAAACGATACATTTTTGTATTTTGTAAGTGTCTTTATTACTACTGCAAATGGTGAAATCAATTGATTTTGATATTGCAAGCACATTATGTTAATTGCTTCGAAGCAATTAAGTAATTAAGCTGGGTGGATAAGATTAATGTCTGTCCTGTTATTATACTACGAGACCGAGAGCTACATCTAATAACTAGTTATTATTACTGTGTTTTGGTAACCAGCATTCTCCTCACCAATGCTGTATCACGTGATTAAGATGGTTTATTATATAATCATCGCAAAAAAGTAATATTTTGATAACTGTAATCAAAACCGTTTATCAAACAATTACCGTGGCTTCATCTCTAACTAGATCCCTGAATCTTGTTATGGAGATCGAGTTGTTTTACAGAATATAGCAAATTATGGTTCGTCATCCAATGATATTACTTATTACATATTATGTATGACGGTGTGCGTGTGTGCATGCGCGTGTTTGAATTATTCTTGCCCAACATTTGAACAAAAATCTAGACATTAAACAGAGAAATGAGACCAAAACTTCCCATTTTAGAACATCATAACACTTCACAGTAGCTAATTCATCGTTAGTTTAAATATATTTTGTTTCATATTTCATTACATAAAATTTATATTTACAATTTATACAAAATGCAGAGTAAAAAGGAACCGGAACGAAAGCATAGCTACTAAAGTTATTTCCTCCATTTTCATTTACACCTTAAACTTGAGCGTTGCTGTTGTCGTATGGTGTTTATGGTCACTTTCAACATTTTTTAAGTCAGATCGCGACCGTGTCTACGGTGTCTACTTGAGACAGTATGCTGAACGCTGCTACACTGAAGTATAATGCCGCAGACTCATGGTACGATACCCCAACTAGTCACATTATACTGACACCTGGCCTACCAGACCTATATTTATCTTTTACATGCTGAGCACCAAAGCGATGAAGCTTCTACTATCATTTTTCAAGTCTTAGGTATGACCCATCCGGGAATTGAACCCATGATCCTCCGCAAGCAAGATGGACGTCTACCACTAGACCACCGATTCAGTATTACCTTAAGTGTCCAACTGTACATGCGCAGAGGCAGCGTGCCAGGAATTATCAATGTATCTAAGTCACAAATAGACAGAACAGACCTATATTGTTTGACAAACTACGACAGAAACAATTGTATGTGTAAGCCGACTGCAATATAAACATAACGTAATGTACTCTTACTGTTTCCAATATTAGAATATCTTCCATTCCGTGCTGCAATGTTTGTGTTAGTAATGGTGTAAACGTCTCTTTATATCAATTTACGCCGTGCGTTATAGCTGTTTTTGCTGTCTACCTAATTGTGATAATATGTCATTGATATATGGGGCTTATCATGTAAGCCGAATGTAGTCTCTATTTATCTCCAGCTAAATGCAACTGTCTATTTTAACGGTGCATTGTTATAGTTCTATTTGTTAGATTTAATAACACAGAATAACAGCTACGACCGTATATAGACTGTTTTACAAATATAGTAAATGTTGATATTTTCAGTGTTTCCGGGTGTTTCTGGGTAGTACGAATTCTTGGAAAATATCAAGGACCTATATAAAAGGATAGGAAATTTGCATCTGCTGACTAATTAGCATACATATTTTCAAGGAATTATATAGAGAATGAATGGCAACTGATTGAGGTTTTATGAACGCTTCAAATAATATAATTTCCATTCGTCTCAGAAACACAAATCAAAATTCTTATATTGAAGAATGAAACTCTCATCAAAACAACATCATTACCAGAAATTTGTGTTTAAAGATGTTGAAGTACTTTTGATTACAAAATGTTCACTGCAGCTAAATAATGCATAATGTTATAATGTGTTAATACCATACCGCTTTACACCGTGATATTCTCGGCAACTACACCCAAACTCGTCATAAAATGGTGTAAGCAACCTCTTGAAATGCCACAAATATAAATAGACGGGTAAAAACAATAAACATGTGGCTATAAAACACTTAAATAGATAGATGCTATTCGGCTTGCACTATAAGCTCCATATTCCAATGACATATCTTTCCTAAGTACACATTCAAACCTGTTTCTCTGCTCCCTACAAAAAGATACATTCCGATACAGGGGATAGGTGTTTTACAAGTTTATGTTTATCAATCCCATCCAATCATTTACTATTGTTTCTTACTATCCAAGATCAATAGAGGCTTGTCGTCATAATTAAGTAAGTAAAAAACATGACAAGTCATTATCTATTTAACTGTGTGCGATTTTTATAGTGTAACAGAAATTATGTTTATAACACCCAAAGTGTGCAGTGCGATAACTCTGAAGAGAGACTGCAACACTGTACAAATATCATTGATGATGATGATAATGATGATGATGATGCTGATGCTGATGATGAAATAAGATGATACTGTTGATAAGGCTGCTGCTGCTGCTGATGCTGATTTTATGATGATGATGGCGATGATGACGACGATAATGATGATGATGCTGTTGATAAGGCTGCTGCTGCAAGTGATGCTGCTGCTGATGATGATGATGATAATGATGATAATCACAATACTGATTATAGTTATGATAATTATGATGATGATGATGATGAATACGAAGGTTACGATGCTGTTGCTGATACCAATGTGGATGATGTTAACAAAATAATTACAACAACTGTTTACGATAAGAGCTGTACTTACTGACAGCTCAGTCGAAAGTCATTCAATATATCATGAAGTAGAAAAAAAACATTTTCTTTCAAGTATTATAAGTATTGTGCACTATAACTGAATGGTCTCCAAACATCACTGTGCTTGAAGATATAGAAAAAGCTTCAAAACAAACACTAAATATATAAATAAATAAAATTACCACTTCTGTAAGTGCCTGTTGGAAATACAATAATCTAAACAATGCGCAGATCCAGTTTAAAAGGTGCGTTTGATAGCCAAACTGGCCATGTTTTATGTTTTTAACTGCATTTACGTGTTGTTTTGTATGCTTGCTTTGCATCATATGTAAATGGACACTGCAATGGTTCCATTATGTGCATGCTATGAATCATCTGTTTATATTCATGATTACCACGCACGAAAATACTGGGGAATATGCCGCTATACAAAGTAGTTATTAGCACGTACATATAACGTTTCCGTCAGACGTACATATAACGCTTCCGTCAGGAGTAACACATACACACATACACCCAAGTTGAATGGGAATTAACAATGATTGCTATTTTGTCAAAAGAATACCATGGAGAAAATCAGCAAATATTTTGAAAATTGTCAATATCTGTTGTCCCATCTGACTTGCAAACGCAATAGTCAGACATGCTAAACGGTCAAACAATTTGACATTAAGCATGAAAGGGATACATTGTTATTGAGTAACATAACGCACAGGAGCAATACAATTTACAAGGAAAAATATTTAAATAGTGTACAAATACTTCTCACATAGCTCCATTTGTAAGAAAATGTTTTGAGCGGACACTGTGTGCCGGGTGGACTGATAAACGTGCAACAGTGTTAAGCTATACTGCAGTATGCGCAGTCTTACCTGGTACAATAACACCTTGCCAAGTTTCATGAAAACATTTTGACAAACATGCACGATTTATTTTGAGACGGTTGAAACCTTAATTTTACACTCCGTAAAAGACGTCATTGAAGAGGAACATGACACAAATGTGAAACTGTATATAATATTGATGCGGAAAGTAGTGCCCGTATATGTCTTCCACAGAAAGGAAACGCAAAACGAGACCGAAACTCCTACTGCAGTTAGCTGATAATGATGTTTGTTTTATTTATTGTACGCCATCGGTTACAAATATTGGCGACGCCTAAAGAAGAGCATTAGTAATTTTAGATTTTTTGTAGGATAGTGCAGAGATACAGAAGACCCTTTTGCAGCGTCCTTGGCTTTTATACATGTTTGGTGTTAAGCACCGAATGATGGGACATCGATTTTTGTTAAAATCTCATCTGAAAGACTGATAAATATTTTTAGTTGTAGGAAGGGGGATCGAACCTCGGTTCGCAGTCCAAGACAGTTGGCTAGGGGGTTTCATGAGGGTTATCTTTGCAGCAAGCCCGGAAAATCATCGAACCGGAACATGCCGGCACTAGGCACATTTGGCTTTGGCTCTGATTCCTAAATAGTAAGAGATAAGTAAGCAAGTATTGAAATACTTGACGGGTAGTAACCTGGCCAGGTGCACGGAAAAGCTAACGTGATTGTCGCAAGTGATCATGGACTGTTAACAACAGCTGAAGATTAATCTTTAATGCAAGCGCAAAGATTAAAATATAAAAATAATAACCTTTATTCCTTATAGCTATTTAGTCATAAAAATACTTAATATAGAAATTAGCTTAAGGCAAAACGTCCATATCAGACAAAAATAATGTATCAGAACATGACATCTTTTAGTCGCGAACAAACATTTTTTATAAATAAACTGTTTTTAACAGTTTTTTTTTAGTTTTTGTTGTTGACCTGATAGAAGTTCATGTACATATATTTGGGTTGGGCCATGTCTAGTTGGAATCAAATATTATTCCGCAATTTCCTTTTAAAATCCCATTTAAGAATTACCTCCTTTATATGAAGGTAGCAAGAGTCTTACCTTTAAGAAATTAAAGCTGTATTAAGCGGTTTGGCATTATTTTTGTTGAAAAGACTGGTTCCAATCCTAAGCGGTACATGAAGAACAATGAGTCAACGAGGAGTCGCTGGCAAGCAGCTATTCGGACGAACGGGGGACAGGGGACACAATAAGTACTTATGCTGTTCATCGAATTTTGCTAAATTGAATTGAGTATTATTATCATTAAACTTAATTTTTTACATTTATATTATTGAGATAAACAAATCAAACTTTCAGACAATTGCCATAACATATTGTTCTTATTTCTTTCCTATTTCAATTTGGCTTTGTGTGGAGATTTTTTTGTGTGTGATTTGTCTGTTTTCCTTTTTTTCTCCTTTTTTTCTATTCTTTCTTTTAAATACGAATCAAAGAAAAGTGTTATTTTAATCTTTGAATACAATGCGACAACCAAGACTGTATCTTGATAACATTAAAATAACAGTCATTAAGCATCATAAGCACATTGGGTTTAACACTAAATCAAAACGAAATTTGGTATACATACATAGGTAAAATATTGCTTCAGCTTCAAAAGTTTTAGTTTCAATGAAAGTTTAACAAAATAAACTCAATCGGAAAACACTAAGTTTATACTTGTTCCATGCGTCAAATTTTAGAGTATACAGCTGTTGTTTGAGATGGTTGTGAAAAAGAATGAAAAAGAAATCAGAATGAAAACTCCACTATGAGGCTGCCCGCTTTGTAATATGATTAACTCGGCCAGCTTCAATTAGTTGAGATATCGGCCAAAATCCTGGTTATCTGGTTATCTGTTTTGTTTAGCATATTACCAGAATTACAGTAGGGTAATCTGTTTTGTTTATATGTGTGCGAATGCTACAAAACATAAACATGAACTATGGTTAATTACAGCCTCATTAAACTTCCGAAATGCACACTTTTTCATAAGAACAAAATGAGTATAGTTAAATGTGTTTATAGAATTGCTAAAACCATTTCTGTAGGTCCCTAAGTGACTGTTTTAAAAAAAGCGAGAAAATAAGTATTTCTTAGACGAGCGGACCGAGCTTTTCCCTTTTTTTTACACTTTGTAATGACTCGGTTACTTTCCGAGTGTACCTCCCACAGTAATGAATACTGCAGTGGTAGTGTGCGGATTAAGACCTTTAGATAAGGGGTTCGTACATAAACAAGATTAAGAAGTTACGGCTTCACTAATATTATGTAGCGTTATTGGATTTTCTTTTTTTTTTAAATATATAGATGTCTGCAGTAAAACTGTATCGAACGTAGTACGCATTATATTATTTATACGCACTGAAAAACAATGAGTATGGAATACTAGTTTGGTCTAGCTCTTGCTAAGGATCCCCCCTTGTATATACACGTGATACAATCGCACACGCTATTACGTCACAAATCACTTTATCGCAGTCAAGATTGAGAGGCTACCAAGGGTGATTTATTTAGTACAGTTTAATATTTAAAAAGCAATTTTATTTTTAATTTTATAAGAACGATTCTTCGCATACGTGCATAAATTAGCTCCTGGGTTCTAGTTCATTAATACACTGAGGGGAATAAAGGCAATTTTTCTAAAAAAATATCTAACAGCAAGCGGTTATTTAGTTTTTAACCGCATCCCCTACAGTTCCCCATACTATGTTTCGTTCTGAAGTGAATTGATCATAATTATATTACCGACCGACGCTTTTCCGAATAAGCTTCGTAACTCCCCGTTTTCTGCCGAAGGTGTTTATCGGAAAGAGACGAACATTTATTTGTAAACAAAACCCGTTCTTGATCATGTACTAATAATGTGCTTTACATTTATTTTTTCGTTTGCAAAGTTTCTCAGTGATCAAATAAACATGTATTCTATCATCTGGAGGAGTAAAACTCACTTAAATTAAAACTGAAAACGACCGTTCCGGAAGTTTAACGGGCCTTTAATGAATACTTTCTATTCTGTGGATCCCGGAATTACATTGCAACACTTCAGAACAACAGCGGAGTTCGTGTCATTAATTATTAGGGAGGTCGTCTAGACATGTGTCGCCCACTTATCAGTTACATAATTAACCATGACGAGAGAAAACATGTGGTGACACGCCTAATAACTGCTGTAATAATGCATTTATATCGATTATTTTTGGAAGCATTTTACCAGATCAAAGAAAAATATACGCTATAACACAATTTATTGGATCTACATACCTGCATTTATAACCTTTAGTCTAATAAACGATACATTTTGGCATTTTGTAAGTGTCTTTATTACTACTGCAAATGGTGAAATCAATTGATTTTGATATTGCAAGCACATTATGTTAATTACTTTGAAGCAATTACATGTAAGTGATTGATCAGGGTGGATAAGATTAATGTCTGTTCTGTTATTATACTTCCAGACCCAGAGCTACATCTAGTAACTAGTTATTATTACTGTGTTTTGGTAACCAGCATTCTCCTCACCAATGCTGTATCACGTGATTAAGATGGTATATTATATAATCAACACAAACAGTAATATTTTGATAACTGTAATCAAAAACACTTTCAAAAAATTACTTCATCTCTAACTAGATCCCTGAATCTTGTTGTTATGGAGATTGAGTTATGTTTTTAAAGTACAACACAAAATCTCAATAATGCAAAAAGCCAGTATTATCTATGATTTTATAACTTTCCTGCACTATAACTTTTTATTGACACTCCCTCCCCCTTGAAAAGAAAAAGTGATAACATTGGTTGTAATTCCGATGTTAGAGAGAATGGCAGTGAGATTGGTGATGATAGTGAGATGAAATATTATAGTGGTAGTGATGGTAAGTCTGGTGATAGAGAGTATGGTAGTGAGATTAGTGATAGAAGCGATGATAATGATAGAGAGGATGGCAGTGAGATAAGTGATAGAGGCGATGGTAGTGAGATGAATTATTATAGTGGTATTGTTGGTTTAGTCTGGTGAAAGAGTGGATGGTAGTGAGATGAAAAATGATATTGGTGGTAAGTCTAGTGATAGAGGCGATTGCAATGAGATACAGGGGATGGTATTGAGATAAGTTTTATAGGCGATGATAGTGAGATGAATTATTATAGTGGTAGTGATGGTAAGTCTGATGATAAAGGGGATGGTAGTGAGATTGATGATAGAGGCGATGGTAGCGAGATGAATTATTATAGTGGAAGTGTTGGTAAGTCTAGTGATAGAGGGGATGGTAGTGAGATTGGTGATATAGGCGATGATAGTGAGATGAATTATTATATAGTGGTAGTGTTGGTAAGTCTGGAGATAGAGAGTATGTCAGTGACATTATTGATAGAGGCGATGATAGTGAGATGAATTATTATAGTGGCAGTGTTGGTAAGTCTGGTGATAGAGGGGATGGTAGTGAGATTGGTGATAGAGACGATGGTAGTGAGATGAATAATTATATAGTGGTAGTGTTGGTAAGTCTGGTGATAGAGAGGATGTCAGTGAGATAAGTGATAGAGGCGATGATAGTGAGATGAAATATTATAGTGATAGTGTTGGTAAGTCTGGTGAAAGAGGGGATGGTAGTGAGATTGGTGATAGAGACGATGGTAGCGAGAGGAATTATTATAGTGGTAATGGTGACAAGTCTGGTGATACAAGAGATGGTAGTGAGATTAGTGATAGAGGCGATGATAGTGAGATGAATTAGTATATAGTGGTAGTGTTGGTAAGTCTGGAGATAGAGAGTATGTCAGTGACATTATTGATAGAGGCGATGATAGTGAGATCAATTATTATAGTGGTAGTGTTGGTAAGTCTGGTGATAGAGAGGATGTCAGTGAGATTAGTGATAGAGGCGATGATAGTGAGATGAATTATCATAGTGGCAGTGTTGGTAAGTCTGGTGATAGAGGGGATGGTAGTGAGATTGGTGATAGAGACGATGGTAGCGAGATGAATTATTATAGTGGTAGTGGTGACAAGTCTGATGATACAGGAGATGGTAGTGAGATTAGTGATAGAGGCGATGATAGTGAGATGAATTATTATATAGTGGTAGTGTTGGTAAGTCTGGAGATAGAGAGTATGTCAGTGAGATTATTGATAGAGGCGATGATAGTGAGGTGAATTATTATATAGTGGTAGTGTTTGTAAGTCTGTTGATAGAGAGGATGGCAGTGAGATTGGTGATAGAGGCGATGATAATGAGATAAATTATTAAAGTGGTAGTGGTGACAAGTCTGGTGATACAAGGGATGGTAGTGAGATTGGTGAAGAGGCGATGATAGTAGGATGAATTACTATAGTGGTAGTGGTAACAAGTTTTGTGGTACAGGGGATGGTAGTGAGATTGGGGATTGAGGTGATGGTAGTGAGATGAATTATTATAGTGGTAGTGGTGACAAGTCTGGTGATACAGGGGATGGTAGTGAGATTGGTGATAGTGGCGATGATAGTGAGATGCATTATTATAGTGGTAGTGGTGACAAGTCTGGTGATACAAGGGATGGTAGTGAGATTGGTGATAGAGGCGATGATAGTGGGATGAATTACTATAGTGGTAGTGGTAACAAGTTTTGCGGTACAGGGGATGGTAGTGAGATTGGGGATTGAGGTGATGGTAGTGAGATGAATTATTATAGTGGTAGTGGTGACAAGTCTGGTGATACAGGGGATGGTAGTGAGATTGGTGATAGTGGCGATGATAGTGAGATGCATTATTATAGTGGTAGTGGTGACAATCCTGGTGAAAGAATGGATGCAATGAGATGAAAAATGGCAGTGTTGATAAGTCTGGTGATAGATGAAATATTAGTGACATGAATAATGGTAGTGTTGGTAAGTCTGGTTATAGATGTAATGTTAGTGACATGAATAGTGGTAGTGTTGATAAGTCTGGTTATAGATGAAATGTTAGTGACATGAATAATGGTAGTGTTGGTAAGTCTGGTTATAGATGTAATGTTAGTGACATGAATAATGGTATTGTTGGTAAGTCTGGTTATAGATGAAATGTTAGTGACATGAATAATGGTAGTGTTGGTAAGTCTGGTTATAGATGTAATGTTAGTGACATGAATAATCGTAGTGTTGATAAGTCTGGTTATAAATGTAATGTTAGTGACATGAATAGTGGTAGTGTTGGTAAGTCTGGTTATAGATGTAATGTAAGTGACATGAATATTGGTAATGTTGATAAGTCTGGTTATAGATGTAATGTTAGTGACATGAAAAATGGTAGTGTTGGTAAGTCTGGTTATAGATGTAATGTTAGTGACATGAATAATGGTAGTGTTGATAAGTCTGCTTATAGATGTAATGTTAGTGATATGAATAGTGGTAGTGTTGGTAAGTCTGATGATAGATGTAATGTAAATGACATGAATAGTGGTAGTGTTGGTAAGTCTGATAGAGGTAATGGTAGTGAGATGAATAGTGATAATGGTGGTAAGTCTGGTGATAGAGGCAATGGTAGTAAGATGAATAGTGGTAGTGTTGGTAAGTCTGGTGATAGAGGCGATGGAAGTGAGATGAATAGTTGTAGTGTTGGTAAGTCTGGTGATAGAGGCGATGGTAGTGAGATGAATAGTGGTAGTGTTGGTAAGTCTGGTGATAGAGGCGATGGTAGTGAGAGGAATAGTGGTAGTGTTGGTAAGTCTGGTAATAGGGGTGATGGTAGTGAGATGGATAGTGGTAATATTTGAAAGTCTTGTGATAGAGGCAATGGTAGTGAGATGAATAGTGGTAGTGATGGCAAGTCTGGTGATAGAGGCGGTGATAGTGAGATGAATAGTGGTAATTTTGGTAAGTCTGGTGGTAGAGGCAATGGTAGTTAGATGAATAGTGATAGTGGTGGTAACTCTGGTGATAGAAGGGATAGTGGTATTATTAGTGATAGAGGCAATGGTAGTGAGATGAATAGTGGTAGTGTTGGTGAGTCCAGTGATATAGGCGATGATAGTGAGATGAATAGTGGTAGTGGTGGTAAATGTGGTGAAAGAGGGGATGGTACTAAGATTGGTGATAGAGGCTGTGGAAGTGATATGAATAGTGGTAGTGGTGGCAAGTCAGGTAAAAGTGTAAGTGATAGAAGAAATTCTACTTAGATGAATAGTTTAATAGATGGTACTTGTGATAAGAGTTGTAATTTAGAAATGAGTGAGAACACGGTTGATGATGATGATGATGACAGACCATTGATTTACTATGCACGACCCGTTAGGAATTTAATCCCTCACACCTCTGCCCTCAATAGCCCCTCTAATGAATGTCAAATGGGAAATGTATTAAATGTAGGAAATCAAAGTAGGGGGAGAAAAAGAAAGAAACAGGAATCTAACTGGAAAAGAAATATTATAAAAAATAAAAGAAACAGAGGTTTTAGCTATACATAAGTCATTCTGAGGTGAACAAATATGCTAAATCAGTTAAAAAAAGGTTGTTGATTGCTTTGTAAAAAGAAATGTCAACTACATATCACAGAAACCCAAAGAGAAACTTTATTTAATGATTTCTGGGACCTTGGTAATATTGATCGCCAAAGAGATTATATGTCTCGAGCAATTCTAGAACAACCAAGAGTTAGAATTCTAAATAAGATAAATAGTAAAAGGAAGGTTTCAAAGAAATACTGTTTGTTTATTAATGGTAATAACTTCTCCGTTAATTTATTATTGTTTTTTATCAGAACTGGCAAATATAGTTACAGTTACTATTAATGTTGAATGATTTCTATTGTATTTTAATTAATGAAAAACGACACTTTATTATAATACGATGACTAAAAGCAACACATTTTTAAATAAAACACTGCTAAAAGATGAAAATTGTGGCATTTTTTTTTAAATTACTTAAGATTATAACTGATATATACTGCTCAAATAATGTTTAGATTTTTTTTAATTGCGATTTGAAGTACAGAAAAAGTGTTTATAAAAGAGAAATATGAATCATTCTGTTAATGGTTTTAAAACAGTTTATAATTCCACAGAGCTTTCTATTCATGCCTATTGTGAAGGTTAATAAATAGCAGCGTAAGAAAAGAAATGTTTCATTTTGATATCATTTGATTTTTTAATTTAAAAACTAATAAAAAAAACAAAAACAATTTTATAAGAAGCAGTTACTGTAAGTTATAGCAAGTCATTTGTTATGTGCATGTTTACTATGTATATTTGTATTATGGGCCAGAGGCCAGAATTACTTTTGAATAAAATAGTGTTTGAATAAATATTGTCTATTGCAAAAGTCAAATAAACTGTTTTTTTTTAATTAAACTAATGTTATTATACTAGTTGTACTGTTTAGTAAATCTTTGGCCATTTTAATTGTACAATATACCTTTTATAGTAAAAACTGATGTTTTGCACAAATAAATTTAAGAGCAACTTAAAAAAAACAGTATACGCACTTACTGGAGTTTTGCACACATATATTTCAGAGCATAAAATCAGTAAGTACTGTTACTGGAGTTTTGCGCCGAGTTTTTCAACACAAATTTCCAAGTTAATTTTTCAGATCACTTTTAATACTTTGTTAATATTTTTATATACAAGATACAAATATGAAGAACTGTTTTAATGAATATGCCTAATTATCAGATTAAATTTAAGTCTTTTAACTAGTAATTGATATAATCAGTTTTTTGTCTCTCCTGAAAAGCCACGATATTATGTATGACTGTGTGGGTGTGTGCGTGAGCGTGTTTGAATAATTCTAGCCCAACATTTGAACAAAAATCTAGACATTAAACATAGAAATGAAACCAAAAATTCCCATTCTAGAACATCCAAACACTTCACAGTAGCTTATTCATCGTTAGTTCAAGTATATTGTGTTTCATATTTCATTACATAAAATTTATATTTACTATACAAAATGCAGAGTAAAAAAGGACCGGAGCGAAAGCATAGCTACTTAAGTTATTTCCCCCATTTTCTTTTACACCTTTAACCTGAGCGTTGCTGTTGTTGTATGGTGTTTATCGTCGCTTTCAACTTTTTTTAAAGTCAGATCCCGGCCGTGTCTACGGTGTCTACTTGAGACAGTATACTGAACGCTGCTACACTGAAGTATAATGCCGCAGACTCATGGTACGATACCCCAACCAGTCACATTATACTGACACCTGGCCTACCAGACCTATATCTATCTTCTACATGCTCAGCACCAAAGCGAGGAAGCTTCTACTATCATTTTTCAAGTCTTAGGTATGACCCGGCCGGGAATTGAACCCATGATCCTCCATAAGCGAGGCGGACGCTCTACCACTAGACCACCGATTCAGTACTACCTTGAGTGTGCAACTGTACATGCGCAGAGGCAGCGCGCCAGGAATTAGCAATGTATTTAAGTCACAAATAAACAGAACAGACCTATATTGTTTGACAAACTACGACAGAAACTATTGTATGTGTTAGCCGACTGCAATATAAACATAACGTAATGTTCTCTTACTGTTTCCAATATTAGAATACCTTCCATTCCGTGCTGCAATGTTTGTGTTAGTAATGGTGTAAACGTCTCGTTATATCAATTTACGCTGTGCGTTATATAGCTGTTTTTGCTGTCTGCCTAATTGTGATAATATGTCATTGATATATGGGGCTTATCATGTGAGCCGAATGCAGTCTCTATTTATCTCCAGCTAAATGCAACTGTCTATTTTAACGGTGTATTGTTATAGTTCTATCTGTTAGATTTAATAACACTGAATAACAGCTAAGAAAGTATATAAACTGTTTTACAAATATAGTAAATGTTGATATTTTCAGTGTTTCCGGGTGTTTCTGGGTAGTACGAATTCTTGGAAAATATCTAGGACCTATATAGAAGGATAGGCAATTTGCATCTGCTGACTAATTTCCAGGAATTATATAGAGAAGGAATGGCAACTGATTGAGGTTTTATGAACGCTTCAAATATTTTAAGTTCCATTCGTCTCAGAAACACAAATCAAAATTCTTATATTGAAAAATGAAATTCTCATCAAAACAATATCATTACCAGAAATTTGTGTTTAAAGTTGTTGAAGTGCTTTTGAGAACAAAATGTGTATACTGCAGCTAACATAGCGACAAATTACGATAAATTTTCCTTCAAACCTCTTTAGATCATTTTACGTGATCGAAATATGTTTAAACATCAATGTTTACACACAACTTACATTTTCCTTCGTGTGCTATTTCATCAACATTTAGTCAGGAGATGCGAGTTTCCTATCCCTCTATACAAGTCCTTGCTGTGACCTATTAGTTGTATATCGAGGGGTGAAAGCGAAAAAGATCTAAGTGCTTCTTTATTTATATGCATATAGACCTTTTTCGCATTCACCCTCGATATGTTCTTATTTTCGGCGTCAATGTTATTAAATTATTGTTCTTGGCTAGTGACAATAGTAAGGCGTTAAATAATTTTGTTTAAAGGAACAGACAAGTAAGGCGTGATGTTCCTTTGTATGCAAAACTGACATTTCCTTTCATCTTTTTGAATATTTCAGTATATTTCATTTTCTGTGTCGAGGTAATGAGGTGATAAGTTATATTTCATTTTTTATTATCTATATCGACATCTCAATGACACTTTAAATTAAAGTTATGCTTTGTACGACAGTAACATAACATTTATTATTAACACGTATTTGAATGATCGGTTACTGTCTATCAAGTCTGGCGATATATTTAAAAAAGTATGTGTTTCATGTTTTCAAAACTAGCGTGTCTTATATAATATTGATGAAGCAAAACATTTGTCACACAGAAGTTCTTCTCTTCACCATTGGTTTTAACAAAAATGCCTAAAATATCTACAAACTAGTACTTATGTCATTTAAGTATATTTAAATGTGTTCTTACCAATTGTGTCATCTTTTAATCACAATAGTTTCAGTCAATATTTGACCATATCTATTTATTATTTCTAGTTCAGGAGATGTTCCTAATTTCCCATTTAAAGAGGGTTCAAATATATCGCCGATGTTTTTTCGATCTTACAATGTAGCAGTTAAACTGCACATTTATATCAAACATGATATATCCACCCCGTCCAACGTCTACGTTACATAAGCAGCGACTACGCCGCATTTTCGGCGCTAACAACACACGATAAACCGGTACTTCCTGTTATTTTTGTACGGTTGGGCATTGAGGTAAGAAAATCTCATTATTTCCATATTATTATTTCGTTTACAAATCAAAGATATAGCTGATACCAGCGAATATGTATCTAAGTTTCAAGCGGGCATGCGTTTTTTAATTGGAGCATGGCCGTTTCCTTAAACGTTTAAGAAAAGTGGCGGTTTGAACCACTCTCAGATTGAAAACACGTCATTTACAGCTCAATTTATTACTTCGGAAGCATTTCTGGATCTTCTTCACGTGTTTAACACTTATATATATATATCAATATACGTCAATATATTATATCAGAAAAAAAATCAAGTTGATGTTATAAGGGAGCTAAACGCCAAAATTTGCTTAGTACGTAGCATAAGTAGGTGCCTCATATATATATATTACGCTACGCAAGTTGGTGCATTGTGTCAAAACAATATATGAAATACTGTCGTTGTCGTCAGTTCTGAGATTTATAAAGATCTTGACAAAAGATAACAAACTCAGAACTGACGACAACGACAGTATAAATTATTCGTTATTTATACTCATTTTATTTATATTTTCAGATTTAAATTATTTTTAAAAATAATAATAACTATTTAAAGACGATCCGGAACCAAGCTCGTTCTTCTATACCTAAAACCGCGATATACCGCGAATGCCCGTATAAAAACAATATCCAAGACACGGGCAAAGCTGTGTAGGACCTTATTTTTCCCAGATCATATTCTTCCCACCTGGGAAAAAATAAGATCCTATTCCTCACAGCTGGGAAAAATAAGATCTCATTTGTCACACATTTCGAGCATATATGTCACAGGTCCCGGGAAATTTATGATCGAAGTCGGTTTTGTATGTACCATGGAATCACATTCCTCACAGGTCAAAAATTGCATGATTTTTTTAGCAACAAATTACCTTTTTAAAACTGAGTCACATTTGTCACAGATTGCTATTGTCGGTATTGCAGACACATTGTGTTGCTATACATGTATGCGTTTATATTATAGTTATAAAGAATCATCGATTATGTCGTTGTTGTTGTTGTTGTTGTTGTTGTTTTTGTTTTTTGCTGGCGCTGCTGTT
This sequence comes from Panopea generosa, assembly GCA_029582155.1. NCBI lineage: Eukaryota > Metazoa > Mollusca > Bivalvia > Adapedonta > Hiatellidae > Panopea > Panopea generosa. The sequence continues at coordinate 6,008,097 of CM055907.1, forward strand.
AGTTCTCGAATTGACTGATGCTGTAAAAGTGGAAATAGTAATCATTCTTGTTGACAGCGTAATAGTAAGTGTAAAAATAGTGGTATATGGCAGTATGGTTGTTGTTGTGAATTGTATAGGCATTGTTTTGCTTGCTATCGATAAATGGTGGTTGATGTAGGCGCAGACAAGGTAGTTGTTGGGTTTTTTTTTTGTTGTTATTATAGCAGTCGTTGTATTCGTATATAGTCTATACCATTTCATATTAGCTCCATTGAAATAGAAAGCTGGCAGTTTCTTTAATCACTCTCGAGTCCGCTTCCTGGGTCAAACTCATCATTACTGAGTGCTCATGAGAAAAGTTCTATGAGAACGTTCACCTACCGAGGATAGAACCCGGGACCTCTACATCTGAGCGGCTGTTATGGTATAGATAAAGTTAAGATGTGTTAAATGAAATAATTATTGTTGTTGTTTGTTTTATTGTTGGAGATATACGTGCCGTTGTTGGGCGCAGTACTTCCGCAATAATTGGAGGTGGCACTTGTTTGTAATGGTACTCGTAGGCGTAATAGTGGTAGTTGTTGGCGTTGTTGTTGTGGTGTTTGATCGCTTAAAAGTGTTCCGCTCACCTGAGCACGGAATTCTCAATGTGTGGTGTTTAATTAATCATAATAATGTTCGTATGTTGTAAAAGAGCAGACTACGTTCGTTGTACGTAAAAGATATCGTCATTGACCGAGATTCATACATTATAACATCTCTGAAATTATAAGTAAATTGCACAAACTAAATATGGCATACTTAAAATGTGAGAGCTTCTTAATAAGCAATTTATATTCATAAAAATATGTACTGGAAAATGTATTTCCAACTCTTTCAACGGATAAATTTTGTGCCAACAGTGAATACCACAATGCAAGCAGAGCTTTGGTTTAAAGATAGTTCTGTTCTGAGCCTGCCTGATATGGTCGAGCTTTAACGTGAGTGTAACAGTTCAACCCCCGGGGTCACAATCCGAACAAGATAGATAAAGACAAAATTTTAAAGATTTGTTGGTGTTGTTGTTGTTTTTTCAATGGCGTAGTAGTGGTTATTGTAGGTGTTTGGCGTTCGGGGACATATAATATAAACTTTTTAGCTAGCCTAAATATAACGTACAACTAGTATAAGGCTTTCGATAGAATAAATAACTTATTACATTAATTATGCATTTTCAAAGAAATGCATACAGTTTTATTTTATTGTGTACATGTCAGTCGGTCAGTAGGTGGTCGTCTCGTCGGTCGGTCAGCCGGTATACCAAAGCCTGTCCGATTGATAAAATATGTCTTTAACTTCAATTAAGCCGTGCAGTTATAATGTCCCTGCAATATGCACCCGCAAACTTTTTTCTCGAATCAGTTCAATATACTACTATTACGTATGCTACTACTGCTGCTGCAATTACCGCCGCCGCCATCACAACCACTACCAACTACTGACGATCCTCCTCCTTATACTACTACTACCCCTTCTTATAAACCTTGTTGTTGTTGTTGTTGTTGTTGTTGTTGTTGTTGTTGTTGTTGTTGTTGTTGTTGTTGTTGTTGTTGTTGTTGTTGTTGTTGTTGTTGTTGTTGTTGTTGGTATTATTATTATTACTTGTATCATACTATTATTGTTATTAGTGTTTAGTTCCTTTTATTATTATATTTTTATTATCAAATTTTCAAACAGCAATGTCATCGACAAAATCTGTGAAGAATATGATTCTCTTGTTTACTACCATTTTGGTCAATCATATATGTCACAGTTTGAAACTGTGAGGAATAGGATCCTATTTTTCCCAGACCTGTGAGGAATATGATCTGGGAATAATAAGGTCCTACAAAGCTCCAACCGTTAGCGTCGTCATTATGTACATGGTTGAAAAAGTACTAGACTCGCCGTAATAGGTATGACCAGTATATATTTAACGGACAAAAAATATATGCCAGCTCTAGTCAGAGTCAACAGGCAAAGCAAGTTATGTGCATATAAAAATTCGTTCAGCTTGCACACCTCGTGTTTTCTGGAATCGTATATCAAACCGGAAATGGCTTGTGCCTTACTTATATGGAAAATCTTTACGAGAGCGGAACCATTCCGGATGACGACATAAGAGCCCAAACTCCACGGACTAGTTCACTGTACTTCCTATTCGGAGACAGTCAAGTACTTAGCCTACTGTATGCAGGTTGGATTCGCATATTCTTTTGAACGAAAAGAAGTTGCAAATATCAACTTTTATACTGAATTTGTCTAAAAAAATATATCGTATATGTGTTTTAAATAGTCGGGGTCAGTGGCCTCGTTTGTGCCAATCGGATCCTTATCCACACTGACTCGTAATCTTAGTCTACCTATTTTTATTCATGTACGCCAACGAAAACAGCTTTAAAAAGATAGACGTTACGTCAGAGTAATGACGTCAACATTATTTTTATGACGTTTTGCTCCCTATGACACTGGGTCAGGGTAAAAATATATTCATTGTTTGAACAGTACAATGTAAGTAGTGCACATGTATTACACGAAGAATAGGTAGCCTACGGTCTTCGGGTCTGAAACAGTTGCAATATGTCGTACAGCATAGTGAGATGGATACTAATGTTCTTAAACGAAAATAAAACTTTATTTGTAAAGTGCTAACCAAGATGTAACTTAAAAACTGAATAAAAAATCAATTAGTTGGATAGTAGTATTATGAATTTCATGTTATTTGAATACTGCTACATGTCACAATATACCGACTTATGAAGCGTACAATATTCAAGGCACCTACTTATGCTATGTTCTAAGCAAACTTAGGCGTTTAAAATCCTTATACCCTCAACTTGTATTTCTTTTTACTGACATAATTTGGTATATTGATATATAAAATCAATGTAAAACCCATAAGGTAGTTCCAAAAATGCTTCCAAAGTAATAAATTGACCTTTAATGACGCCTTTTCAATCTGAAAGTGGTTAAAACCGCCACTTTTCTCGAATGTTTGAAAAAACGGCCATGTTCCCATTCAAAAACACATGCCCGCTTGAAACTTAAATACAATGCCACTCGTAACAGCTATATATTTAATTTGTAAACGAAATAATGATAATAATGAGATTGTCTTACCTCACTGCCCGACCGCGTGCACAAAAATAACAGGAAGTACCGTTTATTGTGTGTAGTTAGCGCCGAAAATGCGGCGTAGTCGCCGCTTATGCTACCGCTTATGTAACGTAGACGTTGGGCGGGGTGATATCGGGCAATTTAGTTTTCGTAAGTCGTCAATGACGTAACGTCTCAAAATAACGTCATTTTACCGTGACAAAGAAATGTAATTTATATGTTCGGGCAAGTAGGAAATAAGTTCGGCATTTCACGTACCACAGTCGAGTTATACGGAAAACACCGAATGATGAATCGGAGTTGATATCACCCAATCGTGAAACATAGTGTATTTCTGTATTCTCCGTATAATGCGAATCATAAAAGCCGAGGTGATCAGATTGGATATCACAGTGACTAGGTTTTTATAAAAAAATGTGTTTATTTAACTCGTACATTGTAAATTATGTGATAAACACTATTTCTGTATCAACATTATGTAAATATGAAATTAATATAGCATAATACGTATGCTAACCCTTTGTTTTCTTTCTAGTAGCCGGACCTAATTAGCTCAGTCGGTCAATCCAGGGGTCGTGAGTTCCAATCCCCGCCCGGCAACAGTCTCCGTGATGATATACGACATTGTGTCTCATTATCACCGCTGATTCAAGTAGGAAAGTTATCAGTTACTTGCTTAAATGGGGTGTGCTCGAGTACTGGTTACCTTACAGGATCCCAGAAAACATTTGTTAGCTCAACTGATCGTTTTTTAACCCTCGATGGCAAAAAATGACGCTAAATATTCAATCAATCAATCAATCAATCATTTTTTCTTGTTACCTAGTAAAAAGAACATGTTACATATTTCTCACAAGTGACAAAATGTATGAAATAGATATTTAATTTCGCTCGTTGCTATCAGTATGACAGGAAAATCAACCGTTTACTGTAACATCGATTTATGCCACTACGTAGGATACGTCTGACGGTTATCACAAGATATAATTAACTAGCGACTGCTGGTTGTTGTTATTTTTAATTGGTATATAAACGCGTTTCAAATAGTGTAACTTATTGATTGTGGATAACGTAAAGTTCAAGTGTCGTTCATTCTAACATGCTTGTTTTATCTTTTTGTAGAGAGCGAAGAAACGGTTTGAATGTGTATTGAGTTTGAGTTATGTTTTAGAGAAATTTAGAAAAAAAACTCAGCTTTAGATGATTAGTAAAACCCGACCCAGGTCTCCGTTCCACTTAACATCTCAATTTGAGACTTTTCTCAACTTAGAATTGATTTAAACTGATTTGTTTTACATAGATTGTGAAACAAGTTATAATAGCTTAGACAAATAAAGTGTCTTGCTCAAGGGTACCATACATAGCCGTGGCGAAGGTTCGAGCCCACGACCCTTCGATGCTATATAATACCATTAGCATTCTTCATTGTACATGACTCTGTTATCCTTTAACAACGTGTAAATATTTGTTATTACATGCGGTCATTTAATATATAATGAGATCAAGTAATCATTTCGAGAAATTAAGATTTTTGAGTTGAGGAAAATCTCTGCTCGAGATGTTCATTGAAACCGGTCCCTTTTCAGTATCTAAAAAGTTATAAAATATTAACATTAATTTACCATATTTTTATGAGAATACCAGGAGTAGAGTAAGACCTTCTGGTCCCATCTCTAAAATCCGCTAGTGTCGTGTCGATATTACAATTGTTATCAAACAAACCAATAATTTAGCAAAAACTGTATTTAGCCGTGCCAGATTAGCTCAGTTGGTAGCGCGTCTGATTATATTATTTCATGGATCGTGAGTTCGAATCCCCACGAGGCCACAGTCTCCGTGATGAATGATATACGACAATGCGGATTGTCGATATTCTTCTATTACCGCAGATTCAAATTTAATATTTTTCAGTTACTTGCGGAAATGGATATGCTCGCGTATAGGTCAAACTTACATGTCTCAGTACACAGTTACGTCCTTTTTCCCACGGTAACATGATTCTTACGTTTAAAACCTATGTAATTTGGTTTTGAAATATTTTCAAAATGGTTCATAGTGGTTGTGATTTCTTGCTGCAGATGGATAGAGCAAAAGTTGGAATAGCGTATACTGCAATAAGACATCACTGGTGTTAAAAAAGTGAATTTTATAGGATTTCAACAAATGCATGTATTTATGAGCATTTGAGAACTTCTTTTTTTTTTTTAAAAATCTCTGGGTGTCACTGCACCCTCTTTAAAAAAACAACCTGTTCAACCTACCAGTAATTGTGCATTTTTGTGTGGGTATACATTTCTGCTGTGAAAAAAAGTTCTATGTTGAATTCTTTTTTGACCATGGAAATCCTAGACCTTATTTTATAAAGAACAAGAGACCTTTTATGTTATATAGAACAAACAACAAAATTCAACTGTGTAGTGAGACCTTTACAGGATTAGTAGCCAGGAGTGGTTACGTTAATTGATCGTCTATTAACCCTCGATGGAATAAAATGGCGCTAACATTCAAAGAAAACAAACATCTAATGACATTATTTTCACTGTAAACTATATTTAAAAAAAATCAAATACATGTAAACAATCTGGGAATGTCGTGTTTAATGCTTCCAGTAAGGTATTCAACACATCAGTATCTAAGATTAAAATCAATATTGTAATATAACGCTCACTTTTATAATGGCAATAAACGTTGCTATGGAGATGTATATGTTTTTATAACGAGGTATTGAATAGTCGCTAGCGTTAACGACAAATGGCCAATGTATGTATAGCAGAAGCAACACGATATTTGTATAGCAACATCACGAACATCACGTGGGTGGAGGTATTAATATTGAGAACACATTGAATATTGTTTTTGTGGATTTGCCATCGGGAGTAAGGTAACATTTAGATATTTATTTATTAGTGTTCCATTAAAGATGTTTGTAAATAAGCACCAGCTTTCATTTAAATCTACAATATGCTGGAGTATTTTATTCATAGTATCAAGTTTAAATTGTTTATAAATCCACACACAATAACCGACCTTGCAGAAAACAGGTCATTTCGTGAACACAATTTTTGGAGAAAAAAAACATCATTTATTATTATTATGTATCAGTGTATCAGTCGTTTAAACGGTCAACAAAAATACTTATTTTACAAATCCAGTTGAATTTTAACTTATATATCACAAAGAAGGAGTTATGGTAATCTAGGAGTCAGCATGGTTACTCATAGACCAAGGGGTTCGATTCCCGGGCGTGTTTCGTCCTGTGTTATTTAAAAAAAATGATACATAAGGCAGGTGACTGCGTAAAAAATGACAACTTACGGCAGGTGGCTGCGTAAAAATGACAACTAAAGGCAGGTGGCTGAGTAAAAATGATAACTTAAATCAGATGGCTGCGTAAAAATGATAACTAAGGCAGGTGGCTGCGTAAATATGACAATATATGGCAGGTGGCTGTGTTAAAATGATAACTAAGGCAGGTGGCTGCGTAAAAATGACAACTTACAGCAGGTGGCTGAGTAAAAATGATAACTTAAGTCAGGTGACTGCGTAAAAATGATAACTAAGGCAGGTGGCTGCGCATAAATGACAATATAAGGCAGGTGGCTGTGTTAAAATAATAACTAAGGCAGGTGGCTGCGTAGAAATGACAACTTATGGCAGGTGGCTGAGTAAAAATGACAACTTAAGGCAGGTGGCTGATTAAAAATAGTAACTTAAGTCAGGTGGCTGCGTAAAACTCATAACTAAGGCAGGTAGCTGCGTAAAAATTACAACTAACGACAGTTGGCTGCGTAAAAATGACAACTTAAGGCAGGTGGCTGAGTAAAAATGATAACTTAAGTTAGGTGGCAGTTTAAAAATGATAACTGGGGCAGAAGGCTTCGTAAAAATGACAATATAAGGCATGTGACTGAGTAAAAATGATAAATGAAGTCACGTGGCTGCGTTTAAATGATAACTTAGTCAGGTGGCTGCGTAAAAATGACAACTCAATGCAAGTGTATGCTTAATACAGGTTGATTAAAACTGTTTTTATAAAAAATGGAAAATAGAAAAATGTACTGTTTAATATAAGTGGTTGCTTAATTGTCTAAACACATTTTTTTCCAATATACCATGCCAATATATATCGCTTGTTTTTATTAAAACTTGCCAAAATACAAAATGTTATATTTTGAAAGTGGATCAAAGCGGCTGTGTTAATCTTAAATGGATCTCCCGCTTAATGTTATCTATTTTTAGAACGGGGATTTCGTTTTAAGATATAAAATGATTATCGTTTTATGTCAAGTTTTGGAGGATTTGAAACTCCAAATTATTTACATTTTATTAATAAATGATATTTATGTTTTTTTATCCAATTTAATAATACTTTGATTTTTTAAACATTTATAGCGATTTTTTCCTGGTACATCCCTTGAAACCGACCGATGATCGAACAAACAACTTCGCACATGCAAACCGGAAGCTATACCATTGACTTCTGCTGCGATTGTATGTTTTTTATTATTAATCGCTAGTGATTTTGAATAAAACTTATTAAATGAGAACAATCAGTTGAACTTGTTGTATTTTTTTTAAACAACGTTTTTTGTATAATTATTGCTTCGTGGCGTCGGCAATAACATCAACACTTTTAATAATTTGTGATATTTATTAATTTACTTCATTTGTATCCAGATACCGTTGCCAGGCAAAATCGGATGTACATCCGGGCAGTCGATATAACACGACGCAAATGGATGCTGTGGTGGTACAAATTACAGATAATCATTACCAACAATATTATTCAACATGGTGACGCAACTGGCAGGAGGGTATGTACTTCAAATTGTGATAAAACCGTCAGTCGGAAGAGAATGTGTTATGAATTATTTATATTTTGATTCCGCAATTAGTCTAGCCTATGAAATACAATTAGCGTGAATAAAGTGAAAGAACATACTTAAAAAACAACACGGATATTTACATTGTACAAGGAGATTAACCTCGGAAACAGTCGTTTTACTTGATATATAGTTTTTTATGTGGTGAAACAACACTTAAATCGAACAAATACACATCAACACTTCGACGAATATATACAAATCAGCATTTAGTCGAATAAAAACAAGTCAACATTTTGTCGAAACAGTTCGTCTAAACAAAGCGTATTTTTAATTCTGATAAAACGACATGTATGCATTTGTGTTATTTTATAAACCATAGTGCTGCATACGACATGATCCCCATGTGAATATAACGGACGTGATCCAGTACTGTAGTTCTGTGAAAAAACTGTGGCCACTAATGACCTCAGTGATTGATACAATACCCGCGACGCTGCACTGCGATGCAACGTTTGCTCTGTGACAGATATTAATCTAACCATAGTTTATATACCAACTGCATGATGGGATGCGCGTCTTCTCGAGCAACCACGATTGTGCAGACGGATGCCGGCTGCACCACTCGACCAGCGAAGACATCTCACTTCCGGGGAGTACCAGACGGACAGGAAGCATTTAAAGATATTCGTAAGTTATATTTTAAGCTATGAAATGCTGAAATTGTCTGTATTGTCAAAATCACTTAACAGACAGATTGGACGGACAGACCGGTATATAGACTGACGGACGGACGGACGTTCCGCTGGAAGTGATGTTGTGGGGTGCGGTTTGAATATGTTATAAAAACTTTTTTTTTCAGAAAACAAAACAAAACCTATTTTCTTTCTAACCTAATGTCACAAACCTTGAGATCCAACCCTAATGACACTAAAAAAGAATGAAAAAAGGTGAAAAAAAAGTAAAAGAAAAATGTTTAAAAAATGGAATTAACCCCACAATGCCATTCTGTACGCATCTCGCACTTTGCACCCCACAAGTACAAAAAAAACAAAAAAACAATGCCATTCTGTACTGGCAACGCAACCCACAACTGCCGCTCCAGAAGAACGGATGGACGGACGGTACATAAACGTTACGCGGTTAAGTTTTAAACTCTTAAAAATGTATGTGCTTTTTATCGTAAAAAACAAAATATGATTTTTACCTAAATAATATACCAAACCAGGAGATCTAACTTATTGACACTAAAAAATAAATAAAACGTGTTAAACTATAGTAAAAGAAAAGGAATTTAGATAGAAGAATTAACCATATAATGGCATTCCGAACAAGTTCTGGTATTGTGGGGTTAAATAACCCCTTAAAGTAACGTGGCCATGTACGAACAGGCATACAGACGGACGGACTTACGGACGGACATCCTTCCATTCATCAGTCATAAAAACACAGAATATTATATTTATATAATTATGACAAAGTCAGTTATAGAAAGAATCAATAATCTGATCTTGAAGAAAAAAAATCATCTGATATACTAGTACTGCTTTTAAATGTTGCAGGCACAGCCAAGGAGATTGAGTTTACAAGGAAGTACCGACAATGCCAGGTCACCCAAAGCACGTATGTTTCTGGTTCCACAACCTCATTGGATCAGAGCTTAATGTGAATGAAAAACTAGATCGTTCTGTGATGATATAGTAACACGTGGTGACAGAGATGCTAAAAGTTGTTACATGGTAACATGTGATGTTAAATTCACATTTTGTTACACGTGCATAGCAACATGTGGTTACATAGAAAGACGTGGTTACATTTTAACACAAAGTGTAAATATTTAACATAAATTCGCAGGAATGGTAACACAGTAATGGTAATACAGAAATGGTAACACAGTAATGGCTACACAACTGACTTGACGTGAGCTGTCAAATCAAACAATCCAATCAGCGATCGTTATCGGTTGCTAATTCGTCATTTTATTTTAAATAAGCTAAATATGTCTAAATAAACACTACATTGTATTTACTGGAACAAACAATACCACGCGACCAGTGGCCAGAGCGGCAGTCATTCACGCGTCAGGCCAATTACACGTGTTAAATGAAAATCCAAAATAACACGTGGTCATAGTTATGCGGATAATTTTACCACTTAGTGTCAATATTTAACATGAAATCACAGACATGATAACATAATGACGCTTACATATTAACATGTGTTTTACACGAGATTACATAGTAACACATGGTGACGCATAAACACATAGTTACTGAGTAACACGTGATTGTATAATAGTAACACGAGGTGACATAGTTATGCAGAAATCGTTACCACCAGTGCTCAAGATAAGTTTTTCTTCAAATGTGTATTCTACTCCTTAGATCTGTATACAATGCTTATTTTCTAAATGTTACGAGTAAAAATTAACATTTAACCAAATTGATATAAGACACCTAACTATGAAATTGCCAGTGTCCTATGTTTATTTTACCATTTTCTTTAAAGGCCAATGCTTTATTCAGAAATTCCAACACTTAAACGCCGTTAAATAGTGCATATATGGAGCACCCATTATCATAAAGTGTAAATAATAAACAATGATAAAATCACAGAAATAAACATTGAAACCTAGGCGCGATTTTGTCGCAAAATATAATCATGTTTGTAATAAGTGTAATTTAATATTGTATGGATGCAGGTGTGTATACCGCTATGTGGATGATTAGATTCAGGTTGTTAGAAGTTTATGACATCCTAATCTGTATGTACATGTGTTAATGTAAGTAATTAAACTTCACTGTGCTCATCAATACTTACAACATATTATGTTTTATTCCAGATGACCGTGGTCATCACAGGGGCTAGTTACAATATATATTCAAAATCTCTATAGACACCATATATAGGCATAGTACCACCATTGCTAAAAGGAAGTGCTTCCGTGGGGTAGCATAATGGCGGTTTTAAATAATCCTCATTTCTTCTTCTTTAAAAATGCATTTTCCTTATTTTAATGCTCATTTTTTTATTTGAATGGCATTATTGATGTTTTTTGAACACTTTGATAGCATTGTCATGTTTAAATTGTGAATTTAGAAAAAAAAAATGATGCTTGGAAATTGGGGTATGAATACATGATTTCGGAAGTCTATTTTCACTTTGTCACCAGTGTACACACTGAGCAGAACAAAATTATCTTATATGACACATGACCCCTACTTTTCTCATGATATTTTGATAGTGCAGAGGTTGACAAACAGTAAAATGTAGGTTTCACTTCTTTCATTTGGGTCTCTCTATGAATGACAAGCCTTCAAACTTTTATTAATTACTATAGAATAAAGAACAAAAATCAATGGTGGGATGACACCTATAGGGATTTAGAATATATATTGTAACTAGCCCCTGTGGTGGTCATTTTTATACATATAGATTTGTGTTTAACAAATAGACATTATTCTTATTAAGTTATAACGTTTATATAAAGTATTTTATATTGATATGAAAACACTTCATGAAATATTTGATTGTCCGTCCGTGTGTCTGTCGTTAGATGTTTGATTAGCAGTTCATCGGGCGATAGCGTTTTCCCAATAAAATGCTCACATGCTTTGGATTGGTTGATCGATTGAATATTTAACCGTTCATGTTATGCCACCAAAGGCTATCAGACGTAGGTTAACCAGTACTCGAGCACACCCACCTCTGGAAGCAACTGTTAACGTTCCCACTTTGAATCCATTAAATAAGCGATGAGAGACGAATTGTAACAAGCACAATGTCGTATATCACTGACCTATCACGGAGACTCCTGTCGGAGTGGGATTCGACCTTACGACCACTGGACTGTGAATAGCCGGACGCGCTACCGATTGAGCTAACTGGACCCGTGTTTGGATTCAGAGTTGTAAACAAAACTTACATTGAACCCTTTTTCAAAGATTTTGTTTCTGCTTCCAGTTTAGAAGGGATTTCATTTCCAAGTAATTTCGCTCTAAACCTTATGTTACGATTTCATACATGATCTCTTCTTATGTTGTGTTTCCATAGTTCTCTTCGTGTTTCATATTTTCATATATTTCCCTTTGTTTTCATATCTCTTCCTGTGTTGCACTTTCATAGAACTCTTCCTGTGTTGCGTTTTTATATATCTCTTCCTTTGTTGCGTTTTCATATATCTCTTCCTGTGTTGCGATTTCATACTATATCTCTTCCTGTGTTGCGATTTCATACTATATCTCTTCCTGTGTTGCGTTTTCATATATCTCTTCCTGTTTTGCATTTTCATAGATCTCTTCCTGTGTTGCGTTATCATATCTCTTGAGTGCATTATATAATGTCAACAAAATAAGACTGGTACATAAAAAATCAATCAACAACTTCTATACATATGATAGCGTACCGGGAATGCAATTTGCACTTAATTGGGGATCTGTTGGGGACCATTTGACAGACTTATGCAAAATGAGTCATGTTATATCAAAATGTTTATAGCTGTGTATATATTTGTATCTATCTATATATATATATATGCGTGCGTACGTGCGTGCGTGCCTGCGTGCCTGCCTGCGTACCTGCCTGCCTGTCTGTCTGTCGATACTGGTCACGCTCAATGTTGAGCGGCAGGTGGGGCGGCGTCAACTTGCATAGATCAACTTAACAAACAATAACAAGTGGGTCAATGCAAAGTCGCTATAAAATGTGAAACTATATACAAGGCGTAAGGGGTAGCTAAGTGACGGTCTACCCAAGCACACAGTCTCACATGGAAGGGAATTCCATAATAGGATTATCCTTGGAAATGAGAATTTCAGTGAATCAGTATAGGCGAGGGGACTGCTTTACTGAAAAGTTGAGATGAGGTTAACTTGACGATCGCTTGGGTTGGATATGGAACATATAAGGCAAATTCAAGATGTATTTTATAAAAAAAGACAAGACTGTTAATATTACTACGATGTTGGAGTGTTGGCCAAGCAAGGTCTTCCGGCACCTCCCCTACATGACTCCTATTTCTCCAACGCTTACAGCACCACATGGCCGCTGTTCTCAGCACCATTTCTAACCGGTATATTTCAGACTGGGCATATGGGCTCCAAATTTGGAAAGCAAATGTCCTATAGGCCAATCACTTGGTACTGAGCCTTAGGAACATCTATTCCTATTTTATTCCTTTTTCTCATCTAATCCAATTACAGATATATTTGTAGAAAAAAAACTGAAGACTGGTAAATCATTCACACCACCTGGTGCATTAAACATCGACTACAGGAAAAATGGCATTTTTCTTCGGAAAACTTATGTCTTTTAATTGTCAAAGTTTGCATGTGGTAATATTGACATCTCTCTTTATAGTTTCTGCTTCCAGAGGTATTCCCCGTGTTATCCCAACTGGTATGTAGGCCTGTAAGATGTTTAAATGCGAGGTTATTTAGAATTTAATGCGTGTATTAATTCTATATCCTTGAATATTGTTGAAAGGAAAAAAGTATCACAGAATCTACTGCAGCATAATATCCAAATTTTCTGTGTTTTCTTTTAATATTTACGGTGATTTTTCAGCAAAAGTTGAAGTTTTCTATAACTTTAACCATGTTGTGGGAAACACATTCTTCATATATGGAATTGTAAATGTTCTAAATATGCATTGAGTTAAATGGATTTCTTATCATCTTGTAGTAATGCTATATCTGCTGTTAATAGAGGTTCACTGGTTGTCATAACGAGTTTTTTCATAGCTAGTTGTTCTCACAGCACCGTTTTTTTTAATCATAACATCCGAGGTATTCCGAACGTCAAATTCTGTCAAAAACTAACGAAAGCGTCTTTAAATTCAGCCGATAAAACGAATTTAAGTATGTCAGGAAAAAAACCTGTTCATATTGATGTGGTGAGTGACATTCTCTGACCCTGGTGTTGGATTGGGAAGCGTAAGATGGAGGTGGCAATGGATGCGTTGAGCTCAGAATACGAGTTCCGTATCCGATGGGAACCCTATCTACTTCGCCCACAGACTCCGCCTGAGGGTCTTCCCATTCCGCCGCAGTATAAGGATACCAGTAATCCGCGGTGAGCATGTTATTTATTGATATATATATTTAGTTGTATTATCTAGAAAGCATTTTAAAATATATACAGTTTTAACTATTTGACATCATCTGATTTAAGCTGAACATTATAAGTTCTAAATGTTGACCTGTGATACATCCTATATATATATTATTACTTGTTCTAGATTTAGTCGTTCTAGATAATTTTGAGTTCATCTGCTGTTGGTATAAGATGAATTATACTGTCGTTAGTTGATAACAAGAGTTGTCAGTCGATGGGTTAAAACTCGCCACCAATGCAAAGATTGAGATTGGAGGCAAACACCAAAACTTAAACGCAAAAGTTTAACCTGGGTGTCTACAGATGAAAGATAAAGTCTTAAAGGGCCAAAACTCTGCCAAAATGCAACCCAAAGATATGGTGAACACACATGTGAAGTTTCATTCACATCCAATGAGTGGTTGCATAGATATCTTAAACTTAAACGCAACTAAATGCAAAGTTTAACCTGGGTGTCTAAGTCCAAAAAGGGCCATAACTGTGCCCAAAATGCAATCAGGAGTTATGGTTCTTATCTCTGTGTGTTCCATTGATGATGGTTAACACACATGCAAAGTTTCGTTGACATCGAATGAGTGGTTGCATAGATAACTGAAACTTAAACACAAAAGTTTAACCTGGGTGTCTACAGACCCCGACGCTGGGGTCATGACAATAGGTCTCCTTTGACTTCATCCCTGTGAGCTCAAAAGCAGCATTGCATTTTTGTTCCTGAGAACAACAACATTCACTTTTTTCTAATAAATATCATATATGTGTTATGTACACTAAAAGTGTATGATACTTTCATACCAACCTGATTGTAGCCAAGTATGACCATACCTATTTCCCAGTTCAGTTAATATACCAGTTTCCGTCAGTCAGAGCATACACATGTCCTCAAAAGATCCAGTTCTATACATACAGTGAATTACCTGCACAACCAAGCATAGCACAACCATTCTATCTATCTATCTTCCAATAAGTCAAACCCCTCGCGAGGACATAGATTTCGACGTGCATTAAAGGGATTATATTGGCATATTACTGTCAATTCCCTGTCCAAAATACACACACCCAGCATAAAGATACACTTATAACTTAGAGATATACACGTCTAAAGTGTCTAATTGTATAATTTCTTTATTACAACATCGGGTTTCTGAAGCCACGTTTTTGTTTTTGTTTATATTCACCATTTTCAACGAACCGTTTTCGAGTTGTGATTTTGAATGGTGTTATTGATATATTTAGAGCAATTGAAAACATTGCCATGTTTGTTTTGTAATTTTAGAAAAATAAATTGAGGCCTGTAAATATGGGTAATATGAATAAATTATTTGAGAAGTTTTCAATTTGTCAAGTCAACACATTTAAGAGAAGAAAAAAAAAAGTATCTTAAGTGAAACATTATAGCTAATTTTCTAATAATATTTTAGCACTGCAGATGTCGACATACAATAAAATGTTTCCCATCTTTATATTGGGTCTTTCCAATATTTCAGAGTTCAGCATGTTCGAGAAACAGCAGCTTCTCTTGGTCTTGTGTTTAATACAGAGAGAAAAGCTTTTGCAAGTACGTTATTGGGACATACATTATTGGAATATGCCAAGGAAGTCGATGGTGGTGACAAGCAAGACATGGTTTCAGAGAAACTGTTTAAGGTATATTAACTGTATATCAAATGTATATATATTTAGTTATAGGTTATAATACCAACCTAAATAAAAAAAAAATTTTCTGTCATCTTCGTGATTCAAACCCACAGCCTCTATGACATCAGCGCCTAGCAGATTAATAAGAATGTCTCTGCTGACTGTGTCACTGCAATAGCGCAACAAAAAAAGTTGACAAATAGCACATAAAGCGTTAATGTACACAGGACATAGGCAGGTATTTTTGTCTCACTGTGACGAAGGAGCGAAAGAGAGATTAAGGTGTTGCTTTTTCGTTATGTTTTCGTTTTTTTCTCTCACATTATTCCATGTGTGTATTAACAGTCAAAGTGGACACGGCGAGACATATTCCGCGGAATTCCTGTTATTATATTGAAATTCTATTTTTTTTGTATTATTCCTACTTTATATGACTCAATGTCCAGGAGTGACACACGTCTTTAAACCTGACTACAGATAATTTCGGAAATATGTGTTTCTCATCCTGTGTACATTAATGGCAATGCCAATATATGTGAAATTGTCAATATTTCCGAAATTGTCTGTGGTTAAGTTTAAAGAGATGTATCACTCCTCTCCATTGAGTCATATAAAGTAGGAATAATATAAAAAATAGAATTTAAATAAAAATATCCTGATTAAAAAGGTGTGGACGGACAGCTTTTTCATAATTCAGATATGGATGTAAAAATAAAATCATCACAAGGCTCCTTAGAGATTAAAATAAAAAGTGTTTCACTTGTTTAAATTTGTTTTTTAATTTGTAAATTAATATTTTTGTTGCATCTTGCTTACATGTAATTCCATTCTCTAGCTGGAGGCTTATGTAAATACTTGTAGATATGTTGACCATGGAGTGAGATTTTACATTGATCCAATGGTGCTGGTACAGTGTCACTTAGCACACATGATTTCTTGTTCCAAATCTCCACTTTGAATTGTTATACTATAAAACTTAAACATGTATTAGTATATAACTCATATGATATTTGAAGTTTAAAAAAGCCTTGTTTGAGAACGGTTTCCAGAACTACGCTTATTATGTTAAATTACTAATCTGGTCATTTTTTAAATCATATCATATAAGCTGGGCCCAGTTAACTCAGTCAGTAGATTGTCTGACTTTAAATCAAGGGGTCATGAGTTTGAATACCCATCCTGCCAAAGTTTCTGAGATGAATAAATTAAGACATTGAGTCTCATTGTCACCACTGATTCAAGTGATAAGGTTATCAATTACTAGCAGAGATATGTGTGCTCGAGTACTGGTTATCCTTTTAAGATGTCAGGATAGAGTGGTTAGGCTAACTGATGGTCTGTTAGCTCTCAGTGGCATAGAAATTATGTTTAATATTCATACAAAAAAATCATTTAAGAAATGATAATTTGCTATTTCAGAAATGCTTCACTGACTGCAGTTTGATGCAGGAGGAAGCAATGTTGGAGGTGGCCGAGGAATGTGGCCTCGACAGATCAGCAGCAAAGGCATATATCACAGACAAGACCAATGTGCAGAAGGTGTTTGACAAAGCACTCAGCTGGGCAGAAAAAGGCATCTCTGGTAAATCAATAAACACTGATATTATGTTGTCAAAATATGCTAGAATTACATTGCTGATGTTTCTAAATATATGTAGTTCAGTTGTCATATACACATAATGTAGCATACTATGCAATTCTCACACAACTATATAGAATAATAATACTGGGGTACAACCTAGAAATTTACTTAAGGTTTGACATTACTTGGGCACCATACTTTGCAAATATTCTGCTACCTGTATGTTTAGTTTATACTAGGCCTTGTATAGAGAAGGAAAAGTAACTGATAGATATATTATGAAAGTTTGTGTATTTACGTAGAATCTCACGAAATCTCGATTTCAAAAATTAGAACTTCCATTAATTTCAGAATTACAAACCAAAATTCTTTCTTTGCACAATGGAATTCTTTATAAAACGAATCCATTCTCAGCAAATGTGTTTTCAATTGTTGAAAAACTTGCGATAACAAAATTTTGTCTATTGCAACTAAAAATGTCAAGAAAAGTACTTGAAATTTTACTTCAAACTGCAATATTTTAAATGTAAGATCTTTTTGCATGTTTAAAACATTCTAAAACATCTAAGTTTACATACACCTAACATTGTATGTAAAAGAAATTTACATGTATGTGCCCTTGAAATAAATTCTTTCAACATTTAGCAGAGAAATGCAAGTTTCCTATCCTAAGTCCTTGGTTTATACTTAATTATTTTGGCTCGATTATGACATAAACTCAGAGCTTAATAAAACCAATCTCGAGTCCACTTCATGGATAGAACCAGTACTGAATGTTGTATTTAAAGATGATGGATCAAACCCACAACCTCTAACATCAGCGGCCAACACTCTACACTAAATCAGTTTTTATTTGAATCGATTGATTAATTGAATAGTTAGCTTCATTTTTATGCCATCAAAGGCTAACAGACCTGACCACTGTTTCCTTCGATCCTGGATGATTAACCAGTACTCAAGCACCCCCCCCCCCCCATCTCTGCAAGTTACTGATTTCCCACTTGAATCAGTGGTGAGAGATAAATTATAATGAGAAGAAATGTTGTATATCAACCATCACGGAGACTATAGCCGGGTGGGGATTCGAACTCACGATCCTTTGATTGATAGTCAGACGCGCTAATGACTGAGCTAATCTGACCCCACAAATCAGTTATCAAACTAATTATAATAACAATACTTTGGTATCACTTTACTTCGTTATTTTTACTTCATGCTTGATGTTTTGCAATAACTATGGGTGAATGACTGTATAAAACTTGATGCTGCATATATATATGCTCTTCAATGTTCACTTGTGGTTTACAGATCAAATTAAATAATATAATTCTTGATTTATTTTAGGAGTACCAACATTTTATTTTAACGGACAGAAGATGTTTTCTGGAGCGCAAGAGCCTGAGGTATTCAAGAGGATGTTTGAAGTTGCGACAGAGAGATTTCCTGTGGTACCCCCATCCAGTAGAACATGAAACAAGAATTCGGAATGACTACCACCACAGTAGTGTTCCATCGTGGAAAAAAGTAAATTCTGAAAGAATACCAGATGAACCATATTTACGGCTTTGTATAATATTTAACCAGATATTTCAAGAAAAAACCTACGCAAAGAAAGATAATAATTGTGATATTTTTATAAAATTAGTAGCAATTAGTATAAATTATATTATATGTTTATTCATGTTGTTGAAGTTAGTGCAAACAAACACATTCAGTTACATAAGTAAATATAGTGTTGTTTTAACCAATTTATTATAAATATACTATACTGTCCAACTTTGACCTGATAATTTTATTAAAAAAGAAAAAATCAGTTACTGCTGATTTGTGTGGTGAAGGGCCAAATGACTGCATTTCAGGCCAGTTAGTAAGAAATTAATAAAATTATGTAAACTAACTCCTGTTTCACCAGCATATGTTTAATTTTCAAAAAACTTAATTCTGAGAAAAGCAGCCATGTTTTAGACTGGATCCAGTTAAACTGCATATCATATGATTGATATTGATTATATAATAGATAAATAACCAGTCGACTGTTGGTGAAACGGGAGCCTTTTCGACCCACCAATGTAATTACTTGTCCTCCTGACAACAGTATTGATACAGAGTGATAAGGTTTGTAATCCAATTGATTTGTTTGAAATAACGGCTTTTATTTGTTTCAATTAGAATGATAGATTGTTAATAAAGGGACACAACTCTGTAACAAATCTTGATGACAATAATTGAGCATGAAAGCCCTTATTTTGAATTGTCTATGAATGATAAGCATATCATCAATAGGTTTTACATGCTTGCATGAGTTACCGGTATGACTGAGAAGACAGTCAATGGTCACTAAAGAAGATGCCATAATAGAATAGTTTGATATTTTTGGGGACCTTTGTGGCTGTCATTTACCTTTCATCACTATTGAGCCTAACTCAGTCCAAAGTTAATATGTGGGAAGATTTGTCTGAGAGCTACCTACAGCAATTTTTATTCAAGGACAGTGGATCTTTTCAGCATTATTCTCAACTCTTCCTCCCCCAGTAAAATTGTACTCCATCTTGTTATGTATTGACAATGCCTTTAAACCCCATTTAAAACCCTTTTCTCCTAAATATTTCTTCCTCTGGCAACTTATTTCAGCTAACCGGCACCCTTTGGTGGATAATAACTGTCTCTTTATCTAAAAAACCTTTGTTAAAACTAAGGTATATAATTACGTTATACGTATATATGTAACATTTTATCACTGTTGCTAGTATTTTTATGTTTTATAAAATTTATAATTGTCTGAATATTATATTTGTTTATGATGTTATTGTTTAAAATGAAAAACAAATAAAACGAATTGAAGTACAGTGTATTACAGAGTATTAAATTGTGTTTATTCTGGAATATCCAAAATATTCACAGATAGTTCTTCAATGTTTATGGTAACACGTCTCTCAGTTCAGTGGTTGTGAGGTCCTGCCAAGTCACAGTCTCCGTGTTGGTCAATATACAACATTGCTTCTCATTGTCATTCGTCTCTCACTGCTGACTTTAGTGGGAGAGATATCAGTTGTGAAGATGGGTGTGTTTGAGTATTAGTTGATCTTGCACGCTCCCAATAAAGAGTGGGCCAGATTAATGGCACTGTTCATCTGCTATCCCTCGATAGCATAAACATGACAATAAATATTCAACCAAATCATGATTTGGACCTTTGGACCAAAATGGAAAACAAGATGTAAGCAAATTGAAACTGGCATTATCGACGTATGTTTAAGTGTCGGTCCTCTTGTATCTTTGAACAATTTGACAATGGAAACCATAATTTGCCAAAACAGCGCTACATTTTAACCCTTTACTTCATAAAGACGCCTTTGGACACCTCAAACAAAGACGCCTTTGGACACCTCTAATATACAAAGCTTTTGAATTATTGGGTGAATTATGTTTATATTAACTGACAGAGTGGAAAACAGTGCAGGAAGTGTTCAGATTGCTCGTTACGAGCAATCTGAACTCTTCCTGCACTGTTTTCAAAGACCTTCTGTAATTGGTATCTATGGAGTAAAGGGTTAAACCTGTTCATTTTTGTATTGATTTTCTTAAATTTCTACCTAATACGACACTTCTATTTCAATCTCTGAAAACAAAAAATTGCACCTGAGCTCCTATTTTGAAACAAATTTGGATGAAATTTCAGGGATTAATTTGTTATGGTCCAACCTGTAATGTGTTTAATATAGCAATGAATATTGTACAAAATGCACTCAGAAAATATCAAGGTTATTAAATGGATCACAACTCATGTAATATTTATAAGTTTATTCTACAGTTCACATACTGGCATTCCGGTATGCATTCCTTGTTGAAAACATGCCAGAAATGTGCAAATACAATTAAATAATATCATAATAACGATGTATATAAGCAGTGAAACCATGAACACAGATATTTCACTGATATAAACATAATATTGGTCCTATGACAGATACTCCCAACACATTGAATAAAATGAAGTGACCTCACGGTTGACAACTCCACTTTTCACCGGTTATAATTTGTTATGTAATATGATGATGGAACATAGAAGAAGTGGGGAAATAGTCAGCATATAAAAATATAGGCATAACCGGGAAAATAAAGATAAAACCAAAACTTAACAAATTCATACGTTTGCAATTGTGCCACACGATTCTTGTATGAAAAGATACAAAATTGACTTCATTTGTTCAATATTTGATAGATTTGTATAATAAAACTTTGGGTCATTTTTTTATATTCTCAATATTAGAAAAATTCACGTTAGTTTATACTAATTTATTTTAGCTCGATTGCGATGAAAACTCAGAGTTTATATGAACCGCTCTCGAGTCTGTTTCCTGAGTAGAACCAGTACTGAGTGTTGTTTTATGAGAGGCATTGGGCCGAGCTGGTGATCGAACCTGCAACCTCTGGCAGTGGCCAACACTCTTTCCAATACACTTCGGCCCCTGCAAAAAACATCCATATGAGAATTTTTTAAAAACAAGTTTTACTTTCAAGTGCATATGAAAACTTTCATGTGAGAATCGCACTACAGATTACATATGTTAATGTTCACATGAGAATCACACTACAGGTTTCATATGAAAAGAATAATTTTATATGGCATAGATGCATATGAAATTATATTGCACAACAAAGCAGCCATTATAGCACTATGCTCATCTGTGGCATAACCAATCATGCCAAACCAATTTTTGGTGACGTAATGGTCACAACAGGGACATAATTTTGTTGTTTGACCAGTTTTAAAATTCAGTTCAAGAATTTGTCGCTGACCTTCTGTGAAAATCCAATGAAAATTATGGGAGTCAGAATGCACACAATGCAAACTAATTCAATTTTTTATGATTCAATATTCAGGGTCCATAACATGAACATTATCTGATCTTACCTATTGTCCAAGCTATTATGGTTTACTTACTATTGTATAAGATCATCTTCCAACGCAGATGTTCAAGTGCACAAAAGTAAAAGTTATGTTGCAATTTGCAAGTTCAACACAATGTCCGACATATAATTACTACTAAGTTTGGTGAAGATCCAATAATAATTGTGTATAACAGAATGCAAACAAGACCACTTTTACATATTTTGAGGATTCAATAACGATTACATTAATTATCTATTAAATTTAGCCAGTTCAAAAAATTGTCTGATATATTGTTGCTATATTCCTATGATATTTAAGTATGGTAAAGATTCAATGAAAAATGCATACTGCAGAAGGCACAAATAATACAAATTAAATTATTTCAAGGACCATAACAAATATTAATTACTAGTACTATTGTTTTGGTCAGATTAAGACCATATCTAATTTGGATATATAAAATTCAGTGCAAGTTTGGTGAAGATCTCGCAAAAAATCTTGCGATACAGAGCACACAAATCTAAACATTAACAGACACAGGATGATCAGTCTTCTGTATCATCAACATTATCTTCACTTTTATCTAAATACATTTACTTAAAGTCTCAGCTTAATTTTGACTGGGTACTGTAATATTCTTTAAACAGTGTCAATGAAACCAGTTTTTCAGGAGCTAGTCTAAAATCTTGACCACCAGGTATTCATGAACCATTCTTAAGAATATTCCTAGACTTGAAAGGAAAAATTTGCAACCATGCAGGGACACCCAATATAGAGTCAAATAAACTTTCAAATTATTCAACATATCAAGGTAAAGTAACTATCTAAGGTTGTGCTTTGGATTTTTAAGATCAAGCATAAGAATATAGGAATGGTTGGTGAATAAGACCCTAGGATACCTTTCTTTGATATAAGTTTGTATGTATACAGTCAAATCTTTGCAAGCGGTCACCTCTATTAAGCAGTCACTTTTCTTAGGCAGCCACATTTGCTATTTCCCATTTCTATGCTTTCAGAATAAATTAACCTGTAATAAGCAACTGCCTGTCTTAAAAAGCCACTTTTTTGCCCCTTCCTTTTAATGGCTGCTTAAGACAGGTTTTTATGTACCTAAATATGTTTGAAACAGAAGCTGGAAGAGCACATCTGCGGCTCAGATGAGGCAGAGCTAATAACTCAAGTTAAAGAAATGCACAAAAACTATCTTGCAAAAGTACATACATGTGGTCACACATACATGGTAATGAATGAATGAATGAATAGGGTTTTACGGCATACCAACACATTATAGGTTATTCGACGCCAACAGGAAGGAAGATTCTAGGTTCACTCTACATGTACAAAAACAACAAATAAACATACAGATTTAAAAAAAAATACATCAACAAATGAATATGCAGATTGAACCAAGAACCTTGATAACTGCAGAACTGCAGAGTTCAGCAAATTCTATCGCATTACTCAATTTGTCGCTTCTTACAACATGCATAAGCCACAGTGATCCTATTCTTACCATCACTCATAGCTCCCTGGAACCACACAGGGGTTGATAATTTAACCACAATAGTGAACATGACAAAAAATGAACATGACACCCATTCGGAGGATTCCTACCCCTCTGCAGAGATCGACAGTGATTCTATTCTTAGCTTGAACCACACGGGCTTCATACATGGTAAAACACCAGGAAATATAAAATAGCTCAACAATAAAATAAAACTGACAGGATCGTTCACAACACATGCAAAAAATGGCACAAGCAAATAAGTTCATAAAATTAACAATTGTTAAAGCTTAATTTGATTTAAAATCATTTAAACGTGGTAGAGATCATAGTAAAATGAGACCAGCGACTGTCTTACCAGTATTTTGTTTTCAAATTCTGTGGGTGGTCATAAAAATGTAATTTAGAAGTGCCTTCCTTCCCACCCTGTTATATTTTAATGAAACAACCCCAAGCTAAGTGAATAAAAGACCTTGCTCAAGGATACATGGTGCTTAATTTAGCCGGGTGCCCAAGTTAGGTCTGTTAACCCTAATATAAAAGAATGGAATTCCCTGCCTGTCCCACAATTCATAGCAATTTAATGCATTTACAAAATGATCACATGGTTCACCTACCGCTGAAGCAACTGCCCAATCATTGTGCATGTATACTACAAGTCCCTGTGCTAGTTGGTCAATGTCTCACTTATCCAAATATGCATGTAAATATCTTTGCTATAGATATCATAATGTGCCATTGGTATAGATATAACAAGAAATGTCACTGGTAAGTGTCACATGCCTCCCAAATGGTCGTTGAAAAATTACAATATAATTATGTTATAATAGGTAGTGATGTATCCATGAATATAAAGAGACATGCAATTGCATGTTTTTTTACATTAAAGCGTGACCTTGACCTTTGTGTCACCTTGACCTTGACATCTGATGTAATGGTCTGGGTATTTCAACAGTTAAATGCTGCTGAAACATTGTTATGACGTGCTGATCACTTGTGTCAAGCTATTTAAAAATCCCTAATATTAGACAAAGTTACAGAATTGAACCAAGTGGTTTTTGAAATCCATCCTGTATGATTAAGTTAAAGGACGGACTTGAAATCTCAAACAGATTCAAAGTGTTGTCATACATACTAAAAGTGTGACCTTGACTTTTGAGGTATGGGTCTAGGTCTTACTTATGACAGGTCATCATGTCATCTTGATAAAGGAAAAGTCACAGACCAGACACACAATATCAAACAAATTGAAAGTGTGACCTTGATCTTTGAAGAAAGGTTCTGGGTCTTACATGCGACACTTAATTATGTCATGTTGATCAACTGAGCCAAGAGTTTTTTTAAAATTTATCCAAAGATGACAGACCGGACAAGAAATGTCAAAATAACTGAAAGTGTTGTCAAAGTTAAATTGTGACCTTGACCTTTAAATGGGTGTTTGGGAATTAAGAGCAACACGTCGTCATGTTATGTTGATCATTTATAACAAGTATTTATAAAAATTCATCTATGCATGACAATGAATGAATGAATGAATGAATGAATAGGGTTTTATGGCGTACCAACACATTATAGGCTATTTGTAGCCAACAGGAAGGAAGATTTCAGGTTCACTCTACATGTACAAAAACAACAAATTAACATACAGATTAAAAAAAATACATCAACAAATGAATATGAAGAACGAACCTAGAACCTTGATACCTGCAGAGTTTCAGCAAATTCTATCGTATTAATCAATTTGCCGTTTCTTACGACATGCATAAGCAACAGTGATCCTATTCTTGCCATCACTCATGGCTCCCTGGTACTACACAGGGGTTTATAATTTAACCACAATAGTGAACATGACAAAAAATGATAAACTGAACACCCACCCATTCAGAGGATTCCTACCCCTCTGCAGAGATTGACAGTGATTCTATTCTTAGCTTGAACCACACGGGCTCTATGCATGACAAAGTTGCAGGCCAGACACGAAATCTCACATGTGGAACACATGTCCCAGTGGAAGAGCACCAAACCCAGGATCAGAGGGATATAGGTTCGATCCTCCGTCACATCCATGTGTGGTGTCTTTGAGCAAGACACTTTATCCACATATAATTAGTACTGGTTCTTCACAGGAAAACTCCAAGCATGATTTGTCTATTAAAAGTTGTAATGAAATGTTTCACAATCGAAGTAAAATAAATAAGTTTAAAATAAAAAAAAAAAAAAAAAACTCCTGTAAAATTAGACTGCTGTTGACAAATATCAAGCCAAACCTGTATTTCATAATCAAATAATATACACCAAATATTAATCAAACCTTTCCTGAAGTTATTCATCTGAAGCGAATTTGAAGGAAGGATGAATGGACAGACAAGGAGAACACTTAATGTCCTTTCAGCATTTATCGCATGGTGATGGCATAACTTTGTGTCAAGAGTGATTTTTCATATATATTATACATGTATATTTAAATAAATGTATTAGAAATTCTTCAATAATATCAAATAAATAAAATGTCAGCAAAATAACAGAGTGTTATCAATAACAGACATGGCTGCCGGCACGTCCATCCACCATTTACAACATCAGCATGCGACAATCATGACTAAAACACAGAAGCATCAGATTTCGCAACACACAGAATATTTTCTCAGAACACATTCCATTTATAAATCACAGTCCACGATGTGTTTGTACAGTTTAGACTGACCTAATGACCTCCTGCACCTAACCACTTCCTGTATCATTTTTAAAAACTATGGTTTACATGCATTTATCAATTTGGATACTAGTAAAGGTATATCACAATTTTTTACTGTTTGATTGCCTCATTACATATTTTTTTACCGCAACTACACGTTAGACTTCATTTATATGTCAAATTAAATATGGTTTACATGCATTTATCATCATTGATATTAGTAAAAGTATATTGTAATTTTTTTACTGTTTGATTGCTTCGTTACATATTTTGTTACCGAGACTATAGCTTAGATTTTTTTTATATGTCAAAATCAATAGTACATGGTCAGGTGTTAATCATACTTTTATCATTAAATACATGATATTGTGATTAACAAATATTGCTTTTTATGTAAATACACTATGGCCCTTAAAGTGTGAAGTTGCTATATGTATGTGCCTTGATGTTACATATATTTATAGCATCTTGATGCTTCAAGGAGTCTTAAGTCTTATCTAAATCTACTGTTTGTACCATAGTGAAGTGTCCTAAATCAGCTAACTGAGTAGAGCTCCTTGTCTAGTACTGCCATTTTACCTGCCTCAATCTGAAGGTCATTAAGACAGTCTAGATTGTATATGAATAAAAGGTGTGAGAAATTGCGTAAAAACAAATGCACACCTATTAACACACCTCTACCATCAACTACTGTCACATACGGCATCAGTCTGCTGAATAAGCGCACCTGGCTGTCCATTTTCACTAGAATGTCCATTTTCACTGGAATGTCCAACCTCATTTGAATGCCTAATCTGGCCGGAGTGCCCAATCTCATTTTTATCACTATTCTGAGACGCACCATTATCCACATTATCACAGGTACCTTCACACAGATCTTCCTCCAAGGAGAGGTCACATGACTGCAGACTTGTTGTAGAAATGACACTTTGTAAACCAGACTGGTTGACAGTCAGTTCATGATTATCAGGGCTTCCAGGGGAAGGAGACAGACTGAAATTTCTACTTGACATAGTCAATCCATTTGTTTGTTCTGACAACGACCCACAGCTGGAATTCCCACAAGAATCATCCACGAATGTGGTCATTTTAAGTTTAAAGAAATTATCGTCCGACGGTTTGAATAAATCTTCATCTTCTTCAGTCAAACCATTTATTTTATCATCAACAGAGTTGTGTAGTTTATCTAAAGATATTGAAATGTTGTCAATTTTCTTCGAGTTTGTGTTTTCATTTCCGCCAGTGGGACCATTCTTCAAAGCATTTTCCAACCCTACTTCAGCTGGATCGGGAAAGCTGTTTTTACCTCCTGAAGCTAGAGAGCTGATTGTTTCCTCTTTCTCATTGGACTGTACACTTCTGGAATCCTTGCCGTCTTGCGGTGGTCGATTGATACCTAGATGATCGCTGAATTATAGAATATACATTGTTATTATTACTTTTTTTTTTGGAATGGGGTATAGCTCTATTTTCAGCACACATTTCAGGTTATATTATGGCATATTCAGTTTTATGGCTGGAGAAAGATGTCTTAATGAGTCTGAGTGAAACCACCATTCTTATGTAAGTAACTGGCAAACTTTCTCACAAAGTTTTTGAACATAGTGGGACTCAAACTTATGACCTAAGCGGTGATAGTAAAGTGATCTTGATACAGGTTCCCAGACCGCTTGGCCCTGCAGAACACATTTTTTATAATTGTCACAGCCTTCAATCTACAGTGAAAGGAAAAAGAAAGTATACATACCTATAAACGTCGACAGGTCAAGGAACAATAAATGTATTGCATATAAATTTTGTATATTTATATTTCATCACATTGTTGAATCAAAAAACAACATTTAATTCATTTCAAAGCAAAACAATAAGAAAAAATCAGTTCATTTTCCATCACATGAATAAACTTAGCCAATAATGAAATAATTTGAAAAAAACACAAAATGTATACATTCTTTTTCCTTTCAGTGTATATCTATCTTAAGATGTAAATTATTTGTAATGTTTTTATGTCATTACCAACACATGGTTCATATATGACAACCAGTCTAACTGGCAAATGAAAACCTCAACATAAAATCATCAGAAAAAGCTGAGAAATGTTCCCACCGAAAATCAGTTGAACAATCTGGGCTCAAAGCTTGGATCTATGACCTCAGTAGTGAAAGGTCAGAGTTTCTAACCAATGTTTTAGAACATGACGGATCCCTACTATAAATTCATCAATTAATCTTTATCTATTTTAAGCTGCTTCACCTTGCAGTTTTAGTATGTTAATTATACAATGTACATGTATGCAGACAGGGATATAAAAGTTCTCAGGCCTGTTCAACCGAAGATGTTTTGTTAAGTCAGTGAAATATTAATAAATCTTTTCATTTTTAAGCATTCAAATTTTGAACCTTGGATCATTCCATCATACACCTAAGCCGAGGTCAAAAAACTAAAAAAAAACAATTTCTATAAATGATTTATCACTTTTCTTAAATTTTGGCATACTCAGTTACTCTGCTAAATATCTTTTGAAATCAAAGCCTATAAAAAAGCTAAAAAATTGATAGAAGCAATAGACAATTACCTGGAGAGGTGTACAAATAGGTACTTGTACGTGTAGTATGTACTTTTCCATACATAATCCAACAGTGTCCTCTATTAAAATATCCACCTAATTTAGACTGTTCAGTCCAAGAAACCATGTCTGGACCGACTGATAGTGTGTTTAAGATGCGTTTTCTAGCTAAATGAAGCATAAAAGTTTTAAAAGTTTCACCGGGGAAGGTGACCTCGAATCACATCAAGGGAAGTGGGACCCCATCCCAACCACACCCGAGTCACTTCCAAATGTGTCATGCTATGCCACTGCTGACTTTGATACTTAAACTAAGCCTTTATAATTATGATTTTTACAACTGTTTTAAGCACATTACTAAATCATGTAAAATGTATAAAAATATATAAGCAGTGCTTTAACAATACACATGTATGTTCAACATATAAAAGAAAACTAATATATGACATATCCAATTTTATTTGGTGGAGAAGACCTCAGAATGAATGTAAGTAGAATCACTGTTCTTCGGCAAGTAATTTGCAAACTTTACCACACAAGTTTTTTGACCGAGCTAGGCTCAAACACTCGACTTCTGCTGTGAGAGGTAAGCAGTTGTTGGATGGCAAGCATCTTAGACAACTCAATCACCGAGGACGTCATGAATCAGCAGCGAATAGAAATAAACTGGAAAGGAAACTTGTATCAACAAGCCAATTTTCCCCTTGATAAATAACTTTGGAAGTTTTAGAAAACATCATTAGAAATACTTACAATTTGACACCTAGTCGTAATTCTAACATTGACTTTATGTTGGGAAGAGTGAGTCGCAAATCTGTTGTACCCAGTCCACAATAAAATCTCATCTACAACACAAATAAACAATTGCTGTAAAACAAACATTATAAAAAAAAAAATCTTTGAAATATCTGTGTGTTACTTAACCTGGAATTCTATAGTAAACTCATCTGTCATTAGTCTTATACAATTCTATTTTAAAAGCAATGTTTGTGAATATCTGCTGATTGACAGTCACACAATTTTATCAAACCTCAACCTCATATTTGCTCGCATTACGTGATCACTTTAAGGAACCAGACCTTGAATGTGTTTAATGGTGCTAAACTCAGCCCAGGATTACTGTGTGCTACAAAAATGAGATTACCGAATGTTGCATTTCTGGTATTAGAAAAACAAAAGTTTTTAAATTCTTTTGAAACTTCCTAGCATTTACATAGCAGTACATAAGAATTTCACTTGAACCTGACAGAACTAGATAAAATAATTTGAGTTAAGGGTTGTTAAAGCCAAGTATTGTTCATCATCATACCATACATATATATACATTGTACACAATCACGTCATCTTCTTCTTGAACTGAATCCTGCTTTTATCAGATCCAATAAATTATATTAATGATGTGTGTTTTTTGTTCATTTGGGAAAGGCATACACCAGCAAAAAATAATTTTCAAATTTCATTAACTATATTACACTACAATTTCTTAATTTACATGAACTGCTCTTGAGTCCACTTACTTACTTATTAAGTAATGGATGTTGTTTTTGAGAGGTCATCTGGTCTATCCAGGGATCAAACCTGTAACCTCTGGCATGAGTAATGTAATTGTCAAATCAATATGTTTATTTTTCATAATAAACTTACTTGACTGATATTTTTATTCATCAGGAATACTCCATAATTAAATTGGAACTTTTCTTTGCCCTTTGAATATAACGGGAATCTGAAAAAATAATAAGTAATTTGAAACAATTGCATTTTTGGTTTATCTAATGAATTATTCATTGGGATATAATATTGTTGAGTCAATCTATAAGTCTTGGTTGATGCAACTAATTGTGATTGCTTATCAAAATAATTTATCTGTGGTACATGTAGGGTAAAACATTTGTAAATGACCTGACGTTGGTTGTCAATCAGACAAGTTGATATTCCAATCAGCAATCGATGTTGTTTCACGGGCCACCATTTTCCTTAGACAAGTGAACGGTCTCTATGTAAACACTAATTGTATTACATTTATTTACGTGTACAAACAACGCCATGTGGCCAGTGGGTGGAGCGAAAATCTCTCATCCTTAGGTCAGGTCAACTGATTTCTAATCCTCTACTTCTAAACATTAAACAGGACATCTTGGTGTGAATTTCTGTTCTATTCAGCAGTAAATGAGAAAATCTGATGGACTGACATGAACCTGTTTGAGAATCTAGTTCAAACTATCTAAACCTGGTGAAGTCTGTCAAGATGACTGCCCTTGCTATTGAGCAGAAACCAATTTTATACAAATGATTAAGGTGAAAAAGCATCATCACTCCTATAGAATTTTGATTGATGTTGACAAATGTTGAGCTTGGCCTGTATTTTATTATTATACAGGTACACGTAACATATTAGTTAAAAACATGGACCTCTTCAAATGCTATTGATGCGAAACCAAGTTTTTACCAAAATTAAGTTGAAAAGAGACCACAGCTCCTGTAATATTTCACCAATATTAACAAAACTGAAATTAACCTTTATTTTATCGTTATGCAGGTAAACACAAACTATTAATACATGGACCTCTTCAACTGTTATTGATCAGAGGTCAATTCTTTCCTGGACTGACAAAAGGATGGACATGGGTAACAAGCAATGCCATCGAATGGGGGGAGCATAAAAATGTTGAAAATAACGTGTTTTGATTGGACAGAGCTTCATGCCATCTCTTTAAAGCCTTTCCCATGTAACTGACAAACTTTCTCACATAAGGCTTTTGGAGCAAGCAGGCCTCGAACCTATGACCTCAGCGGTGAGAGCCAAGTGTACTTGAGATGGCATCTTAAACCACTTGGCCACCGAAGACCATTAATGCCATTTTAAAATGACATTAATGGTCATAATGAAAATAAAGCTATATCTGGAAAACATTTTTTGGTTGAAGAGTCTGTTTGATCCATGTAAATGAATCTGATTGGAACAACTGGCCTTTAGCAAGTAGCTGGCATACTTTCTCACTCGATATCTACAGAATGAGCTGGGGCTAACACTCACAACCTAAATGACAAAAAGAAATCTTGAAATTTGATCTTGGAACTGTAACCACTGAAAACAAAAAAAACCTGTCAAACCTGTGTATTAAGCAGTCACTTGTCTAAAGCATCCACATTCAATTTTGCTTTTTCCCATATATATGCTTTCACAGCAAATTAACCTGTATTAAGCAACAATCTGCCTTAAAAGGTCACTTTTGCTCCATCCCTTGACTGGTTGCTTAAGACATGTTTGGCTGTAGATATATATACAAAATTTAACACACGTTTTATCTTTTTCTGTAAGCTTGGAGTGTATATGATCTGTGATTAGGGAACGCGACCCCCTGAAGTCCATCCCATACCGCAGCGGAAAGTCCAGAATCTGTGACATCATTATCATGAGTTGACACGTATAACCAAGGGAAACTGCATACATCATCTCTTCCTTTCCTGAACATTATGACAGAAAGTGTAACATTACAAATGAATTTTTCTTTGTTTCACACCATTTTCAAGAAGTTACAAGTTATACATACATGTACATTTTACTCTGTTTTATTGACCTCAGTAGAAGCACCATTTCTTTGAAAGTGACAGGCAAACCTTCCACTTTTTTAACCAAGCTGGACTGAGTTCGATTAGCTCAGTCGTTAGTGCATCTGACTAACTATCAAAGGGTCGTGAGTTTGAATCCTCCCCTGGCAACAGTCTCCGTAATGATTGAAACACAACCTTATCATTATCATTTGTCTCTCCCTGCTGATTCAAGTGGGAAAGTTATCAGCTACTTGTGGAGATGGGGTGTGCTCGAGTCCTGGTTAACCTTCCAAGAACCCAGGAAACAGTTGTTAGGTTAACTGATTGTCTGTTAGCCCCGGATGGCATAAAAATGACACTAAATATTCAATCAATCATTGAACCAAGCTAGATACAAACCCACAACCTCTGCAGTGAAAGGTAAAGTGATGTTGACACATGGCCCCTTGGACAAGTCAATATATGGAGGACCAACAAATTAGGTGATTACATTATGCAAAATTACACATGAGGCAATATTTCAAGGTAAGACAAATAAATAATACACACTGTTTGATAAAAAGAATATATAACAGATTTAAAATAGTAAAGTCAACTTCCTGTATCCTTACATCAGCTGATATCTTATTATGAATGTTATGAAAAGACATCTAATTTTGATATATGCAGTTTTATTGATATATAAATACTTGCAGTCTACTTGTACTTGTATGTTTCAATAAACTAAAGTAAAACCCAAATACATCGTATAATCTTCACCGTTACATGTGCAGTCTGGTCTGTATAAGATGTCACCTCTATTAAGCAACCACTTGTCTTAAGCAGCCACATTATTTTGTTATTTTCCATTGATATGCTTTCATAGCAAATTAAACTTGCATTAAACAACAACCTGTCTTAAAAGGCCACTTTTGCTCTTCCCCTTGACCGGTTTGACTGTGACAGTAATAAAGGGCAAATTTTGGCACCAAAAGTATTGAACAGAATAACATAATGTGATTATAATGGGAAAATTGTTATTCTCAAAAGCTAGAAAAATAAACTTAAGTGTAATTGTGTATATAAGTGTTTAAAATATGAATTTTGTTAAACGACTGACAATAACTAAAATGTTTTAACATCTAAACATAAATTTTCATAACATTCGAAATGAAATTGTATTCGGTCTCAACCACATAGTCACACCTGTCTTATGCAGCTTGTCAAGGGAAAGAGCAAAAGAAGCCTTTTAAGACAGGTAGTTGCTTACATATTCAGGTTAATTTGCTCTGAAAGCATAGCAAATATGGCTGCTTAAGACAAGTGGCTGCTTAATAGAGGTGACCACTTACACATGTTTGACTGTATATGTAATCTTGCAAATAATAAGTTATTAAAATTGTCATTGGACAGAAGATAATATTTACTTACCTTGAAAGTTTTCAGAATTAGGAAGAGGAACTCCACATATACACATGGCTTTGTTTGGTATCTTAAAATATACAACAAATGTACCACAATTAAAACTAGGGTTTGTAGTAATAATATAACTTTTAGTGAGCATATACATGTACAGTCAAACAGCAAGTGTAGGGAAGGGGCAAAAGTAGCCTTTTAAGACGTTATTGCTTAACAGATGTGGCCGCTAACACAGGTTTGACTGTACACAAATTTGATATCGGGAGAACAATTGCTTTTAGTGGTAAATAAAAAGGTTTTACTTTTGAAAATCAATCTAGATGCCAAAATAGTAAACATCTGGACATTTCATAATAACTTCCCGTACATGTAGGAGTAAAATATTGAGAGAAAACATTCACCATCTCTTAACATGTGCAAATGAAGGTTAGATTTCTGATTTTTTTATTTTTGAATTTTGTACATCAAAATTATACGTTGAAATTTGCCCAGTGAATCAATTTTTTTTTTATATTTTATAAAAATACAGTAAATATTAATATCCATTTTTAAAGAATGAGGTAATCATCTAATTAACCACTGAAAATAACTGTTTAATATCACATACATACACGTAGAGTTGTTGGTTTTTCTAAAAATGTTTACAAAACCATTTTTGTCCCCAACAATAATTAATATAAATACAGGATAAGCAGAGAAACAGTAACTTACGATCAATCGCAATAAAGTCTTAAAAAGCAATTATTATAAAATTTGGTAATTTGATTGAAACATTATTTTACGATCAATTGCAATAAAGTCTTAAAAAGCAATTATTATAAAATTTGGCAATTTGATTGAAACATTATTTTACGATCAATCGCAATAAAGTCTTAAAAAGCAATTATTATAAAATTTGGCACTTTGATTGAAACATTATTTTACAATCAATCGCAATAAAGTCTTAAAAAGCAATTATTATAAAATTTGGTAATTTGATTGAAACATTATTTTACGATCAATTGCAATAAAGTCTTAAAAAGCAATAATTATAAAATTTGGCAATTTGATTGAAACATTATTTTACGATCAATCGCAATAAAGTATTAAAAAACAGTTATTAAAAAATTTGGCAATGTGATTGAAACATTATTTTACAATTAATCGCAATAAAGTCTTAAAAAGCAGTTATTATAAAATTTGGCAATTTGATTGAAACATTATTTTACGATCACTCGAAATAAAGTCTTAAAAAGCAGTTATTATCAAATTTGGCAATTTGATGACTTGAAAATTTAAACATCAACCATGACAAAAAAATGTATTTTAGATTAGAAATACATGTACATATACTGGTACATCTTGTACACTGGTACATACATGTATATATAGTTATTTGAAACACCATTACCTCTGTTATTGGGTAGATATAGGTTGTCAATTCACTTATCAGCTGTTTCCTTCGAATAAGTAACTGGGCATTTTCCTTTATGTACTTTTCTCTGAAACAAAGACACACAAAAATAATAATGTTCCTACCTTTATGTTTTCTGCGGATCAACACCATCTAAACACACATTACAGATTAAGAATGGTATCAAGTGTATCTTGATTTTTCAAAAAAGATCTTACAACATAGTATAAAATTAATATCAGTAATAAAATCACATTTTACAAAACGAATGTGTTTAAATATAAAATTCACAAGTTTAAATTACTCTGCTGGAGCACGTGGTCCGGTAGAGCACTGAACCCATGATCAGAGGGTTGTGAGTTCGATCTTCCACCACATCTATGTGTGGTGTCCTTGAGCCAGACACTTTTTCCACATATGTTTAGTACTGGTTCTACGCAGGAAAACTTCGAACGTGATTTGTCTTAACTGGTAAGAACTTGTTTCACAATCATAGTAAAATAAATACACTGACATCTTACCAAAAAGTTATTTCATTTAAATGTTCATTTTTTAGATGAAACCATTGTAAATTATAAATATATTGATAAACCAACTGTCAATATATTTATAGAGACATTCAACAAAAACACATATTACAAGGAAATTTTTAGACTTGGCAGCTTTACAAAATTAATTTTTGCCATTTCAGGTCCCAGAAACAAATGGTATTAGTTATCTATTTCAATCTATGAACAATAATAAAACAAAACATGTACCATCCACGTAATCATTTTTTTTTTTTTTTTTTTTTTTGAATGGGGTTTAACGCCATTTTCAACACATTTCAGGTTATATATGGCATATCCAGTTTTACTGGTGGAGGAAGACCTCAGACTGAGTCAGACTGAGTAGAACCACCGTCCTTCCGCAAGTAACTGGAAACTTTCTCACATAAAGTTTTTGGAGCGAGCGGGACTCGAACCTACGACCATAGCGATGAGAGGTAAGTGTAATCATTTATAAACATGTACATACTTCTAAAAGTGGGCAAAAAATATTTGACTGAAACAGAAATGCCGTAAACATGATAAAGATCTTATTTAATATATATGCATTAATACATTACATGTTCATAAAATTATATGTACCTTGTTTGAAAGTATAGTTTTCGCTTCTCATCCAAATTAACTCTGTTTTTCTCCAGTTGGTGAAATCTCACTTTTAAATCATCACCTAAAAAACAAACAAAATTAGAGTCTGTTGTAACGGCAATGAAGTTATTTTTCACTACTGTATTCAAAAGAGAAGTCATCATTACTGTACACACTGCATATTTCACTCATTCTTGTTCAAAACCACAGCATAATCTAGTGGTAGCATATCTGTGGCTCATGCTGAAAATTGTGGGTTCAATCCTGGCCAGGGCATACTAAAAGACTTGAAAAATGGTACTGGAAGCTTCCTTGTTTGGCGCTCAGCATTTAAAGGACAGTTCTGGTCTGATCAGCATGGTGTCACTTTAATGTGACTGGGTGAGGTATCATACATGTACCATGTGTCTGTGGTATAATCCTCCAGTGTGGCAGTGCCTAGAATACTGTTATAATTTAGGTCCATCCTACTCTTCCAGCTGATAGATTACATGTAAATTTGCCCACTGAGAAGGCATGCAAACAAAAAAAAAAACACACTAAAAAAACATAACTGTATCATTTTTATCAAAATTGTGAATGGTTATTTGTTTACAAATCTATGATAAGCATATAAAAATATCATTACTGAAAAAAAAAAAAAAAGATAAAAAAAAAAAATCAAACCCGAGCTAAATAAAAACTAACCTTAGGTTTTACAGCCCAAAGTAAGAAAATTTAGGTAAGTTAGCTATGTACATGTACATTGTTTCTATAACATTATATGAATGTTTTTATGAATTAAGTGACTATAACATAGGTTGATTGTTCAGAAACAGAGAAAAGGCTGTCAGAGCTAAACATAAAACTTTAACCAGCGAGTGACGACAATGACGCCTGTGTCATGACAATAACTCCGATAAAATACACATTTCGATTAACGTTCTTTTTACTTTTTTAAGAAAGCAGTCAATAAAAAGGTTTACAGGAATGGTCTTAGCAATACTACACATAAAATTTCATTCTTTTTTGCTATTATCAAAAGTTGTGCCAGTTGAATTATAATGGGACTTTAAAAAAACGAAAACATGATATGCAGTCATTCATTAAGGATACGTTGGTCAACAGAAGCAACAACCACCACTGTCTACTAGGTCACATACTTTTCTCCTGCTTTGCCTTCTCACAGTTCTCCATTACTTCCTTCTGTGTTTGGAGTTTATTCATTTGCCAAGCTAATTCACCTTTTAACTGACCTGCCCTTAGTAGCAAGTCTTCTCGTGTACATAACTGAAAAATAAACACAAACACACAAAAAAATTAAGTCTGTGAAAGAATG
The DNA here is from genome assembly GCA_029582155.1 of Panopea generosa. Lineage (NCBI taxonomy): Eukaryota > Metazoa > Mollusca > Bivalvia > Adapedonta > Hiatellidae > Panopea > Panopea generosa. The sequence continues at coordinate 6,045,821 of CM055907.1, forward strand.
AATGAATGAATGAGGGACTGAATAGGGTTTAACAGCATACCAACACATTATAGGTTATTCAACGCCAACAGCAAGGAAGATTCCAGGTTCATCTACATGTAAAAATCAACAAATTAACATACAAATAAAAAAATGAATATGTAGAATGAACCTAGAACCTTTAAGTTAATACCTGTAAAACTGCAGAGTTTCAGCAAATTCTGTCCTATTACTCAAATTGTTGCTTCTTACAACATGCATGAGTCACAGTGATCCTATTCTTGCCATCACTAGTATGACTCCTGGGAACCACACAGTGGTTGGTAATTTAACCACAATAATGAACATGACAAAAAATGATAAAATGAACATGACATCTATTCGGAAGGATTCCTACCCCTCTGCAGAGACAGTGATTTTATTCTTAGCCAGAACCAAATGGGCTGTCTGTCAGTGAAAGAAACAAATAAAGAGATAAAGAAGAGGGTAATATCTGTTTCTGTGTATCAGATCCTTTATATCTTTAATTGTTGAATTCAAATATATTTTCAACATGTCTGTACACAGATACTAACACACATGACTGGGCGGTTAATTTTTTGTTTGTTTGAATATTTATCTTCATTTTTATGCAATCGAGGGATAACAGACATTCAGTTAACCTAACAACTCTTTCCTGGCATCCTGCTAGATTAACCAGAACTAGAGTACTACCATCTTTGCAAATAACTGATAACTTTCCCACTTGAATAAATGGTGGCAGGCGATTGATGATGAGGCACAAAGTTGTATATCAATAATCACGGAGATAGTGGCCGAAATGGAATTCAGGGGATTCAAACACACGACCCCTTGATTGGTTTTCAGACGCGCTACCAACTGTTTAACAGGCACAGTCAATCAGGAAAGATTCAAATATACAATCTATAACCATTACTTTATGAACACTTCACATGCTGCAATTCTCATAGTAGTCACTGTGTTACCATGGTTACTAAAAATGTGTCATTTATGCTACTTTAAGAAAAATATTCCTGGTTATACCTTGCGCGTTTTCTCATTAGATGTGAGAAGCTTATCCTCTATAGATCGGTGCACACGCTTTACAGAGGCCTGCATCTGTTTAATGGCACGCAACACAGTGTGGATTCTGCAACATACATGTAGGTATAAGAACAAATGTTCAAAGAAGACAAAGTCATAAAAAACCCTTCTTTGTTTTAAATATTTGAAACTTTGTAACTGTCAAGATTTCGTCCTATTAATTGCCTTAACCCCTTTACTTCATAGATACGCGTTTTCCCGCACCAATCACAGAAGGCCTTTGAAAACAGTGCTGGAAGAGTTCAGATTACTCGTGATGAGCAATCTGAACACTTCCTGCACTGTTTTCCACTCTGTCAGTTAATATAAACATAATTCACCCAATGATTCAAATGCCTTCTATATTAGGTGTCCAAAGGTGTCTATATTAGAGGTGTCCAAAGGTGTCTATATTACAGGTGTCCAATGACGTCTATATGAAGTAAAGGGTTAAAGAGACCAGATAAATTGTAATTGTTTGAGCAACCATAGTTAAATAAAGAATGGGCTATAATAATTATAAATATTACAATATTTATCATAATGTTAGCTTGCACAGCAAGGCTATCAACTTAGTCTACATATAAGTATCTTTCATGGGTTTGAGGTGCAAACGTAAAATTCTGCCATGAAGGATAAATGTTTTACATGTGTAGCCGTAATGAAGCTCTACATACAACACTGTGATTTTCTAAAGATTTTTTTATTCTGGTCTATTTTCTTATAGTAGCGCAAGAATATAGTATTTAAGAATAAATATGTTATAGCGCAAGATATTTACAAATGAATATGTCATAGCACAAGATATTTACGAATGAATATGTCAAAGCCAAGATATTTACAAATAAATATGTCATAGCACAAGATACCTATGAATGAATATGTCATAGCATAAGATATCTATGAATATGTCATAGCATAAGATATCTATGACTGAATATGTTGTAGCACAAGATATCTATGACTGAATATGTCATATCACAAGATATCTATGGCTGAATATGTCATAGCACAAGATATCTATGAATGAATATGTCATAGCATAAGATATCTATTACTGAATATGTCAAAGCATAAGACATCTATGACTGCAAGGTATCTATAACTGAATATGTCATAGCATAAGATATCTATGACTGAATACGTCATATTTGTGATATGACATATTCAGTCATAGATATCTATGACTGAACATGTCATAGCACAAGATATTTATGAATGAATATGTCATAGCACAAGATATCTATTACTGAATATGTCGAAGCATAAGACATCTATGACTGCAAGGTATCTATAACTGAATATGTCATAGCATAAGATATCTATGAATATGTCATAGCATAAGATATCTATGACTGAATATGTCATATCACAAGATATCTATGACTGAATATGTCGTAGCATAAGATATCTATGAATGAATATGTCGTAGAATAAGATATCTATGACTGAATATGTCGTAGCATAAGATATCTATGACTGAATATGTAGTAGTATAAGATATCTATGACTGAATATGTCGTAGCATAAGATATCTATGACTGATATGTCACAACACAAGATATCTATGAATGAGAACATCATACCATATTACATCATAGCATGATGAGGGTAGGAAAAACAAGTCAAGGGGGTGCAGGATGGAAAATTGTTAGCCGGTATGAATATATTGAAGACTTTGTTGTGTATGCAAGAAAGAGAGGGAACTTACCTGGACAGGGAGTTGATGGTGTACAGGACTTACCTGGACAGGGAGTTGATGGTGTATGGGAGTTGATGATGTACGGGACTTACCTGGACAGGGAGCTGATGGTGTATGGGACTTACCTGGACAGGGAGTTGATGGTGTATGGGACTTACCTTGACAGGGAGTTGATGATGTATGGGACTTACCTGGACTGGGAGTTGATGGTGTACGGGATTTACCTGGACAGGGAGTTGATGGTGTACCTGACTTACCTGGACAGGTAGCTGATGGTGTATGGGACTTACTAGGACAGGGAGCTGATGGTGTATGGGACTTACCTGGATAGGGAGTTGATGGTGTACAGGACCTACCTGGACAGGGAGTTGATGGTGTACAGGACTTACCTGGACAGGGAGTTGATGGTGTATGGGAATTACCTGGACAGGGAGCTGATGGTGTATGGGACTTACCTGGACAAGGAGTTCATGGTGTACGGGATTTACCTGGATAGGGAGCTGATGGTGTACAGGACTAACCTGGACAGGGATTTCATGGTGTACGGGACTTACCTGGACAGGGGTTTGATGGTGTATGGGACTTACCTGGACAGGGGGTTCATGGTGTATGGGACTTACCTGGACAGGGAGTTGATGGTGTATGAGCTTCTGATAGCCACAGATGAAATTAGAGGTAGTAGTTCCTGTTCTGGACACAGACTAATCTACAATGTTGAAAGAGGGAAAACATGAATATTATTGAGTAGCATGGGAATATGTGGTCAAGATTGTTGATTTACACAGCCACATCTGTTGTAAGATTGGAACCTGCTTAATACAGGCTAATTACCACATTAATTACTAACAAAAACAATTAACTGACAATAAATATGATATATAATTTGTACATACTTTGGCAACCTAAAAAACTTTAACATTTATGTAAAACATAAAATATAAAATTTATTCAACCCTTTATGAAAATTAGGCTGCACAAGTCTAGTTTACCTTAAATGTTGTACAAAGAAAACTAATGATATTTATATAGTTTCACACTGCATGTATCTCCAATAATAATATGTCAAATCCCCTTTTTACAATGCATTTTATGGGTAAAAAATGTAACTTACATAAACATGTGTTTCTAGTCACCATAAAATATAACCATCAGTTTGTTAAAATCTAGCTATTTTTAAATGTTGTGCATATAATGACAATGACAATTCTTCATTAAACAATGTAGGCCTCCGGCCCATAATATCAAATGTTCAACAAAGGCAACATACAAAATGTGCAATAGATGTTAGCTAATTGCTAATGTATTGCCTCCCACCATTAATAATCATAAAAGTTTTTTTTTTAAACTACAGTCTAATCTGATTTTAAGCATGCAGTCAACGGAAGGAGCAAAAGTGGCTTTTTAAGAAAGATTGTTGCTACATGTAAGTACAGGTTAATTCAATACGAAAACATAGAACTGGCAAATGCAGCTGCTTAAGACAAGTGACTGTTCTATAATGGTAACTACTTACATAGGTTTCAATGTACTACATTTATATAGATATCAAACTGGTCAGTGATCCTTAAATTGAAGTATTCACTTCACATACTGCAGTTCTTAAAGGTTACTACAATGTCATGTAGCAATACTACTGCTTTCAACATGCACCCTAAACAAAAGTTCCCTAACTCACCTGTGGAGCCATGAAGTACTTGTCAAACATTCCAACTATCAACATGTTACCAACATACTTGTACTTGTCTTGCTGCAGCTGAAATATACAAAAATACTCTTTTTTTCTATAATATTTTTTTAAGAAAATGGGTTTGATGTCACATTAATGGTTAAATATGGCATGAAATTTTATAGGTAAAAGAAGATCTCAAAAGCCATTTTCCAAGGAAAAATTAATTTTAATCTATTAAGTATCTAAAAGGTAGATAGCTGTTTTATCATATTGAAAAACAATACATGTACAATAGGTAAATCAAAAAGAAGTTTTACAGTGATCTGATCCTAGCTAACAGCTGCTTGCTATGCTTAAAATGTATATCGTAAGGTGATAAATGGATCATGAATGGAGTATTTGTACAAAAAAAAGATAGAACATTTCATTTGAACTATTATTGATAACCGACAGAATAAGTTTTCTAATAACAAGTGGTACATTTTGAAGGATAAGTGGTCATTCTATTTGACCACTTTTGTTCAGTTTTCAACCAAGCAGATTGACGAATTCATAATGATATTAAATATACATATTTACTAACCTTGTCAGAGAAGAACTCAAGACCCGATAAATTGATGGTCCAGTCCATGAGCAGACGGACACCATCATCTCGACTGCTACTGATCCAAACACGCACAACAAAATCTTTACATTGTTAAGGAATGACTGAATGTTTAGCATCACCAATACTTGGACAAAACCATAACTGATAACTTTCCCACTTGAATCAGAGGAGAGAGAATGATAATGTTAAATATCAATCATTACTCAGACTGTGACTGTGTGAGGATTCAAACTCGCGACCCTGGATTGATAGTCCTTACGCGTTAAGTCAGCATAACAATTGTATGACGCTCTATCACCATATCAAGTTTCATGATCCTGCATTAAGTACTTTCTTAGTTGTTCCCAAAAGCCAAATATTGACACTATTTTTCCCATTTTCATTGCCATGGCAACCACAATATTGGTCTGACCCAAAATTTAAAATAACAAGCATGATGTCATTATTGCCCACAATCTCTATTACAAATTTCTATCCAGTATCCTATTTAGCCCAGTTGTATTTGCTTTATGTTTTGTGCCTGTTAATTAAACTGAATGAGTAATAACGCAGGTAACCTGAATTGGTTTGAATACAGGCAAAAATATCATTACATCTTAAATGCATGAGGTACATTGTATTTGTCAGTACTTACCAAGTTTTATTTGATATTATGAAATTCCTCATGCATTAATGACACATATTTAAAGGATATTTTGTCAACACAAATTCTTTTCTTGTCTACAAGACAGAATTTTAAGTTTTTTTAAACGGAAACAAAAATTTCATCCTATACCTCCTCCAACTGCCTTTCCTAACCTCCTTGTGCTGTAATGAGACATCAACTATATTATTTGATGGTTTAAAAGTGATTGTTGTGAAAAAATGATAATTTAGTTATAAATAATTATTCAATGTGATTGGTATGTAATAAAAGAGAATCATTTATGGCTTTTTTGGTTAGAGTAGAACATTCCGCACCTTGGTATAATTTTTTTCAGCGTAACTTGGCAGAAGCAGTTATCCTGTAGGACCACATTTTCTATCCGAACCTCAAACCCATGAAAGGAGTTTATGGATAGATATCCCAAATGCACATGTAAGTAACTTTATCAGGTCAACACTGTACCTGGAAGGTTGTATTTACTTATACCAGAAAGGGGATAGTATTTTAATGACAAACAAAAGGATACATTTAGCTTGTATGTCGATTTCTTCTTCATATCTGCTTATATCAAAACTCTGCCAAGACGGATTCTGAAGAAGAGAACAATTATTATAAACAGAACTTTTATTAACATAACTCACTGGTAAAGATACATTTAACTTTCTAATTAATTATTTTATCAACAGAAATGAATAGTTAAATACTAGTATTGTCTCAAATTCCCTTTGTGCAATATCAAAGGGTTAATTAATGCATTATCTATGTACAGATGTTACTTATATGTACATATATGAATGAATATTCGCAAGATATGAAGTAAATGCAAAGATTAATGTTTACACTTATTTTGCAAATGTTACGTATAAGTTTATCTATTCCACATCACATGAGCACTCAACAAATAAATTCCTCGCTATAATGTTTTACAATGTAGCAAGATGTGGTGTTTAGTTTTTAACCCATTACTCCATAGATACGCATTTTCCCGCACCAATCACAGAAGGCCTTTGAAAACAGTGCAGGAAGAGTTCAGATTGCTAGTAACAATCAATCTGAACTCTTCCTGCACTGTTTTCCACTCTGTCAGTTAATATAAACATAATTCACCCATTGCTGATACGTGGTGAATTAATACTTTCAATATAAGAGGTGTCGAAAGGCGTCTATATGAAGTAAAGGGTTAAATAAACAAACTTTGTTGTCTTTTTTAAACATGGCAACGACGAATACATTTACAATACATGTAAGTATCATAATTTCGATCAGTACTTACCAGCGACCCAGAAATAACTTCACTTCTGTAAAACTCTAAAAGAGAACAACAAAAACATTATCAAATTTATCAAACAACAAATGGCAGCTTTCGTATTTATTATAATGCAACCAGTACTTTTTACTAGTTTTGATAATTCATAACTCCAAAAATAAAAAGATGGAAGTGAAAGGCATGAATTGTACCAATTCATATTACAATAGAAAAATATAATTGCTATTCATAAAATTGTGGTACAACATCCAACATTTAGCTGTCTAATAAATATATTGCTACCAAAAGAAAAGGTCTAAAAAAGTTTAAATTATTTATTTATTTTACCTCAATCAAGAACCATGTTATTAAAATTTAGTCTTGCTGGGTGGACCCAAGTGTCATGCACATGTATAATATTTGGTCATACTGAATAAGGGGCTTGTCTTAAATTGCAAATTCCTGTACAGGGAAATTTTACAAACCTTTTAATTTATCATCTGTGTGCAAGGTAAAGTAGACCTGTAGCTTGGCTATATCTTTCCCTTGGTACGTTTTACACTGTAGATTTCTCAGTGTGATGGTTCTGACATGACGCAGCCGCCGCTATAAAAACAGCAAATGTGTATTGAATATAAGATCTATATATCAAGTAGAGCATTATAATGATTTGATGTATAGTGGAAATGTAAAAAAGAAGTGTGTTTCTTTTAAGGGCATAGTGTAGAGTGAGGGATACAATTAAAACATCAATTTAAGTTTTGTTGATGGTAGCATACTTTGATAAAATAGATTTGAGAATAACCCATCTAAAGTCCTTTAAGCATGGCAGAAGTGCAGTGGATAGAATGCTGGCCATTCATACTATAGGTTGGGGGATCAAGCTGGGCCTCTAGAAAACAACTCTCAGTACTGGTTCTAACCAACAGACTGAAGAGCGGTTCATATTTATAAGCTCTGAGCTTACTTCCCAATTGAGCTATAAATAATTAGTATAAACTAATCTGTCTCACATATCTTAGTTAGCTAGGGCTTAAAAACATGACTTAAAAACATGATGTCATAAGTGAGAGAGGTGTTATTTTGAGACAGCACCTTATTGTACTAAGTCAAGATATTCAGGCTTATTACTACCACCAGGGTATTTCGTTTTACTGGTATACATGTAACACTGACCTATTAAAATTTATTTATGAATTCCTGATTTGCACTCAACAGTACCCCTCAATCAAAGGTACTGTACATGAAATTCAATGTTCAATACAAATAACCATATCTATGGATAAATAGATAATTTAATAAATGATAGAGCTTATAGTCTGCTTTCTAGGTAGAAATGGGTGTTGTTTTTTTGAGAGGCACCTGGGCAAGCTTGGGAACGAAACTGCAACATTCTATCCACTGCACTACCACCCCGCTTTGCTATGTATAGGTGTCTCTATCTATTGAGACACATATATATGGTATTGTAATACAAACAGCCTATACAGAGTACAGGTACATAGAACTCCAAGTTCCTGTGCCTTAATCAACATACTGATAATGTAGTCAAATTGTTGACAATATAATAAGCGTACCGGGGTAGCAGAAAATACCACCATTTTTACATATTCAGTTGTATTCACTTTAGAACAAGTACACATTCATCAACAGTATGAAATAAATACATCCGATAATATAATATACCGATTGACCGGCGTGGTCACAGGTCATATGTTGATATGATCAGATGGCAGAAATTATAATTAAAAATTTATAATCATAACAAAAGTAATATATCTTCATAGCCACCTGATATGTCGGTAAGTCATACAGGGATTTCACCAAGTATTTCTTAAATTCTGCCATTGTCATCCAAAAACAATGTTATTGCTTTTGCAAAACGCCATGCATAAGAAATGGTTCTGATTTGATCGCGACTAGGAAGCACTGCCCCCAAGTTCGTCCGCCATGATGACCTATTAATGAAATCTCGTAAAGTCATGTGACAAAATATTGAACTTTAGTGTTGATGTTATAAATCTTACAGTTGGGTTTTAAATGGTAACTATAGTAACAAAAACAATTTTTCTTTCATAATTCATGGATATAGTAAGCAAAAACAGGCTAAACAGGGGTTTTACAGTGCTATTTACTAGACGAGAATTAACGAGACTTGGAGAAGCTGATCATGTGACATTTTGAAACATGTAAACAAATATTTACTGAGTTCAAATTTTATTAAATTTCTTGGTTGACAGTCAATATCTGTGGATAATATTTGTATATTCATTTAAAACTTTATTCAATTCATTAAGATCGACTGTTAATTTTATTTGCATACGGCTTAGAATGTCTTGATAAGCTCTTGTATTGTATTGCAGATATAAAAACAAGTGGGTGGGGAAATTATTTACATGTTGTTCCAAGTTATCCGGTTTTCAAAATATCATTTTATGTATTGTAAGTTTTATACAATAAACAGGATAACTTCAAATGTATTAGCCCTTTTAAGCGTAGCACATGAAGAAATCTGGCATACAAAAGAACTTTGCCTTGAACCAGAAACTCACTCTGAATACCTGATGATACTTCTTTCTTTTAGGATTAACCCCACCATTAATTTTTGTTCTTTATTCTAAAGTAAAAAATAAAAGTTTGAAGGCTTGTCATTCATAGAGAATCCCAAATGAAAGAAGTGAAACTTACATTTTACTGTTTGTCAACCTCTGCACTATCAAAATATGATGAGAAAAGTAGGGGTGAGCATTAAAATAAGGAAAATGCATTTTTAAAGAAGAAGAAATGAGGATTATTTATAAATGCCATCATGCGACTATCCCAGGGAAGCACTTCCTTTTTGCAATGGTGGTACTATGCCTTTATTGGCGGATATAAGTAGATAGTGTTTACATCCTTATTTGTTGTTTCTCTTTTGATTTGATTTGCATATTTAGCATCCTTTTTTATTGCAACTGGGGTTAACAGATGATCAGTTGACTTAACCTAACCAGTTGTTTCCTTGGATCCTTGATGGTTAACCAGTACTCGAGCATACCCATCTCCATAAGTAACTGATAACTTTTCCACTTGAATCAGCGGTGACAGACAAACAACAGTAAGATATTGAATTGATAGTCTGATGGGCATGCTCTACAGACAGAGCTAATCAGACACGGCTCAAGATACAAGAAACTTGATTTTGTGTCGGATATATAAAACACTAGCTGTAAGCTCCTCTTCAATGAACTTGAATTAAAAATATTGATGTTTGAAGTAAAATTTTGTAATCAGAAGTACTTCAACTATTTAAACACAGATTGTTTGGAATGGTTTGATAAGAATTTCATTCAACAAAGTAAGACTTTTTATTTGTGTTCCTGGGATGAATGGATGTTAAGATAAATGAAGTTGAGAAATTGTGAGATTTTGCGTGCATATGCGAGTGTTCACAAAATCTCAAGCAGTTGCTTTTCCTTCCCAATATAATTCCTTAAAATGTGCCATATACTTCTGAAGAAACATCACATAATTATATAATTATATGTAATATCTTCATTTTCCATAATGTAATGTACAAACATGTACCGTGCATTGTGGGAAAATTTCCTTTTGTTGTACATATCTGTACCATTACAGGAATATCTCATTTTAGATATACATACATGTACCATTACAGGTATATCTCATTTTCAATATACATACATGTACCATTACAGGAATATCTCATTTTCGATATACATACTGTACATACATGTACCATTACAGGAATATCTCATTTTCGGTATACATACTGTACATACATATCCATTACAGAAATATTTCATTTTGTTGCAGAACACACCATGACAGTACCATTAGATAGAATCCCAGATTCCCTGGGTTACCTTGTACTGACAGAAGATGGTGCTGTAGTCAATGTAAGTTAATGAATATATCCATTGTAATATAAATGTAGGTCTACACACTTAAGTGAATAATGCAAATGTCTGTACTGTAGGTTCCTGATGGCCTGATTAGCTCGTTTGGTAGAGCACAAGATTTCTAGTCTCACTGTTTGTAGGTTCGATTCCCAGAGCTGGCCAACTGAAAATACAAAGTTGTTTGGATCTGGTAGAATATGGGAAACAAGTGAAGATGTAAAAAAAGCTTACATACATATTCCTGTATCACCAGTGCTACGAGTGATGTGATTAAACAAAGGCCTTGCTGACATTGGCAAACATATATTTAAATGCAGCCAGTTACTGTTGATTTCTGTATTAATAACTTCAATACAGAAAACAAAGTAAAGAGGATTGCAACTACATACAGCCCAGTATCACTTTATAAAAGCAGGGCATTTTTAAAGAAGGCACTCTAACTGTATAAATGGGGAGAAAAGACACACGATTTTCAAATACTTCGGATGAAAAAGGCTCAATTTCCATTTTTTATTTACATACTTTATGTTTGAGGAAGAAGCAGAAGGGTAAAAGATCCTGAAAAGATGACATTCTGAGAGTTTTCCAATGTTTCCACGATATAGGGACCGTCTTCTCTCAAGATCACTTACCTCTCTGCTGAGGTTTTAGTCCAAGAGCAAACAAATGTCAAAAAATCTCACGTAGCACCCCTTGGACAGAAAAGGTCTGTCACTTGGAAACATTTGGTAGATACATATAGATCATTATCTGACCTTCGGTACTAAAGAATTGTGGTATCACTTTAAAGATATTTTGGGTTAAAAATATGAAAAAATAGAAAAAAAATCGCCATTTTCTGGAATAATTAAAAATAATACATTTGTATGTATACTGGGTTTATTGAAGCTCTGCAATACATTGACATATACATATATGCTATATAAGTCAATGTCTACTGACTCATTGACACTCTGTGTCATTTTTGGGTTAAAAATAGGAAAAATCGGAAAAAATCACAATTTTCTGGAATAATTAAGATTGAGATATTTTTTAAGTATGCTGGGTTTATTGAAGCTCTGCAATACATTGATATACATGTAAATACATATATGCTGTACAAGTCAATTTCTACTGAGTAATTGACACTGTGTGACACATTTGAGTTAAAACTAGTATTAAGTTGCCATTTCTAGAATGCATAGGCCTAAATATTGTATTTTAAGTAACAATGATTGAGAAAGAGTGAAAAAAAATTACAACAACGAATTTTGTAATGGTTCAAATTTGCCCCCACCTATTCCATAAAATCTAAAATTCTAGATTCACCACTTATAGAGCTAGTATATACATTTTTATTTGTAATCAATATGAAAAAGTACAAATTTGTCTATGCATGATTTAACAGACTAATGAAAGATAAATACATTAATGGATTCATATCAACTAAAAAATCAGATTTTGCAATAAGTAAACAAAAAATGGTTCGAAAATGAGAATTTGACCCCACCCATTCCATGAAATCTAAAATTTTAGATCAGCCACTTATAGAGCTATTATGTACAAGTACATTTTTATTTTTAATCAATCTGAAATAGTGCAAATCACAAAAAATCAACAGTAGTATAAGCGTAATTTTAGGCTTCATTCCATTATTCCTAAAATCACCAGTTTTGTTATATATTTCTATGTATTTAGCCCAAAAACTTAAAAATTATACCACATTTCTTCAGTACTGAAGGTCTTGCAACATCCCTTGGGCGTCTTAACAGATTATCAAGTCAAACCTTTTCTGTACAGATGGTGCTACGTGCACCTATTTCTAGGCTTCATATAAAAATGTGCTCTTCGACGATTTAGGGTTTGAGCCCAGCTTAATCCCAAAAAATTTATGTGAAAAAATTACTAATTACTTGCATACCGGTAAGTGTTTTTAGTGCTCTTTTACTCATTTTGCTAATTTTGTAATTTTCTGTTCCAGTCTGGAGGGGATATGGAAAACAATGAAGATTTGGCCAGCAAGTTAATAAATATTGTACATACAGCTAGTAGGATACCACTGTCATCTAGTCGCAAAGATAAATTCAGGAAAATATCAGGTACACTTTAGCGATTGCTCCCTGGATGTTCAAAAGTTGTTATTGATTCGTCTTACAATTACAACATCTCACCATTGAGGTTGCGTGTCCCTGTTCTTGTGTGCCTTATTACTGATCAGAAGTTAAAATGATAATAAAAACATTTTTCAATATAAATGGGTGACATTGGTGTTACCAGTAGATGAGTTGATTCATAAAGAATTGAACAGTTTGTTGAGTGCGTGGTCCAGTTGCTGAGCATCTGACCCAAGATAGGAGGGTTGTGGGTTCAGTCCTCCTTCATGGCTGTGTGTGGTGTCCTTGAGCATTTTACTTTATACGCATATGCTTAAGTGCTGGTTTTACCCAGGAAGATTTGAGCATGATTTGTACATAAGTAGCCCATGTGATTCCGGCTAAGAATAGAATCACTGTCGATCTCTGCAGAGGGGTAGGAATCCTCCGAATGGGGATCATGTTCATTTTATCATTTTTTGTCATGTTCACTATTGTGGTTAAATTACCAACCCCTGTGTGGTTCCAGGGAGCCAGGAGTGATGGCAAGAATAGGATCACTGTGACTTATGCATGTCGTAAGAAGTGACAAATTGAGTAATACGATAGAATTTGCTGAAACTCTGCAGTTCTGCAGGTATCAAGGTTCTAGGTTCATTCTGCATATCCATTTGTTGATGTATTTTTTTAATCTGTATGTTAATTTGTTGTTTTTGTACATGTAGAGAGAACCTGGAATCTTCCTTCCTGTTGGTGTTGGATAACCTATAATGTGTTGGTTCACCATAAAACACTATTCATTAATTCATTTGTACATAAGTTGTTATAACTTGTTTCACAATGAAAATAAAATAAATAAGTTGAAAGTAATAGTGTTTGTTGAATATTTAAGAGATATGAACTTGTACTGTTAATATTCTATTTAAACCATTAATCATATCCTGTTTCTCAAATATCTATCCTGTCCTCAAATATCTGTCCACCAGGTATATAGAGTAGATATAAGTAAATTAACAAACACTAAAACAAAAGTCAGGCTTGCAAAATCTTGACAGGGCTGTTTTCATCGAAATATATGCCCGAAGATACTAATTGAAGTTTATTGGTATGTGTTCATTGGATATGGATCCCCAAATTTTTTTTATCAATTCAAAGAGGGAATTCTGTTCCAAATTTATGCAAATATATCCATAACTTATCCGTCTCTTGGAAGGTGGAGTGTTTTCATTTTTTACCTTAAAATCATGTATGTTTTTTGTTTTACAGTTGTATGGGAGACGTTTATGTATGTGATAACAATCTCAAACCACAAGATCTATATCAGCAAGCGACAGTATATTCCACAGGAGCCAGTAACAGCATAGCAACACACACAGCAGTAACCTGGACACCACATAGTAACATTTAATGTTGACATGGAATCACCATAGCAACATAAGCAACGATGATATGGACACCACATAGCAACACTTATTATTGACATGGAATTGCCATAGCAACACATACATCAGTGACATGAGCACTGTAAAACAACACTTAATATTGAGATAGAATCACTGAGCAAACACCCAGCATTGACCTGGTTACCACATAGCAACCCTTAATATTGACGTGGAATCACCATAGCAATACACCAAAAATTGACATGGATACTGCATAGCAACATTTATTATTGACATGGAATTGCCATAGCAACACACCAAAAATTGACATGGATGCTGCGTACAAACACTTATTATTGACATGAAATCGTCCGAACATATTTTGAAACAAAGCAGCATGGCAATACTGTAGTAGTGATTATAAAAGTGCAATTTTGTGCAAATTGATTTGACTAAAAACATGCACTAATACTACTGGTTGTATGAACACTTACCAATGTTCAATTACATATTTATATCAAATGGTAAAAAATGAAAAAACAGTAACTGGACTGTGGTGTTAGAAAATTGATAAATCATAATGTCGTGGACACAAATTGGAAACTAAGAAATCCGAGTAATTTGAATTACATTTTTTATGCTACCTGCTAGATAAACTTCAGTTTAGTATGTCACCCTTTTATTATTTCAAATAAGCATGATTATAGTGTAAATGATATACATGTAGATATACCCGTATAGCAAATTGCCAATATAGTATAGGTGAATGTGTAACACACTAGACGGTAAATTGTTCTGAAATACAGATGTAGAGAAACAGAAATAAAAACATTGATCTGACCAGAGATGTATAATTACTGATCTGACTGGTTAACTTAGAATATTTGGGAATAGAAATATAGTTTTCTCTACAACAGGCATCTGTTTACTAGTCGTGTCTGTTAATATAGTTTGACCATATCAATTGTTGTATAAGAATCTCAAATTTACTGGTTAATTTAATATGTGATAATATACATTTATGATATTAATTTTGTTGTAATAAGTAATTTGAATATTAAAAATAATCTTACGAATAAAGTTGAAAGGAACATTAATATATGCACAATGTACAAATATGTCTTAAATTTTACAGAACTGACAGTTTGAGCAAACCTTGCTAGAAGACGCACACAAGCACACACATCATGATGAAACTCTATGCACCGAGAGTCGAATAATCTTTTTATTTACATGTATGTTCAAATATGAATATTGACAACGTAGTAAGATTTGTTAGGCAAACTACTTGATACAAAAGAAGTTTAATACGATATATTTTACTAGTTACAAGAGACATTTATTACAATAGACTACTAGTTACAAGAGAGGTTTAAAACAATAGACTACTAGGTACAAGAGAGGTTTATTACAATAGACTACTAGGTACAAGAGAGGTTTATTACAATAGAGACCACTAGATACAATAGAGGTGTATTACACTTTATAATATACCCTACATGAATACATTGCCATTTCTACTGTGCAATACGAAGTTCCACGTCACTTACTGACATTTACTGGTTTCGTACCATGCATGTTGATTCATATTCCTAACACCACACTATATTCAAGCAGGTATTTCCTTGGCCGACAATGGTTTAACGACAATAGGACTTATTTTGCATATTTTCAATTGCAAAACGTGCATTCTGCTGAAGTTTTAAATTTAAATTAAAAAAAAACTAAATTTTAACATTGTTGATGTTATTTGTTGATTTTGTAGTTTGATTCAGTTAGGTCAACAATAAAAGGTTTATTGCTTTCACTAGCTTGATATGGTTGCGTGTATCATTTTGACAGATTGTAAAAATGTCAGGTCAGCAAATCACATTTGAGGCTATGCCTCTCATACAATATGGTGAACTGACATTCACTTGAAATAATACACGTAATAGCATCAAGTTAGTATAGCATTAATTTTTGTATACCAGTACCTATAAGTTACAAGAGGTTTACTATGATAGATTCCTTCTCAACATATATACTATCCTTAGTTGCATAATAAACTACTATACATGCATTGTGTTATTGGTGTGCCAAGCTTTGAATGAGCCCCATTGCCAAATTTTCATGGACACTCTGTGATATATTTAGCGCCTTTAAAAATGCAAGTTTGGGTATTGTATTAAATATATGAACCAAGACAAAACTTTCTTACCTCATTTTTTCCAATTTTATTCCTACAATTCCATCACTTTAAAGGGATTATATTAGGAAAACAAATGCTATAAATGTCTCCAAAAAATAAAATTATTTTGAAAAATAGATAAAGAGCATCTCATTGTCATTAATAGATAGAATCCAAATAGTTTGAATTGATTATATCGTCATTCGGACACTTTCTAAGATGAAATAAGTTGTATTATGTGTTAATCTGTATAACGGATCATATTGAAACCAAAATGTAATCGCGCGACTCATTTAATATGTCACAAAATATGTTGCAATTTGAGCATGAAATCTATTTTAGTCTAACCTAGGCGCGTAGCCCAAGTTAGGAAATTCCTTTTCAATATAATATTTTGGCATGTTTAAATAGATATCCTTTTGCCAGTGCAGGATCAGTGAGTATATATAGAGATGCTATATTGGAAATAAATGTTTTTTGTCGATTTAATTTTTTTGAAAAATCCTGATATACATGTATTCCCATTTAAACACAAATTAAACAACTTTATTGAATTTTTAATTAACAGATATAGGGAAAAAATAATTCAGTATTCAAAAACGTTGGTTTTTAAAGGTGTTAATTATATATTAAAAATTTATTGCTGTGTATGGGTTTATGATATATATTATATGTTTGGAACTTGCTTTGTGGTGTTATAAAGTAATGGTCATTGTATGCACTTTCTTACCTGATAAGAATTCAGGAATATGAAATTTGAATAGATATTAAATAGGTATTTATGGCCAAGAGCAAAAAACTCCAATGTGTGCAAATTACATGTATCTGTTTCACTAAAAGACATCTAAAGGTAAACACATTTGTTGATATAACATTTATGTATACTAGAATAATGGCATTGATTCTAAATAATAAAACACACAGACAAAATGGGCATTCAACTTATGGTCATTATTTGAATAATAATTATAAAATTCCGTTTGTATTTTCATCTACATTTGTATTTTGAATATGTTAATAATTACTAAACTTTGTATTAATCCAGTATCTAAATTAAAAAAAGGAACAAATTTTCAAAAATTATTTTTTGGTTTAAAGCCATTTTTAACACGTGATTCATTTATATATAAATGGTAGAACATGGTCCAGTGGTAGAGTACCGAACCCAGGATCAGAGGGTCGTTAGTGTGTTGGCCCTTTCAGGGATTTGTTGGTCTGGTCCCCGGTTAGCTTATACCAAAAGTTAAATACTGAAATTCATAGCAGGTTACTTTGTGCTTGACATTTAGGGATCATTTATAAGCTCAACTATTCAAAGAATAAGGATGGCTATTCTACTCAGTATCACACTTTGGTTAAAGTTGTGAGAGTAAGGCTATATCACAGTAACCATTGCATGAAATGTCACTCAAGACTTCCCAGTTATCACACCTACTACAATACTTAAGATAGATAACTTTTGCTTGAATATAATGCAAATTATAGTCCTTGTGACTTAGAAATTCTTTAAAGTTTTGTATGCAAGTACCATCAAGCGTGTACCTTGCAAATCACTTGATGTATTGGATTGAAACATTACACAAGATGTCCCAGTCATCAGACCTACTACAATAACAAAGTTAGAGAACTGGAATAATTTAAATTATTGCCCTTGTTTGACACAGAAATTCTGGTTAAAGTTTTCCACGCAAGTACCATTAAAAGACTTCCCAGTCATCACACTTACTACAATAACTAAATCAGGTAGTTCTTGCTTAAATATAATGCAAGGTATGGCCCTTGTTTAACCTTTAAATTCAGGTTAAAGTGTGCATCCAAGTACCACCCAATCCATATCTCATCAACCTATTGATGCATGTGATTAAACATTACAGCTTATATATTCATGGCACAGAGGAATTCCTCAAAATGAATCTGACTTGAACCATCATTCTTCCGCAAGTATCTGGCAACTGGCAAACTTATTTGTCATGTGAAGTATTTCGACCAAGCCTGGCTTTGACCCATAAAATTTGAGCAAAATGTTTCACATATTAAAAACCTTGCTAATAACCTGACAGGCTGACACAATCACAAAGTTAAGTTGGAAATGGGTTGTTTACATGTTCACACTTTAGTATTTCAAAACCTTATTAAATCCAGAAAAATATCTTTGTATTGAAATTCCCTTTTTGCATAAAAAATCTCTTTCTTGTTTTCAAAGTTCTAGTCACAAGCTCAAAATAGAAAATGGTCGGCACAAAAATATTGAAAGGGAAGAAAGGAAGTGTACATATTATTATAATCAAGCAAATAAAAACATTCTAGAAGACGAATATAGTGTATTCTTTTTGTGTCCGAGATATGCGTTTCTGAGTCTACAATTTTTACAGTCTTGGTATTCTGGTGAAAATAACTAAATAAATTGGCTACTAGTACAACTAAATGATACCTTCAAACTTAGGAAACTAGCTGCATATATCCACTTTTTTTTTATACGAAATGAATCGCAATTATAATATAAGGACTAATAATAAAACATTTCCACATAAATTGTATGCCAAATTTCATTTTATATGTTGACATTGTTAAATGTTTGTAAATAATTTCATATATTTTGGGCCCGATGCCCCTATTTACAAAATAAAAGATTTGTATTGTATTGTAAACAAAATGTCTTGAACATAGCGACTCTGTGAGATGATCGTGTCCGGTTATTAACAACTTGTCCATGTGAACCATTTTGCACAATATTTTGTGTACTTCATGCTGAGCTGGGCCCGATAAGCTCAGTCAGTAACGCATCTGACTATCAATCCAGGGGTCGTGAATTCAAACCTTGCCTGGCAACAGTTTCCGTGATGATTGATATACGACATTGTGTCTAATTATCATTCTTCTCTCACCGCTAATTCAAGTAGAAAAGTTATAAATTACTTGTGGAGATGGGGTGTGCTTGAGTACTGGTTAACCTTTCAGGCTCCCAGAAAACAGTGGTTAGGTTTACTGATTGTCTGTTAACCTCGATGGCATAAAAATGCCGCTAAATATTCAATCAATCAATCAATATTATTACTAGGTGATATATTATTTTTTGGCCTAGCTTTAATTTTGGCAGTGTTTGGATATAATTTTAAACAAATCATTTAAAAACACTTTTCAGAGCAAAACATTCAAATGATGAATAATATTAAATTAAAGAAACAAAATATTTATTGTAATTTTATTCAGTTTTGAATAAATGTTGTGAAAATAAAAATAAGTTTTTAGTAAACAATCCCTGTATATTTGTATATTGGCAGGTATGACATGGTATTGTATAGTATCTATCTATGACACTACATTATATGAATATATCAATGTAAAGAATTGTTAATCACATCAGTTCGCATTTTAACATTAACATTTGACACAAACACACATGCATAACAGAGCTGCGTTCAGCACAGTTTATCATGTTTGCTGTGTTTATAAACACAAACAGTGACCAACCGAAAGAAAAGTAAATGGAAATTAGACTATAACTGTGCTGCCATCCAGAAGTCACATGATTAAACACAAGCAAACAGCTCTTACAGGTGTTTTCTCAGTAAGAAATTGTTTAAAGCGAACATATCGTTCAGTTGACTTTTGTTATCAAACATTTGAAAACCCATTAAATGAACGCTGTCTAGGATCTCCAATCGAGTCAAATTATCCTTACGACGCAGCAAACGCAAAAGCTGCAAACTATTTCTTAATGAGGCACTTACATACCTTTTTTAATATCAGTTTCACAGTGTTCAATATGAATTCAAACAATAAACATAATATCACAACCTACAAAAGTATCACACATTGTTATGTCAAACACGTCCATGTTCAAATCAATCTGTTAAAACCGTGTATTATAGTGTATTATTTAGACAATTAAAGAGATTTCAGTCTACTTTCTTATATGTTATCCGAAGATGTTCCGTCATTGGTGTGTTGGCCGTCTCCATTTCCAAAATCTGTTCCAATGAATCACCGTCGCGCCGAAATACCCGTCGAATCTGAATTTATATACCAGGTAATATATGAAACTGTGGTATGGTCATGTAAACATTAACATTTTTCTGATTAATTCTTATATATAATAAGTATTCAAAATTAATTATGTTTGTTGTGCTTTATTTGGTCAGAAAAAAGAAACACCTAGACTCCTATTTAATGTTTATATTAATCAACATAGATGTTAAATGTTTATGAAAATGCTCACTCAATATACAATAATTCATTCAAAGATTTGAAACGACAAGGCATATTGTCAAATCATCAAAAATATCATAAACTCAATGAGTGGCATTTAATGCATTTATATTTTGGTAAATGCAACTTTGTTTTTTGGAAGTGACTAACCAAGGTTAATGTATGAATTGAAGGTTTTTACATTTTTGTCTTTATCAAAAGCATTTAATTTTAAGATTGATTGATTGATTGAATATTTAGCGTCATTTTTATGCCACCGAGGGCTAACAGACGATCAGTTAACCTAACCACTGTTTCCTGGGATTAACCAGTACTCGAGCACACCCAGTCTCCGTAAGTAACTGATAACTTTCCCACTTGAATCAGTGGTGAGAGATGAATGATAATTAGACACAATGTCGTATATCAATCATCACAGAGACTGTTGCCGGACGGGGAATTCGAACTCACGACCCCTGGATTGATAGTCAGACGCGTAACCGACTGAGCTAATTGGGCCCGGCTTAATTTTAAGCAAAACAACCTATATATCAATAAAGATTTAAACATAACAGACTGAACATTTTTTAGACATTTAAATCTAAATTTTCATTAATTAACTTAAATTCATTTTATGAGTGGCTGCCATGGCCAAATGGTTTAAGGCGCAATCTCAAGATCACTTACCTTTCACCGCTAAGGTTGTAGGCTCGAGTTCCACTTAGTCCAAAAATTTTATGCGAGAAAGTTTACCAGCTACTTGCCGAAGGACGATGGTTCTACTCAGATTCATTCTGAGATCTTTCTCCACCAATAAAACTGAAAATAGCCTGCCAGCGTTTCTATTGGTCGAGTATCGAGTTTCAAGTAACAACTCACTTTTCTTACTAGGAATTCACTTTTCTTACTAGAAACTCACTACCTACTAAATGTGAATCTCCTAACCTGCATTGTGTTGTAAATGGTGTTAGACCCCATTCAATTCCAGTTATAATATGACATGCATGATTATATAATTAAGAGAATCAGACATTAATTTTCAGACCAGACTACATTGGTAATTGGACCTACCAACCATGTGAACTGCAAATCAAGTATACAAGCGGGAAGAATCCACCATCTTAACTTCTATTTTCTGTTTACACAATGTACTGTATACATTTACTGTCAAGTACTTCAATACACCAGGGGCATTAAATTTTCCAAAATGGGGGAGGACAAAAACGTATGGTATCCATTGATACATTTTTTAATGGATTAAGGAGATTAAGACTGGATAAGCTGATAAGTTTAAATTTTGTTTTTTCTATTAGTAACAATATAAAATACACCTTTTTTGTTTCAGGTTCCTTTCCAAATGTCATCCTGCCCAAGGTGTGCGACTCTGTCTGCAATTCTTGGTCGGTTACCTCCCCCTCTTCCATTTCACAAACACCTGCAGTTACAGATATCAGTGAAATTTATTAATTCCATCAGTGATGATTTTAATCATATTTATATATTTATATTGTCCAGTTTCATAATTTTTTATCGTTAAAGCAAGGAACTATCCATTTAATAAAAGCCTCCAAAATAATTTATTAAAGGAAACAGGAATTAATTGTAACCTCCGACCAGCAAATGATTTCCCCATTTAAAGGTGTCTACCAGCATAAGAAAACTGTCACTGAGTTTTGCTAAATCTGGTTCTTGTACAATACTGGTTAAACGTTTCTATTAACAAACAGTTACACATGTAAATGTTTCATTTCACTTAAGCACTCCTTAGCTTTGCTATGAAGACAATTTTAATAAAACTGTGTTATACTGAGAAGAAAAATTAAAACTTTGTGATGCTAAGTGTAAAATTTAATTAAAACTTTGTTATGCTTAGAAAAAATGTAATTAAAACTAAGAAGTAAATTTAATGTACATGTATTACAATTGCTCAAGCTGCATTTTAGTATCAACGTAACTGACCAGCATTCTGAGCAATGATCAGAGCTACTTTATTAGTGCCGGGCTTCACCCTGACAAACCCGAGTTCCCTGTGAAGTGGCTTGTTGTCGACTAACTTCCAAGAATAGCCACTGAAATAAAAAATCATAAAACAGAGGGTAATAATATGAATGAAACGTAAATACTGACCAAAACAAGATTCAGATTTTCATACATATACCGGTATTTTAATGTTATAAAAAAAGATATAAAACATTTAAAATGACCTACATGGTTTTAGGTGAACAATTAAGTGTCAGATAGACCCAATTGTAACTAGCATGTGCGTAACAGACAATGTGAAAGTTGATTTCCATGTGCATGCATGGACTAGTATGCTCTGTGTTTATCAAATCAAACTTCCAGCCTGATTTTATCGGCTTTATTGCCAATAATAATAAAAAAGACATTGAAAAAACATTGAAATTTGTTCAGTTTCATAATCTTTAATACGCCTAAAATTCCACAAAATTAACGTTGACGTGCCATTACTGAACAGATGAGAAAGTTCTTCTATGTTTAAGTGCCTCACCACTATTTGTTTTTGACCTCTGCAATATTTAATCAATAAATGTGACCTTTTCCCATAACGGTAGAGCCATAATCTTTTCGATACATCTTTAATAAAATACCAGTACTCTTGCAATAAATATATAAATATTTTTAACTTTGTTTTCATATTTCAACTTTAAACATAGCAAAAGTTTCTTTTTTGTGTTCAGTATTTAACTATGTTGACAGTTTACTTATTACTACCACAGCAGTAGTCAAGTGGTAAAACAATGGCCTTGCATGGGGAAGGTTGTGGGTTCTGTTCCACTGCCAAGTCATACTAAAGACTTAACAAATGGTACTAGAAGTTTCCCCGTTTGGCACTTTACAATTAGAGGATAGTTCTAGGCCCAGTGTAAGTAAAATGTGACTGGATATAATGTGATTGTCATATCATACCATGTGTCTGCAGCATGATATTCCAGTGTGGCATTGCTTAGGATACTGTCTCAAGTAGACACAGTCATGATATGACTGAAACATTGTTGAAAGTGGCACTAAACATCATACAACAAGTTTACTTACTATTACATGCCCATATCTATACAATAAATTGACTTGCTTTAAACAGCTACTTCATAAAACAACTTTCTTTGATAAGTGTTTGTTTAAAGGAAGCTTTTCTTTCTTTCTCTTCTTCTTCTTTCTTTCTTCTTTTATAATAATGGTCATAATGGTCATGTGTGAGGTTTGGGCGAGGTGTAAAAAAAGTGATAGATTGGTAAGTTTCCCAAGCTACTGAATCCATCAATGGGAACTTACCAATGTTAAAATGGTGCAATCCTTAAACTAGTCACCAAAACCAACAAAATGGACGTGTTCAGTGCAAGAAAGGAGTTTTAGTGCAGATTAAAGACAAGTACAGTCAAACATGTTTTAAGCAGCCAGTCAATGAACGTAGCAAAAGTGGCCTTATAAGACAGATGGTTGCTTAAATAATACTGGTTAATTTGCTTTGAAAACTTAAAAATGGGAAATATCAAATGTGGCTGAATAAGACAGGTGGCTGTTCAATGGAGGTGGCTGCTTACACAGGTATGACTGTATGTGAAATTGTATTCAGTGCTGAATTAAACCTAAGAATGAGTCAGTTTGATTGTGTGTGACGGTTATAAAATGAAAGCTTATAGTTTATACATATATGTTTTAGTACACAATATCAGCAATTATAAGTACACTTGTGTGTTTTTGTTTTTTTCATGTAACTTGTCTTCTGTTCTCTAAACTCCTCCTTTGTTTTCCTTCAAGACTTTTTTTCCCTCTTACAAAATATAAACTATTTCATCAAACATTATTTTATAGCGAACATTGACTTAGTATTTTGAGTGTTGGTGCAACATGCAACATGCAACATTTGCTTATAAAATTATATCTCAACAAATTTTATGATGAAAAAATTGGGCATTATGAATGTTTATATATGCAGTTACTTATTACATTATCATGTTATATTGTATTGTGACCATGCTTAATTGCTATACTATGTTGATTTATGAAATAAAAAAATAAATTATAAAAAAAAGTCTACAAAATTGTTACCAAGAATTGTTTACAACTCTATCCAAGAATTTCGCAGCAATACCATAATTATGCATATTGTAATCTAAATTTTATAATTTTATTGAAAAGATAAATATGTTTAAACAATGATTGTTCATTTATTGAAAATGTTTGTTGGATTTAATTACTTATGATTCAGTGAAATGATTTTGGTACAATAAAAATAAACATTTTTAGCAATTTTAGACAAGGCATTTACATTTTTTTATCATATCTTTGGCATTCTTTATGATAATTATATATCATAAAGAATGCCAAAGATATGATATTACGAAATATGCAAATCATATAAGGTGAGCACAGATAACAAGTTTTACACTAATAATCTTACAAACTCTACCGATTCCATCATCAGATACCTTCATGACAGAAAGGTTTACAGAATGCAGCAAAATGAAAATTACCAATGTGTTTCTGGCCTAGAAATGTTTTCTAAATTATTTTTTTTTAACTTCCTCTCTTTGTTATTGTGGTATAAAGTTCATAGTGAATTTTAAGGCACGGCAGATTTTAATCTTTATTTTCACAACAATCCCGGTGCAATATTTACCAAAAGTCCCCTCACCATGAAACCACTTCTGGAATCAGGTTTTTACATTCTGTTGAGTATTTTTCAACATGTGGGTTACCATATAAGCTTGCTATAATTATTCAATATCATATTTAATTTTCCTTCAAATCTGTAGAGCATGTATTTAGTGGTTGAGCATCAGATCAGAGATCGGGGGTTGTGGGTTTGATTCTCTGCCACAGCTATGTGTGGTGTCCCTGAGCAAGACACTTTATCTGCATGTGAATTAAACAAGCTCAAAACATACAAACAAAAAGTTAATTTTGATCTTCTGTGAATGGTAGTTTGGAAAAGATATTGATTACATTTCGATTACGGTACAATTGAAAATTCATTATTTTCCTCCATTACATTTTTTTCTATTAATGATTTTTCTAAAGGGAACCATGGTAATGTTGAAATTCAATTTATCTATATTTTCATGCATCAAATATTCCTCACAGTATATATTCTACAATAATAAGTTTTACCTAGTACTGTCAGGCTACATTTAAAAAGATATTAATTTGCTGTGCCTCGACCCAGCATTTTTCATGTTGGTTAATAGGTAGCTAATTTTTTTTTAATAATTTTGATTTTGCATAGTTAAAGAAAAATGGACAGAAATCATAAAAAAAATTAAACGCTTTGATTATCAGATTTTTTAAGTTACAATTTTATGTTTAATTAGAACCAACATATTAGCCCACCTGTACTGGAGATTTGGTTGTCCTACATGTGTGAACTCGAGCTCCTCCCCATATGTGAAATCTTTCATAGTTGGATACATCCCTTTTCCATCCTCAGATCTCCATTTGCCCAATAACCAGGAAACCTTGTTTAACATCTCATGAAGAGGGGGACCTGCATATAGCATACACAACATTGTATATTAATGTGTTTCTTAGTGAAGTTTAAAACAATTTTTGATAAATCATGTCAGAATAATAAATGGTTGATTGATTGATTGAATAGCCTCATTTTATGCCATCGAGGGCTAACAGACGACCAGTTAACCTAACCAATGTTTCCTGGGATCCTGCAAGTATAATCAGTACTTGAGCATACCCAAACTCTGCAAGTAACTGATAACTTTCCCACTTGAATCTGTGGTTAGAGACCAATGAAAATGAGACACAATGTTGTATATCAATCATCACAGAGACTGTTGTCAGGTTGGGATTTGAACTCACGACCTCTGGATTGATAGTGATAATAAATGGTATCCATTGTTATACACAAATGAGAAAAGCTGGACCCGGAACCATCAGTGGTTCAGAGAGGAAAGTGTATTTAAGAGGCTCTGCCTGTCCGATATATTCAGGAGTCATGGCTATGAGTGATGACCTTGAGCAAGACAGTTTATCTGCATATTCTTACTACTGCTCCTTCCCTTGAAGACTGAGAGTGTTTTGTCTAAGTTATAAAACTTGTTTCTCAATAACAATATTTTTAGGATGACAAGTTACATAATGATTATTATAATATATATTTCATGAACTTAAAGTGATGATTTTTTTTGTTGGTTTCTATTATGGAATTTGTGATTAGAAAGCAAAAATTTACACTGTCCTGTTATTAAGTTCACAACAACATTTGAATGCATCAGATCTTGAATGAATTCGCATATATACAAATTTTTCATAGAAACACTTGCCTATTTCTGAATAACTTCAAAACTTTTCAGATTGATATAATTTAACAAACTGAGGTTTTCCAATAATAAATGAGGTGCATTTAGTTTTTTTTTCAGAATTGAGTGAGCTTAAATATTTACAAACTGTTTATAAATAGACAACATGTTTCAACTCTAGAAATTAATACATGTTGCTGCATAAAATTTCTTCAAATTGCTTAATATTTTATTTAACAACATACAGTTGGATCATATGGTGGTCATGAATTTACAGGTGTGGCCTCTTTAATTGACATAGTACCTTTTACAATCACTTACCATTGGAGTAGCCAAATTAATGATAAGACTTTAGTTTTGTGCCCAGTACAAAGTAGGTAAGATTTAATATGTAATGCAGATAGTGTTGTATACTTGCGATGTATACATGACTTACATGTCATTTCCCAAAGCTGGATGTAAAGCTTTGAGATTATGATAATCCACAATGAGTTTGATGAAATAATATGGTTCATTATGGTGAGGTCCTCCCAGGGGATCCATGTTCCCTGGATCTCTTAAAGCAATTGTTCACCAGATCGTCAAAAGTATTTGCCATACTTCCCCAAAAGTATTTCCCCCATATCTCTAAAATTAGGCCTTTGATCCCTGTATCCCTGAAAGTAATGGTCAATGTTCTCAAGATCTCCAAAACACCTCTAGGCATATTACCACCATTGGGAAAAGGAAGTGCTTCCGTTGGGTAGTCGGTTATAAATAATCCTAGATTCTTCTTCTTTAAAAATACATTTTCCTTATTTTAATGCTCATTTTTTTTGTTTGAATGGCATTATTGATGTATTTTGAATCTTTTGAAAGCACTGTCATGTTTGAATTGTGAATTTACAAAAAAGAATTCTCTATGAATGACTCTATAGTGAGGAACACTTCAGTGGAAACGAGAAAAAAATGTGTTTTATAAGCACTCTGCATATATATATATATTTACATGAAGTAGCCATTTCTGATAATTTCTGTCAAAACGTCTCACTCTGAAAATAGATCAATAAATCAATTAGTTACAAAGTTTAAACAAAATTTCATAGTTTACAGCTGCAAGGTCTAAAAAGGTTTGTATGGGTTTCACAACTATCTCCGTATTGTCATTGAAAACAGTCAGTGTATATAAAAAGATAAATATATTACTAGGCTAAACTTATCATTTACTTCGAAATACTATTCTGCTTTCATTGAATTATTTGATATAATTTCTTGCTCTGACGACTTTTTATTATTTCTTTTGTGTTCGGAGTCCCTCGGACCGGTGTGGCGTGAGATCCTATAGATCCATGAAAACTGCGCGTTTACCGTAGTTGTTTTTTTTACGAAAAGGACAGAAAATGATTTTCTTTACAATAAGAAGCGTTTAGATAAATATTTCTTTATTATACTGTGACATATCCACAATGTTATATCCATAATGTTATTAAGTCACTAATTATACTACATAGTTTTATTATTTTTTATTAATTTATCTGGAAATGGGGAATTGGTTTTACGACAAAGAAAAGGAGAGATTAAACCAATATTTCTTTATTTTGACGATTTCTATTATGGTTTTATTGAAAAGAACACTTTACATGCGTATTTTCAGAAAAAAGCTCACTGATTCATTACCAAAATGAAATTATCCATGCCTTGAAATGGGGAATCGGTTGGTCACATAGTCTCAAGCCAGTTCAGCCGGATGCGCGACAACCATTCCAGGGACTACCAATCCAGGGATCGTGAACGGTTTCCAGAATCCTCGCAAGGCCACCTTCTTCGTGATGATTGATAAACGACATAGCTTCTCACTGTAATTCTTCTCTCACCGCAGATTCAAGTGGAAAAGTTGTCATTTACTTGCAGTAGTACTCATATTCAATGTATGTACTATATAGGACTTATTTTAATACTATTTGAGGCAAATGAATAAAACGAAGATTCGTGTTCTTCTTCTGTCCAGATTAGCAATGGCTGTCCACATTTTAACTAGTAGGCCTAAGTGTATAATAGTATGTTGTTATGTGTTGTTTTATAACTGTATTATTACTGAGATATTAAAATATTATAGCCGAGTTGTCTCTTACAATTCTGTATAGAATGGCATAGTATACAATAACTGTGTAAATTGTATTTTAAGTATTATGTTTATTATTGTGTATGCTATGATGGGACTCTAATAAACGAATATATATATATGAATTATGTGTACATAATAAAATATCAATCCATTATCATCAATGCTGAGATGATATGAAGAGAAATACAATTGTTTTACAAACTCACATTTCTCCATTTCAAGTAATCACTAATTGGTTTAAACATATTGTATTGCATAATTCATATAGCAAACGGGTTGGGCCACAAGTTCTAGCAACATTAGTTACGGCCCTCCCCTTTCAATATACAAATAACATTAGAATCAAGATGGCAATTTTAACAATCAATAGGATGTTAATCAACAATAAAAAATGAAGAGATAAATAAAGAAAAAATAAATAAATTAGGTGAGAAAAAAGAGAGAAAAGACAAGATGTTTTTAAATGCTGTCATAATATCGTTCCGGTGCATTGAAGGCCTGAATAAAATTGGGTATCTGATGCCGAGAGTCAATTGCTGACAAATCGTTTCGTGTCTTTAATGTATTGTTGTACTTGTGTAAATATAAATGTATTTGTGTCACTGGTATATGTACTCTTACCGAATAAAAACACTCGTGTACTTAAGGGATGAAAACGGCGTGTGGAACGGAAAAGACGAAGTCGTTCATAAATATATATAGAACATTGCATAAAGTAGTGCTCTCGTGTTTGTTATTTACAATTGTGTTCTATTATTAACGTGCACTCCGCAGTAACCGGATCTCAACGCACGGCGACCAACAAGTTACAAATATTTGTAGACTTTATATGTTGTTATTTCTACAAAAGATTTACTTAATTTATTGATGCATTGGCCACCTGAAATGTACAAATATTCCTTATACAGTTTTAATTGATTATCAATTTCTAATATTCGCTATCAGAGTGTTGTTGCTAGTATAAAACTAACACTTTGTCATTTTACATATATTACTTGACTAGGTGCTGTAAGTATACAATCAACACTTTGCCTACTCGAATGTATGTATACAACCTGTGCTTTGTCTACTTACATATACTACTTGAATGTGGTTTGTTGGTATACATATACCACATGAATATGGTTTGTTGGTATACATATATATTACTTGAATGAGGTTTGTTGGTATACATATACTTCTTGAATGTGGATTGTTGGTATACATATACTACTGGAATGTGTTCTGTTGGTATACAACGAAGCCAGTGCTATGACTACTTACATATACTATTTGAATTAGGTTTGTTCATAATACTATTTGAATGTGGTTTGTTGGTATACATATATTACTTGAATGTGGTTTGTTGGTACACATATACTATTTGAATGTGTTTTGTTGGTATACATATACTGACTAGAATGTGGTTTGTTGGTATACATATACTACTCGAATGTTTGTTGGTATGCATGTACTAC
This sequence comes from Panopea generosa, assembly GCA_029582155.1. NCBI lineage: Eukaryota > Metazoa > Mollusca > Bivalvia > Adapedonta > Hiatellidae > Panopea > Panopea generosa. The sequence goes on from CM055907.1 coordinate 6,076,300, forward strand.
TCGAATGTGATTTTATGGTATACATATACTACTTGACTGTGGTTTGTTGGTATACATATACTATTTGAATGTGGTTTGTTTGTATACATATACTATTTGAATGTGGATTATTGGTATTTATATATTACTTGAATTTGCTTTGTTGGTATACATATACTACTTGAATGTGGTTTATTGGTATACATATACTACTTGAATGTGACTTGTTGGTATACATATACTACTTGAATGTTACACGGGTTCATTTGATTCGCTCGGTATTTAGTTTTCGGCCGCCTGGCCTTTGTCGGGGATTGGAGGTTTGGTGTTGCGGCTGGGTAACGTCCATTTTCCTATAATTTATAGGAAAATCGACGTTGCCTGGCTGCGGTATTGAATTTTCAGTTTTTGATGGGGGCCGGGTGGCCGAGGATTGAATGTTTAGTGAATCAAATTGAACTTGTGTAATATGGTTACTTCTTTGAGGAAGATTTTTGAATGAATATATTAATAAACACTACTTGTACGTGGTTTTATGGTATACATATACTATTTGAATGTGGTTTGTTGGTATACATATACTACTTGAATGTGTTCTGTTGGTATACAATCAAACCAGTGCTATTTCTACCTACATATACTACTTGATTACATGATGTTGGTATACAACCAGCACTTTGTGTACCTACATATACTACTTGTATACAACCAGTGTAATGTCTACATACATATACTACTTGTTAACGAGTTTTTGGTATCCAGCCTGCACTATGTCTACTTAATATATTACTTGTATACAACCAGTGTTATGTCTACCTACTTATACTACTTGTATACATGTTGTTGGTATTCAGCCTGCACTATGTCTACTAACATATACTACCTGTATACAACCAGTGTTATGTTCACCTATATATACTTCTTGTATATATGTTGTTGGTATTCAGCCTGCACTATGTCTACTTACATATACTACCTGTATACAACCAGTGTTATGTTCACCTATATATACTTCTTGTATATATGTTGTTGGTATTCAGTCTGCACTATGTCTACTTACATATACTACTCGTATATAAACAGTGTTACGTCTACCTACATATACTACTAGCTAACATGTTGTTGGTATTCAGCCTGCACTATGCCTACTAACATATACTACTTGTATACAACCAGTGTTATGTCTACATACATATACTGCTTGTATACAACCAGTGTTATGTCTACATACATATACTACTTGTATACATGTTGTTGGTATTCAGTCTGCACTATGTCTACATACATATACTACTTGTATATATGTTGTTGGTATTCAGCCTGCACTATGTCTACTTACATATACTACTTGTATATAAACTGTGTTATGTCTACATATATATACTACTTGTATACAACCAGTGTTATGTCTACATACATATACTACTTGTATAGATGTTGTTGGTATTTAGCCTGCACTATGTCTACTTACATATACTACTTGTATATAAACAGTGTTATGTCTACATACATATACTACTTGTATACAACCAGTGTTATGTCTACCTACATATATTACTTGCTAACATGTTGTTGGTATTCAGCCTGCACTATGTCTACCTACATATACTACTTGTATACAACCAGTATTATGTCTACATACATATACTACTTGTATACATGTTGTTGGTATTCAGCCTGCACTATGTCTACTTACATATACTACCTGTAATTAAACATTGTTACGTCTACCTACATATACTACTTGTATACAACCAGTGTTATGTCTACATACATATACTACTTGCTAACATCTTGTTGGTATTCAGCCTGCACCATGTCTACTTACATATACTACTTGTATACAACCAGTGTTATGTCTACATACATATACTACTTGCTAATATGTTGTTGGTATTCAGCCTGCACTATGTCTACCTACATATACTACTTGTATACAACCAGTGTTATGTCTACCTACATATACTATTTGTATACATGTTGTTGGTATTCAGCCTGCACTATGTCTACTTATATATACTACTTGTATACAACCAGTGTTATGTCTACATACATATACTACTTGCTAATATGTTGTTGGTATTCAGCCTGCACTATGTCTACCTACATATACTACTTGTATACAACCAGTGTTATGTCTACCTACATATACTATTTGTATACATGTTGTTGGTATTCAGCCTGCACTATGTCTACTTACGTAAACATTTTTTTGCTGGGATGTGGTTTGTTGTATCATAATCATTATTGTACAAAGTGTAAATACCAGGCTTATGTATATTTGTGTTATCTTCTTGCCTTTCTATATGCTTCTTAGTAACATATTTATTCTGACATGTCTTTAAATGTACGAGTATCTTCTCATCTTGATCGCTTTAACCACTATCCTTTAAAACCTATCCTTACATTTATTTATTGTTCAATATATAATGAATAACCTTCTTTTACATACCCTCTTCATGTATCTTAATATTTTTCAATTTTTGAATACTCTTGGAACGACACAAGGGAAATGGGGACATACGACATTTGAATTCTGTTACATTGTTACCATCTTGAAGCCAAGAAATGGTATCATACTGGCAACCGTCTTGTTTTTGTTACTACTGTTAAAGATATCATGAAAACCACAATCAAGAGTACGGTTGCCGTCATGAAGCTTTCCAGCTGAATCTATGTCCATTGTTTTTTACTACATGTGTCTTATTATCGATCTACAACTCTGACGTTAAACTTTACACGACACTGTATGATATTCATGCGCGTGCAACACTAAAATTAAACCGAGTTCATGGTTATTACATATCGAAGCGTTACCCGTTAAGTGTTGTGCATTATGACAATGCTGTATTCTTACATCAGTGCATGCTTGTTACCTTTGGTGTAATATGTACAGCTTGGTTATTTGTACTAGTGTTATTATCAGGAGATGTGCACCCTAACCCCGGCCCAGTCTTGACGTCAAATTCTAGTACAACTTCCTCATTTTCTTACTCTGCGAGTAATTCAATAGACCTGTCAAAACACTTGTCATTCGTTCATTACAATGTCCAAAGCATTTACAACAAACTTGATATTCTACGTACCGAACTAAGTGATTTTGATATTCTGGCTTTTTCAGAAACTTCGCTCAACCAAACAATATCATCTCATGACCTTAATTTTGATTCCTTTTCAAATCCCGAGAGAAAAGATCGTGCTGATGACAGTCATGGTAGTGTGTTGCTTTATGTAAAGAATTCTGTACATTACAAACGTAGAAAGGACCTTGAACCCAATGCAATTGAATGTATATGGATCGAAATTATAATCATACATAAAGATATATTATTTGGACTGTATTACAGACCCCCTAACACAGACATACACCACCATACATTAACTGAAAATTCTATCCACCTTGCACTAGACACAAACATACAAGATATTATTTTTACAGGTAATTCTAACCTAAATATGAAAAACTCTAACTCTTGTAGGAAAATGATGTCTATTTGTCAGCAATTTTCATTATATCAGTGTATAAATGAACCAACTAATTTTACTGAAAACTCATCTTCAATAATTGATGTGATTTTAGTAAGCAAATAAGATAGTTTATTGGCAAGTGGTGTAGGAGAACCATTACTTCAGCAGGATGTAAGATTTCATTGCCCTGTTTATGGTATTCTTAACTTTAAAAAATATCTAACAAAATCATTCACTAGACATATATGGAGTTTTGATAAAGGTGATTATGACAAATTGAGACATTTAGCTCAAAATACAAATTGAATCACACTATGACAATGACACCAATGTACATGCAACCAACATAACAGCACATATAATAGCTCTTTCTAAACAGTGTATTCCTTACAAACTTGTTCAAATCAAACCATTAGACCTCCCATGGATAACTACTTCCATAAAACGTATGATTCGCAAGAGAAAGCGTGCCTATCGTAAAGCCAAGCATAGTAACTTATTAGCTCACTGGGCGAAATTTCGTAGACTTAGGAATGAAACAATTAACGCTATTCGTACAAATAAAAATGCACATTTTAATCATTTATCTGATACACTTAAAACCGAACACAAGTCTTCAAAGAAATGGTGGCAAACACTAAAATCACTCATTTTACCAAACCAAACCAAACCAAAGAGTGCATACCACCTCTGCAGTCTGGTGACTATTTAACAACGGATGCATTTGATAAGGCTAATGTATTAAATAACTTCTTCCGAGACCAAACACTGATAAATGAGAACAATGTTCAAATCCCTGTCTTAATTACTTCCACAGATAATCATCTTGACTCTATCGTTTTATCACCATTTGAAGTCAAACAAATATTAGAAACTCTACCACTAGGTAAAGCTGTAGGTCCTGACGCAATAAATAATCGTATCCTCAAATGAACTCTCAGACCCCTTATGTTCTCTTTTCAATCACTCCTTACGCGAAGGAATTGTTCCTAATATATGGAAGGAAGCTAATGTCTGTACGATATTCAAAGGTGGTGACAAGTCTCTCGTTTCTAACTATAGTCCAATTTCTCTACTCTGTACAATTGAGAAAGTTTTTGAAAAAAATACATTTAAACATGTGTTCAACTTCTTCCGTGACAATGATATACTAACAAAAATGCAATCTGGATTTGTTCCTGGTGACAGTACCATAAATCAGCTTGCATACTTATATAATTTCTTCTGCGATGCACTTGATTCTGGCAAAGAAGTAAGGGCGATTTTCTGTGATATCAGCAAAGCCTTTTATCGTGTTTGGCACAAAGGACTAATTGTAAAATTGAAGGCTGCTGGTATCACTGGAAATCTTTTAAACTGGTTTGAACACTACCTTAGTGATAGAAAACAACGCGTTGTGATAACAGGTGTCCAATCTGATTGGAATTACATTAAGGCTGGTGTACCCCAAGGCTCTGTATGAAAGATGCACAAACAGTTTGTTAATTTAAATATATGCTGAACCGTAATGCTAGTAAAGGACCAGAATACTACTATTACGGCGAAAGAAGTATTCAAATTCTGCATACGAGACTCCGAACTAAGTGCAGTTCTCTCAATTATGATCTATTTACAAAAAATATGTCAGAGTCTCCTCTGTGCTCCTGTGGCAACGTTGAACACGCTCAACATATTTTCTTTCACTGTAATAAATATAATGAAGCAAGGAATGTATTACGAAACGCACTATGTAATATTTCAATTATTAACCTAAAAACTCTTCTTTATGGAGATCAAAATGTCTCACTTGAAACAAATACTCGTATTTTTAATGCAGCACATTCGTATATTCAAAGCACAAAACGATTTTAGTAGATCACTTCAACTTCAACTATGATATTAAGAACAATTTGTCCTTGCCCCCTACCCCATCTGTGTCGCCCCAAATTACTTTCATATTTTTTATATTTTGATATGAATTATGTACTATATATTCGATTTAAAATTTTATTTAGAAATATTTCCCTTACGATATCGTATGTCATGGTACCTTTTCGTCCTAGTGTGTATATGTATGAGCCCATTTAACTACTGGTACCGACTACGATTAATACATATTTCTCTTACTATTCAACTATTTATTCAATAATACTTAACTACTCTAAATATTCATTTAAATAATTGCAATTGTCAATGTTAATGCCAGTTAAATATTATAAACGAAGTACACGAATTGCCATTATTATTAGAATTTACACCACAAGCAGGAGAAGAACATCATAAGCATTATGCTTCCGTTCTTATCCTTTTTCTATTATTGTATACACTTGTAATACTGTATAAAATGTACTTATATTGAGAAATAGAATATGTTTAAACTAAAGTAGTGCTCAGCGTCTTCTTTTTCATTACCACATCCGTCGCATCTCTAATTATCGAAATATTATCGAATGAACTGCAATCGTTCATTTGCATCATTAATGTACGAGTTGTGGGCAAAACACATTCACCCCAATCAATAATTAATGGAAAAACTGTTTTTAAGTATGAAAGATTGAAATAAAGTCAATTTAAATTGAAATAGCAATGATAAAAAATGATCGATTGATTAGTTTTATTGACTAACCCCGAGTGGATAATATCCAGCTGCAGCCTTGAGAAGTCATGTGTTGCACGTAATTAAGCATAATCAGATAAAAACCTTTCACATTTATTCGTCTTTAAAACCTTTGACGTGTGTGGCTTGTAGCTCTGTCGATCTTTACAAATTTGTAGGATGCCTACCACTGTCGATCTCTGCAGAGGGGTAGGAATCCTCCGAAAGGGTGTCATGTTCATTTCATCATAATATATATATTTCTCTTATTCGAGAAAGTTTGCCAGTTTTTTGTGGAAGGACTGTGCTCTTCGCAGATAAATACTGGGGTCTTTCTCCACCAAAGTAAAACTGGATGCCACATATAATCTTAAATGTGTTGAAAACGATGTTTATCCATAGAATACTATTGTTTAACGGAAAAAAACAACAGTTTCATAAAACCCGTGTGGTTCCAGGTAAGAATAGAATCACTGCCGATCTCTGCACAGGGGTAGGACTCTTCTGAATGGGTGTCATGTTCATTTGATCATTTTTGTCATGTTCACTATTGTGGTTAAATTATCAATCCCTGTGTGGTTCCAGGGAGCCATATGAGTGATGGCAAGAATAGGATCACTGTGACTCATGCATGTTGTAAGAAGCGACAATTTGAGTAATGCGATAGAACTTGCTGAAACTCTGCTGTTCTGCATCTATCAAAGTTCTAGGTTCATTATGTATATTCATTTGTTGATGTTTTTATATGTAGAGTGTCCTGTTGGCGTCGAATGACATATACTGTGTTGGTATGCCGTAAAACCCCATTCATTCATTCATTCATTCATTCATTCATTCATTCATTCATTCATTTCCCGTATTCGTTTATCAAACATATCAGGTTCTCGGATGCTACGGGAGAAATGGCAAGAGTATGATCAATCGTAAATCTTGGACACTGATTTTAAGGTAAAAACCCAAGTATTCTGAATAACAGGTGTGTTTTTTCAGTTACCTGCCGACTAATCTTTAAAATTGTGTTCGGCCAGCCTTTTATTACGTCAAACACTGACTGGTGATATAAATAAAGTATGACAAACAATGACGTGTGCATCTTATTAAGCCGGGATAGAACAATAATAACGATGTTTTTGACGAGAGAACATATTTGAAAAGTCAGCCTTCCACGAGGTCCTTAAAGAGCAATTGAATGTGTTATAATCAAATTAATTTGGGAGCTTTTTGACGACCTAGTCAGATTAATTAATGTTGTTGCACGGTGTTTGGCGCCGCTTTCAACAATTTTTCAGTCATGTCACAACAGTGCCTACTTGAGACAGTATTCTGAGCGCTGCCACACTAGAGTATTATGCCGCAGACACATGATATGGACCCAGTCATATTATACTTACATACCTAGAACTATCCTCTACATGCTGAGTACCATTTTTCAAGTCTTTGGTACGACTCGATCAAGGATCGAACCCACGATCTTCCGCATACGGGGTGGATGCTCTACCACTAGACCACGCTGCGGTGTCCCAGATTATTTACTGGTATAGTAATCCGAACTAAAATTCCTGAGTAATACAAATTACCTTTGAATGATTTCCTGTTGAGTTTCAATTTATTTGTTGAACGTAGATCTGTACGTTATGGTGAGTATTGGACATATACGCTTTATAAGAAGGTAGAAGATTTTTGTGAAACTTTGTGCAAAGATTTTGCTTTTAAAATTTATTTGATCTATTTACTTCATAACTTATGTCACATATTGGTCATCCAGGATTATACGACATGCCCTCTTCTGTAATATTCAGATAGTGTCTGTGCTTACCTTTTATGTATTATCCTAAATAACGTTATGTACACTGATCAAAATGAGGTTGAAGAAAGAAATTAATTTTGTAACTTAATTGAATGTAGGTGCTTATTTTTTTTATTAACGCTATAGCTAGGTTTTCATCCATATAAACATGAGTATGTGTATCCGCTAAAGGTTATTATTTATTTATATGTATATAGGACGGTTGTGGGATCCATCCTCCCCTGCAGCTATGTGTCGTGTCCTTGAGCAAGACACTTTTTTTCCGCATATGCTTAGTACTGTTTCTACCCAGGAAGACTTCTTTGTTTAAGTTGTAATAACTTGTTTCACAATCGATGTAAAATAAACAATTTAAACTATCCCTAGCTGTTAATTCTGTTTGCACCATCGTTGAGTTGTTTTTCGTGTGTTATTTTCAATTGCTAAGATTTAGAAGGAAACAATTAACAGTAAGTCTAGACAATAAAATGTAACATGGTCTTTATTTCTAAATCAGGTTATAACGTGGTAACAGAAGAACAGCTATAAGAGATAAAACCAAAACGGTTTCATGCATGTGTAAGCAACAACAACACGGGATGTAACAGTATAACAGTAAACAGTTCCCCTTGTAAACATAAATAAAAAAAATACAGTCAATTATCTAAAATATAATTTTCAGATATAAAACATTTGGTATCTACAACAAAAATGTATTATGATCAGTCAGTACCTTACAGCCATTTTTTTGTGTTCTAATCTTAAAGCAAGTTTAATAAATAATTTTAGGGACCTCCGTGGCCGAGTGGTCTAAGGCGCCGTCTCAATATCACTTACCCTCTCATCGTTAAGGTCGTAGGTTCGAGTCCCGCTCGCTCCAAAAACTTTATGTGAGAAAGTTTCCAGTTGCTTGCAGTAGGACGGTGGTTCTACTCAGTCTAACTAAGTCTGAGGTCTTCCTCCACCAGTAAAACTGGATATGTCATATATTACCTGAAATCTGTTGAAAATGGCGTTAAAATAATAATGATAATAAATAATTTTACAATAATCGGCATTCCTAATTTCCAACCAAACAAAACCAAAACCAGCTGCCACTGTACTTAAAAAAAACTGGGAAGGGACACAACACTAAACTGAATTGTCTGATTTAGTTAATGTACTCGTTGTCTCCCTTTGCAAGTATGCAAGAAGAAAAAATGTTTTAGAAATTATTTTACAAAAAAAGTGATATGTTTAAGTAAACTGTTTTTGGACTGCATTGTTTGTGTAACAGGAGGTTTGATAAAAATTGATAGTGTTTCAGTTACGTGAATTGTAAGGCCATAATATATTAATTTCTAGATTATCATCCCCACCATCCTGGATGAGAATCTAGCAATTAATAGATAATGGCCTAACCATTTCGGAAACTTTTAAATGTACGAATTCGTGACTGTATCTTGCATATAATGCATATATTTTCAACCCTTAAGTAGACGTGCACTTTTCTTTGGCACGAATACGTATACCAGTGACAAAAATGCATATATATAATTATTTATACAGACAGATCAATAAATTCATTAAAGACACAAATATTTGTCAACTGGCCATCGTGGCATCAACAATACACCTTGTTTGCAATCATTCAGCGCTCCGTAGCTCTTAAAGATAGTCTATAATCAGTATCTTGGCCAAATTTACTAAACATCTCAAGTTGAGGTTTCCTTAATCTCAAACATCAAAATTTCTCTAACTCGGAGTCATTACACAATTAACGACCACACAGAATCGGAGTAATAACAAACTTAAAATTTACTCATTGGTAAAGGGTTGCATGCAAACTAATCAAGATAAATGGTTTTGAAATTTGAATTTAGGAAATCCCAAGTTTTTTTAATGAAACTGAGATCTAACCTCTCTTTAATCAGCTTAGCCAGAGAGCAATTACCATTTCTACAGTCAATCTGAAATATAGAAATGTTACATCTTTTCTCACTTTCTCTGTCTTATTTCCTACGATCAGATATTTCTTTCATTTTTTATTCATTTTTTTCCATGGATTGTTGGTTTATGTCATGTGCTGTTTCCGTCATAATTACTCGTGAAACGTTAGTTGTAAATTGAAGAGTATGGTCGTGTCTAATGTTGTTAGAGAACTTGTTTCCGACACTTTGTTATTTAAATGCAGTCAAAAATGTTTAAAACCATATCTAAATAAAATCAACAGCGCACACATGCATGTTAGTTCGATTCATACAGTGGACATATTCACTCATACAAGGAGATGTCATACATATATACTGTACGGAACAGCTAACCCGTCACTTGGTATTTCCAGCATCTTCGTCAAAATAATAAGTAGCATTATTAAAAGGTGTATACGACATAAACAGACAAGATGTATTGGTTTAACATAGCCTACATGTTCATTCTTATTCAAGTCGAAATTTCTAGGAAATTGCTTTGGTACTTTTTGAGAAATTACATAGCATGTCAAGTACATAAATTGTTAGGTGGTTAGTTAGCTTTTCCGTTCAGTATATTAAATCTTATGCTATCATCCCCAAATCGAATTCCTGAAGCACCGTGATTTTCTCGGTTCGAATGTGCATTGTCCACCATCGATGTACAGGGTGCCACGGGCGCAGTGCTGGACCACTTCATGTCCTTGTACGCACCATATGTACTTGTTGCACAGGAACGGGTGGGGTAAATACACCCCATTCTTATTTGGCCTGCATGGGTGCTTTGGATCTGTAACAAAAGGAATGACATTAAATGGGAACATCAAGCTACCACTTAATCATGGTAAGTGACAGTAAACACATGTGTATTTTAAAACAAGTTCTTTTTGGTTTCGGGTATCCAACTTGAAGTATGGGACAAGTTGCCTCAAAATGTGAGGCAGGTTGTCTTTGGGCCATCTTGTCTTTGAGACGGCTTGTTCTGGGCTGCGTTCATGTTTACTCCGTTTATAAACGAAGACGGTGACCAAACGAACCAAATGTAAACGGAAACCGGACTACATCAGCAATCCCTCCATTTCTCTTTAAAGTCACGTAAATAAACTCAGTAAACAGCTCTCGGAGGTGCTTACGTCTCACTACACAGTTACGCCCCCTTTTTTACACGGTAGCAAGATTTTTACTCTTAAAAATAGGCCTATGTACTTTGGTTATGAAATATTTTCAAAATGGTTCATTGTGGCTGTGATTTCTTGCTGCAGATGAGTAGAGCAAAAGTTGGCATAGCATATACTGCAATAAGACATCACTGGTGTTGAAAATGTGACTTTTATAGGATTTCAACATATGCATGACATTGTATTGATGAGCATTTGAGGGCTTCTTTTTTAAAAAAAGCTCAGGGTGTCACTGCACCCTCTTTAAAAAAAACCAACGTGCTCAACCTACCAGTTATTTTGCATTTTATATGCGTATATATTCCTGTTATGAAAAAAAAATACTTTAAAAAAAATTCTATGTGTAATTATTTTTTTACCAGTGAAATCCTAGACCTTATTTTATAAAGAACAAAGAACAAAATTCAACTGTGTGGTGAGACCTTAAGAAAAATATGATCAAAAGCTTGAAAAAAGCGCCACAATGACACAGATCAATTTTTTCTGTCAGATTATTCCCAGACGCAATAAATTTGGTGAATTTGAGTGTTTAACGGTGCCATTTCATTGGAAATCAGTGGATTTTGTCAAATTTTTGACGATATTATGGCAATATATCGATAAAAATGTAAGTAAAATAAATTGGATTTGTATCAGTCAGTTGTTTTACTTCTCAAGCAGTGATGCTGTGAAAAGAAGTGCACATTAGTGTATGACAATAGGCACTAGGGACTCATTTTATTGTTTCTACCAATGTTTATGGTATTGACAACTTATCAGATATTTCCAGGAAGGTTTAAAACAGTCATTGCTTCTGTTTACAATTATAGCTTTCAAGCCTAGAATCACTTTCTGTCTACATGGAAAGGTTACAACTGCATGATCAAACCTTGTGGGCATGTTTACAATATGTTAGAAATGTACCCCACCCACTTCATTTTTAAAGAGTCAACATAATCTCGGTTGAGAAATGAACAAGTTCGAGTAGCTGATAATGCTTCGCGAGTTGTCGCGACATGTCGCTTGTGATTTTATTTTATAATTTTGTCGAATATGTCGGAGAATCGTATTATTTTGTATTTTTTGGTATCTTATTTCAGTTTCTTGTACATGTTATTGCCTTGAATTTTTTACGGTAACTCATCCATTTCAGCGAATGATTATGTGCAATACCACAAATGCTTCTGGACTATTAAAGTAAAAACTGCACATGAGTCTCTTCTTATTTCTAAATATTTAGAGTACAAAGACAACACCTACCCTATATTGAAACTGGCAATTGTTTTAACTTAAATGTTTAAATAACAGTTTCCACATAGGACATGTGTAAAACACTGAATTTATTATGAATAAAGCATAGTACACTAAAATATTAAGCAATTTAGACTATGTACACACTCTTACACAATAGAGGGTCATTTAAAAAGAAAAAAAACATTCAGAAACTGAAATTTTACAATTCATGAGCTATGGAAATGTAATGGGACAAAATTTCATCTTTTAGTGGTGAAAAATGGCCATTTTTGCTAGAAATAAGAAGTTTGTCTGAAGTCATCAGTCCTTAAAATCTACATAGATAAAACTTTTAAATGTACTTTTTGTTCAGATAATTATCTAAAGTTGTCGCGAGTCAAATTTTGTCGACAACGTGGCACACGCTCTCTCCCTTAACGTCTCACTACACAGTTACGCCCTTTTTTTTCCACGGTAGCAAGATTCTTACTCTTAAAAAATAGGTCTATGTACTTTGGTTATGAAATATTTTCAAAATAGTTCATTGTGGCTGTGATTTCTTGCTGCAGATGAGTATAGCAAAAGTTGGCATAGCATATACTGCAATAAGACATCACTGGTGTTAAAAATGTGACTTTTATAGGATTTCAACATATGCATGTATTTATGAGCATTTGAGGACTTCTTTTTTAAAAAAAAACTCAGGGTGTCACTGCACCCTCTTTAAAAAAAACCAACGTGGTCAACCTACCAATTATTTTACATTTTATGACGCAGTTCCACTATTTAGCGTATTGCATTCACCTCAGACAAACGTTGACAATAATCCAGACACTTTTTGTAGTAACACAATGTCTAATATCTGACACACCATCGTCGGATGCCCAGTACGGGTGTCAATTCCGATACTCTCCATATATCGCCCGTGGGAAATTACGCTTGCTCTGTGTCGTTTTATTTCAACATAACAGAACAAAATACGGTAAATGTTAACTTTTTATGAAAACGACATTTGCATGACTAGCGTTGCGTCTTCATGAAATCGTTAAGTAACAAATAATATCGCTGCGTTGTGGCTTGATAGAAACGGCGCAAACCTAGTGTAATATCCCACGGGTGATAAATGGAGAGATACAAGTTGCAAGAAACCTTATTTTGTATCGGATGTACAAATATAAAACACTAGCTGTAAAACTATTTGCCGACAAATGGATTACTTGTGGGTATCCGACGATGCGGACACAGTGGCATACAATAAAATATTGATGCCTAGCATCAACGTCGATTGGAATATAATACACGCGACTGTAAAAGACGATGGAAACGCCTGCTTTGTTAAACCAATGTCGCAAAAGAAACAGTTATGGTGTTAATAATTCAAATTACATGTACTCGAGTAATATTAAGATATCAATGTTGTTGTTTCAGTTTTATACGAGTACATCATATTCCGCTTTTCGGTAACCAAAACAGACAAGGATCTGTCATTTTTTTTTACCATTTTGAAACAATAAATACACTCCTATGACAAACCATATGTTTCGTTAGCTAACCTTTATAAACACCAATACATTGTCATAATCAGCATATAAAATGTATGTAAATCACGCGGACAGTATTTTCTTCACTCATTCAAAAATTACTGCTCCCTATATTACGTCACTTCAGTAACTACTTCCGAAATCCCCAACAACTTAAGTCTTGTAAAATAATTTCAAAAATCATTGCATGAGGTACGGAATGTTCATGGAAATCTGTTGTAATAGGAATGACTTTAGACTATACTTGATCACATTTTATCGGTTGCCAAGAACAAAATTGTATTATAAACGCAAACATTGGGTTCAAAGGTCAATAAGTGCTAAAAAGTTTACATTTTGAATGTCTCGGTGTTTCTGATATGCCTAAACACTATTTATTTTAATGGGAGACACATATTTGCTTATCATAAATAACCATAATCTTGCAAAGTTATCTTTACATGGAAATTTCTGAAACAAAAAAAAATCACAGCATCAAAAGTACTTTCGAAAGTTGGATTTAGATATTATGGATTTTTTTAGATACGGAACATTTTGGTATTATATCGTACAGTTAAAAGTTTTGCTTGTGGTGACCTTTGACCGTATAATTCAGTCAAAAGGTCAAATAATTTTTAGCAACCGATTGTTTCGAATGTAGGTTATAGCGGCAAAGTCATTTATCCTGGTTGCCGTCCATGAACACGCCGTACCTCATGCATCGATTTCTAGCCACATGTATGAGAAAAAAAGTCGCCCGGTCAACGAATAATAGCCTATACCTACCGATCGCGTCTACCTCCTTCGGCAAGTCACACATCAGCGTGTCGGGGTTATAACAGAGGGGGCTGCCGCATTGCTTCACGTGCGGGGAACCACCGTCCTGGCACTGCACGTACCGGTTACAGTCGTACGGATATACGTGCGGAGTGTCACTCCGGTGTATCAGGCAGAAGTTAGCTACAAATGTACGAATAATGATTTGAATAAAACGTTTACATGTTCAGGTACAAATTGTAGTTCAAACGGTTAGCGCAGTCGCGAAGACAAAATGTTACTATTAATATAATCCGTGATCTCATCCCGGCTTCGTTGATATCAGCGAGATACTTGTTAAAGCGGTTAGTTTAAATTTATTTATTTAACTTCGATTGCGAAACAAGTTCTTACAACGCTCGGAGTCTTCCCGGTTAGAACCAGTTCTAAGCATAAGCGGATAAAGTGTCTTGCTCAAGGACATCACACATAGCTGTGGTAGAGGATCAAACCCACGACCCTCCGATCATGGGTTCGGTGTTCTTCCACTGGACCGCGCACTCCAAAAAAAGAGGTAAGACTTCCCTCGGTTGTTTCGCATTTCCTCGCACAGGTACGGGAAACCAGCATCTTTCATGAGTGATTTGGGTAAGTACGCTAGAACTTAGCTTTTTTTAGTTATTGATACAAATGTTATAGCTGCTAGTCTAACAATTATATGTAGCATTTTCCATGATTTGCTTACTTTCCCACGTGATTACTTTTCTTAATATATTTTGCAATTATCATATCTTAGGTGCCAATGGAAAAAGACAATGCATTCTGCGAAGTCGAGACTAAATAGATGCATGTATGTAAATGTACATAAGGTGAAATTACAATACAATCCCTTTGTATGAAAATTAGAATACATCCCTTTGTATGAAATAATTTTTTTAAGACCCATAACTCCCATCAAACTGTTTGTTCTATGTGTATTTTTATTTTGTTCATCGCCCTTCGGTTGCCTACATCGGCGATGTCCTTGTATAAATGTTAGTACAGGGTATCAACATACCAGCCCATGAGACTATCTTTCTGTAACCATATTAGAACTGATTCTTGCTGTCCACATTGTGGTAATTATGAAGATGCTGAGCATTATTTTTTCAAATGCACAACGTACTGAACCTTAAGATTAACATTATTAAACTCGACAAGATCATTTCACCCTCTTAGTACACAGCGTCTTCTATATGGAGATTAAAGGAATATTATTATAGTCAAAGCGGTACAATACTATATCAAAGAAACTAAACGCTTTGTATAATTTATGTTTTCCTGTCTTGTTTTTAACTGTACTACATAACTTCGATCTTGTGAATAATTTAACTATTTTGCCCATTGTATATAAATGTTAAGTTGCAAAGGACACCAAAGTTTCGTTTACATTTTTGTGCTTTTTTATTTACTAATATGCTTTTTTCAATGGGGTGCTACCGAAATTTGGACACAAGACGCATGCGTATGGACGACATAATGAAGAAATGATATGTGTTTGATTTACTATTTATTACTTTCTTTCCTTTCCTACCTTATTTTATTATCTTAATATTGGTTAAGGAAAAATTGTGAAAATATGTCATTTTGATATTTAATGTAGACATTGTAAAAAAATGTAGGGGACGGGCCGTACCTAATTTTGAAAGAACTTGTGGCCCAACCCGATTGCATGTTTAAATACAATATTTTTAATCTAAACTGAGACTATTTCCTTGTTTAAGTGATTTTACACACTTACCAGTACAGTGTTTTCATGCTAGTAGGAACCTAGCTATGTTAGTATTCCCCCCAACAACGCGAACGCCATACGCTACACTACGTTTTATAAGGGGGATAATCAACTAATAGACACAGCGTGTATCTGTTGTGCTGATTTAAACAACGGTGTATTCACCTTCATCAACTTTATTTAATTTAAAATTATTTATTTTGCTTCGATTGTGAAACATATTCTTACAACTTAGACAAATCACGCTCGAAGTCTTCCTGGATCGAACTAGTACTAAGCATATGCGGAAAAGGTGCCTTGCATAAGGACACCACATATAGCCTTGGCGGAGGATCGGACCCATAACTCTCCGGTCATGGGTTCGGTGGTCTACCACTACACCACACGCTTTATGAACGTTATGTGTTGATGTGACGGGAAGTAACATCATTTATTTAAGATAAAAGAAACATAATGTTTTAAAATAGTTTACTTAAAAAAAAAAGATTTTAATTTATAATGCGTTTACCTGGAATGACGTAAATCGTTTCCGTGGTAACAAGTACATGGCGTAACGGTAATGTGGAGTTACCCTCTACCTCACATCGTATTTGCATACCATTGTGTTCCATGGAAGGCACAAAACCTAATGTTTCATTAACGCTGCCTGAACACTTTTCCACATCCCCTTGCACCGCAGTGTACTTGAAATTTGTTGGAGGATGGAAACTAGTCTCGTTTTGGAATTTGATTTTCATAACGAGGATTCCGCTTGGATACCCCACGTTTGCACTGCACATGATATCCTTCCTCATGGGCAAGTTCTCGATAATTTGGTTTGGAATCTCTATCTTTGGTACTTGAGGTTTAGCTGAAAGAGATTTGTGTATCGATGCTGTAGTGGTATGTTGAACAGACCAAGCTCTCCCGATTTGGTCCGTTAAATAGCAATGTTGGGAAAGCCGCATTTGGGCACGTTGATTGGTCAGTTGCTTTAGAGAAAATTTGACTGACGTCACAGTTTATGAATTGTGGGACATGCATAGAATTATTTTTATTGGGGGTTAAGAGACCTGATTCGGGAGATATCAGATTCTGGTACAGACTAGATATAACTGATATAATAAAGAAACGCTGGGCGAATTCCAGAGTCGCATTTATTGTACAAGCGATGCTTACAGTTTTAGGATAATTATGTAAAGAAACAAAATTTCATTAACGATTTTGTCAATACTAATGATTATTAATGTCATCATGACAAAATCATTAAAGAAAAACCTTATCTACAAAAACTCTTAAACTATAAATATCGCTAAAAATAGTTTGGTAATGTGGCTCAAAAATTCAAATGGCGTTTCTTTATCCGTTCAGTAGGTTTTATTAGTAAAGAAAACGATTATTATGTGAAAATACGTGTATAAGGTATACCCGTGAACGTTTTGTGTTTCCTGCAACTGCGTGTCATTGGTCAAATCGCATCATGGACAGATTGTTGACATATCATTGCTCTGAATTTCTGATGTCACAAAACTAAGGTATAATTCATTTCGTTTATAATGGCAGATCTTGAGCAAGTGAAGAAGTTGAGCACAGACATACGCTTTTGAGTTTGACATTTTCCTTGTGTCGTGGTCAGTAATGTTACAATGAAGCCCTATCATTAATATGATAGTGAAGCGAGACGTATATGCAAGTATGCTCATACTTTCGTTTTTCAGAACAATAACGTTTTTAATGCACTTTTATCTGACAATAGTTACGTTTCAGTTATATATAGCGATACGGAAACTGAAAATGTTTGGGTAAAAAAAGCTGAACATTAAATATCTGAATCATGACCCAATTTTGTAACATTTACAAGTTTACCTTTAACACGAATAGTTCCTTTCGCTGTTTCCACGCTGAATGGCGCATCCACGTCGCACGTGTACGTTCCCTCATCCGTGCACGCGAGGCTGTAAACCCATATGTTTAAGCTGACCTCGTACAAGCTGGTCACATCAATATCCGTGAAAACTCTTCCTCTCATATCTGAGTTATAGACGCGCGGTTTTGGTGCGCCGTTTGTGACTGTTAGAATGGTGTGTTTTGTGCCAGATGTCGTCAGCCTAGAGAAAGTGATGTTGTACCAGCTGCCCATGTGTATCAGACGACATTTTAGTTTTGTCACATCCTCGTTGAGGTAAACTACAGCACTGGTCATTGTCAGAGCTGGTGGAAAATATTAAGTAAAAAGTTTAGAATTGACAATAATTTTTTTGTAATGTTTAAATTAATATTAGTGTTTAACCTCAAATGACAACCAATGGAATCGCTTCAACTTTCAATTGATGTTGCTCTTATTTGTTAAAACAGCCTACAAAAAACTGCGGTCGCTCCCTTTAGGTTTCTTAATTGTTAATTATTTGCTTAATGAACATTAACTATTACGTATTGTACCATAAAGAATATTTTACCTTCAATAGTTTCAATTATATTATTGTTTAACATTTTAAATTTTATTTATACCATCCTAATTGATAAGTTTACTGCTCCTAGAACTTTTTCGTTGCTGGTTTCGTTATGAAAGGATGAACATTTACCATTACCTATATACAGATCTATCCTGGAAGATTTACTTGACATTTCCGGATTCAAGTCCGTTATACTCTTATTGATATTCAAGGAATTTCCTGTCTGTTCAACAATTTATTGCACTGTAACACGTTTACGAAACTGTGATATCAACTTTCCCTGAAGTAGATGACCAATCAGCGTGCTCGTATGATACTGCTATGAAACGGTGGCCGTTTCTGCAGTCTAAGTCATTTTTATTTTGAAAACAACTTTCCTTATTTAATAAATGAACTGATTGGTCAGATGCTTTCGCGGATGTTACTATGTGGAATAGACAGAAACTTCTATTTTCACATTACAATATAATAGACATGAATCGGCAGATACTGAGATAAACTAAAAATATCTCTAATAAAAACTTTTGTTTTGAAAATATATTTATGGTTTATGTTTGTCTTATCACCAAAGCCAATCAGACAAATTGGATAAAAAATGGTCAATATTGGGAAGAAATCTTTCGTACCTTATTAATCAAATTAATCAAATAATCATAATTATGGCCGTATATATACTATAAGGCTACAGAATTGCCGGTGGAATTTCAGAGCCAAATTATCAAACTATTGTAAGCGATATTTACAGATTTAGAATGGATCTATGTGTAATATGGTATTTCATTGTAAGCGATATTTACAGATTTAGAATGGATCAATGTGTGATATGGTATTTCATTGTAAGCGACATTTACAGATTTAGAATGGATCTATGTGTGATATGGTATTTCATTGTAAGCGATATATACAGATTTTGAATGGATCTATGTGTGATATGGTATTTCATAATAAGCGATATTTAAATATTTAGAATGGATCTATTTGTGATATGGTATTTCATTGTCAGCGATATATACAGATTTTGAATGGATCTATGTGTGATATGGTATTTCATTGTCAGCGATGTTTACAGATTTAGAATGGATCTATGTGTGATATTGTATTTCATTGTAAGCGATATATACAGATTTTGAATGGATCTATGTGTGATATGGTATTTCATTGTAAGTGATATTTACAGATTAAGAATGGATCTATGTGTGATATGGTATTTAGAATGGAACTATGTGTGATATGGTATTTAGAATGGATCTATGTGTGATATGGTATTTCATTGAAAGCGATATATACAGATTTTGAATAGATCTATGTGTGATATGGTATTTCATTGAAAGCAATATATACAGATTTAGAATGGATCTATGTGTGATATGGTATTTAGAATGGATCTATGTGTGATATGGTATTTAGAATGGATCTATGTGTGATATGTTATTAAGAATGGAACTATGTGTGATATGATATTTCATTGTAAGCGATATATACAGATTTTGAATGGATCTATGTGTGATATGGTATTTCATTGTAAGCGATATTTACAGATTTAGAATGGATCTATGTGTGATATGGTATTTCATTGTAAGCGATATATACAGATTTTGAATGGATCTATGTGTGATATGGTATTTCATTGTAAGTGATATTTACAGATTAAGAATGGATCTATGTGTGATATGGTATTTAGAATGGAACTATGTGTGATATGGTATTTAGAATGGATCTATGTGTGATATGGTATTTCATTGAAAGCGATATATACAGATTTTGAATGGATCTATGTGTGATATGGTATTTCATTGAAAGCAATATATACAGATTTAGAATGGATCTATGTGTGATATGGTATTTAGAATGGATCTATGTGTGATATGGTATTTAGAATGGATCTATGTGTGATATGGTATTTAGAATGGATATATGTGTGATATGGTATATAAAATGGATCTATGTGTGATATGGTATTTAGAATGGATATATGTGTGATATGGTATATAGAACGGATCTATGTGTGATATGGTATATAGAACGGATCTATGTGTGATATGGTATTTAGAATGGATATATGTGTGATATGGTATATAAAAGGGATCTATGTGTGATATGGTATTTAGAACGGATCTATGTGTGATATGGTATATAAAATGGATCTATGTGTGATATGGTATTTAGAACGGATCTATGTGTGATATGGTATATAAAATGGATATATGTGTGATATGGTATTTAGAACGGATCTATGTGTGATATGGTATTGCATTAATGACTTCGTCAATACGATCATTATAACTGACAAAAACATTAATGCAATATCTTCACATACATATTCTTAAACGGTAAATATTGCTAAAATAGTTTGATAATGTGGCTATAAAATTCACCAATCATACGCGTGTTAAAACTCAGTCGGAATTTTATGTCAAAAAATTAATGAATTTACTTTCGTTTTAGAAAGCACATTTCTTTTTCATTTCGATGAAAACTTAAACGAATAACATTGTTATATAAAACTACTATTTGTAACAAGCGATAAAAACAGAAGGGTACAAAATAATGAAACACAATTACAGGTTTGTCCGCACTTCCCAGACTGCTCGTCAAAGCACATTTGTCCTTGACATTCATGTACGTTGGCAATACTGTCATTCTGGCAATGAATGTATCTGTTACACCTGAACGGATCTCGAATGGTTTTGTTGTTTGGTATGCCATGACAGATGTCGTCTGGAAATGAATAATATTATACTGCAGAGTGGGATTTGGATTTGGTGTGAAGGAAATAACACAACATGCTATAGAAATATTGACACTAATACATAAACCGACACCAAATACTGCAATAAATAAACATTTGAATAAACTGGTGCTAAAACTTACCAATTCGATCGATATTAATACATGTAAACCAAAACAATTTTCGATGCCTTGTGAAAATTTAACAAAAATCTGTTATGAAAATAAATGTTTCATTCGGTACTCGAGCACACCCCATCTCCGCAAGAAACTGATAACTTTCCCACTTGAATCAGTGGTGAGAGACGAATGATAATGAGACACAATGTCGTATATCAATCATCACGGAGACTGTTGCCGGGCGGGGGATTCGAACTCACGACCCCTGGATAGATAGACAGACGCGTAACCGACTGAGCTAATCGGGCCCGGCTTACTCCTTTTGAAACATATATATGTATATATTATGGAGACAATTATTTTTGAATAACCAGACATAGGTGTACAGACCAGAGACTACGGCGAGCGCGCCTAGCTACAATGCAAACCATAGATACAATATCAAGGCCTCTGCCAAACCAATAAATTTGGTGTCAACCATGACTTATATACTATGGTTTTACATGCAACACATCTGGATTGGACGCACAATTGACATACCTGAATTGAAAGCTTTATTTGAGTAGGATCCAGTTAATGATTCATGTCTACTTACATGCTATGTAAAGGTCATATTTAGAAACCTGTTGGATCATGAAGATACAATGAAAACATATTTATTTTATTTCATAAAGGGAGATAATTGAAATCGCAACAACGTAAATTCCGTTATTGTGATTTCAATTATCTCCCTTTATATGTGACGGTGACGTACTCACCTGGTAAGATATGAAGCTCAACAACATCAAATAACTTTGGTTGGGGAGGCAATTGTTCATTTACGACCACACATTTCAGTAAAGTCCCGTTTGCCTCTTTGGTTGGCGTGTAGATGAGAGAGTTGGTGACGAAGTTGTTACATTCTCCAGAGATGTTCGTGTTGTAATTTTCGAAAGGTATGAACTGACTGCCACCTTAACATACAAGCAAAAATGTATTACGATGTTTGTCATAGTATGTATACACGTATGTCAGTAGTATGTAGAATATTCGCTCTGTAAGCGGACGAAAAACACATTTTAAGCCTATAAACTGATTTTCAGCTGATAAAGCGGTCGTTTAAGAGGCAAACAATCATATTATAACACTTGTGCAACCCTTATCCTTAAATCCAAGTGTATTGAATCGTTAGTTTATGCAGTCAAAGTCAGACACAGCAGTTAAAATTGGTACAGATATTTTACATTTTTTCATTTTTTTTTGTTAGATCTAAAATGCTGTATTGTGATTTTATGAAAAAATTGTCCAATGACAGTGATTTTGGTAATTTTCTTGCGCAATGAATAACATGAAACAATTACCAACAATAGCATGGAGACAATCTGTTTACGTGTTTTACTATTGAATTAATGTATCCTATAGACATCCGACACAATCGGTTACTCTCATTTAAAAAAAAATCCTACATTCTACTACAAAATGTTGAAACGGAATATCTGGAAATAAATAACACGATTTATGGTAGACATTACGTTGATTTGTGTGAATGCTTTCTTTCTGTGAGTCTTTAATGGATTTCGCTAATGACTGCGAGTTATGTTGACAAATTGCTACAGTGTTATATTTATTCTATCGAGATCGTTAGTTAAAGAAAATCTACAAATCGTGTTATTTGTTAGGAAAGACATTGGGGTCCTCCCTGGCCGAGTGGTCTGTAGTCCGCCTCCAGACAAGTGACCTCTCACCACTATAGCAACAGGTTCGAATCCCACTCGGTCCAAACAACTTAATGTGAGAACGTGTTCCAGTAACGGCGGTCTGACTAAGATTCATTCTGTGGTGTTTCTCCACCAATAAAACTGGAAAAGGCCATTACCTAAAATGCATTAATCACTATTTAAAAAAAACACACAAAAAAAAATGAAACAAAATCCTATTTCGTATTACAAAATGTGCTTTCATTTTTATTTTTGATAACACTTATACACACTAGATATATATTTCGCCAACCCTAAGGTAATGCATGTGTTTCGATCAGTACCAGACAATATATATATATATATATATATATATATATATATATATATATATATATATTATATATTACTTAAACAATTAATACTATCATGTGTGTACGTTTCTTTGTTTATTCTTATTTTAGAAGTATTTTGGAGATAAATGTATAATACAGCGGATTTTGCAAGCCTCAAAATCCTTCTGGACGTTTTAATAATATTTAATTTAAAGAAACGTCTGCTTTTATAATGAATATTATTATGAGTTATATTGTAAATTAATAAAATAGTGTGTAAACAAATCCATTAGTGTAATACACTTTTATACCCGAGTGTGTAAGACTTACCCTGAGGTTTGATTTGCCACTGTATTCGCCCAGGAGGATATCCCACGTTGGCCGTGCACGAGATTGGGGGCTTGCTTGTTTCTCTATTTTGTACCAGGTCCAACGGGACAAATAAACTTGGCTTCCCTGCCGGCTCTACAAAGGAGACACACAAAACTATATAATATGCACTCAAAAGATACAACACAGATTAACTTATGAAAACGTAACATATATAAGCACAAGCGTATATATCCATATCCCCAACTGCGCATGTGTGGTACTTGCTTTATAGCAGACAAGACAACTGCTACGATTATATTATGCATTTGAATCGACCTGGAATAACAATGCTCAAAATGACTTACAGATATATAATGTTTCAATGTGGTCAAGAAGTATCATCGTAATCGCTGCGAATGGTGGACATACAATATACTAATCCAATTGTAAATGTTTACTAATTACGAGTAATGCATTTCAAAAATGTTATAACATGTTAATTTCTGTATGGATTAAAAACACACAGATGAGTATCGTAACACTTGTATAACTTGTTATTCTATACGTGCAAGTGAATAGCCAATCACCTACTCCAGATGTTACCACGTGACCGCACACTATGTAGAAGTTTATTGGATCCAAAAAAAATTATATTGTACAGTTCAAAATTCAAGATGGTGATTAAAAAAACGTAAACCGACAAAATGTTCCGCATGACGATCTAGACGTTTAGAAAATCTGAATATCTTCCTTCATCTCACTGTTCATTTATGTAAAAGGATCTCAACATTTCTTTAATTTTTTGATAAATTCTTTCAGATAGAGATATAGAATAAAAATGTCATTTTACAATGTGTTGTACATTATGGGTACAGCGTCCCGTCCAATATGGTTTTCGCTACAATACCCACCCGTACAATATATTTCCATGATTTACAAAGCACTGTAAATAACCTTATATCATTTGTAAGGTTTACCTGTTCCATGTAAGAAAGCAGATGTCCTGAACTTCATTTCCGATGTTGTTGTGAATATAAACTCGTATTTTCCGGTATCGCCACACTCCACTTTTGAAAAATTCAAAGCAACAATGAGGTATGCGTTTGTTACACTGGTAAACACAAACGTATTCTTTCTCAAGTGACTTGACCTAGTTGGCATGTCTTCGAAGTACTCCCTGGTAACCGTCGTCAGGACAACTGTATGGCCGTTGTGATTGGTGTGTTTTATTGTAAACTCTTCTATAGATTCTATATCATCCACTTGGACATTGATGGCGGCAGGTTCTCCAGACAACAGACTGACGTGGTCATCGGTGACATAAACGGCTGAATTGGAAACCCGATATAATGCAAAAATAATAGTAAGCCAGGTATATAATGCAAAAAAAAAATTAACCAGATATAATGCAAATATAATATAAAACCGGATATATTGCAAAAATAATAGGAAACCGGAAAAAAATAAAAAATAATAGGAAACCAGATACAATGCAAATATAATAGGAAACCGTTTATAATGCAAATATAATAGGAAACCAGATACAATGCAAATATAAGGTGATGATGTCAAACGATGCCTTAGCTATGGAGAAAACATCAAAACAAAGCAAAGCATTCAAAAAGTTTCTTTCTGATTTCTGCACTGTTACAACGTATATAGCTTACGCCGGATAAAGCTTACGCGTGAGCTGTATATGTTGACTATAAAACCGTATACAACGTTTGATACAGCTCACCGTAAGCTATATACGTCAAGATGCTGCATATCGCTGTATATAGCTCATTTCTGAAAGAAGATGATATTCATCATCATAATCATCATAGCGTCGTCGTCGTCGTCGTCAGCAGCAGCAGCAGCAGCAGCAGCAGCAGTGTTACAAATGCATGTAGTAGTTGTTATCATTGTTGCTGATGTTTGTAGTTGTGTTGTTGCTGTTCCTGCTGCTGCTGCCGCTGCTGCTGCTGCTGCTGCTGTAGTAGTAGTAGTAGTAGTGGTAGTAGTAGAAGTAGTCCGTCCGTCCGTCCGTCCGTCCGTCCGTCCGTCTGTCTGTGTCCGTCCGTCCGTCCGTCCGTCCGTCCGTCCGCTCACCCGTCCGTCTGTTCGTTTGTCCTTCAATAACTTTTCATTAGAAAAATTACAGGGGTCATTATTCTACCGTGGATCAAAATTCTTTGAGGGGTTGGGATGGGGGCTCTGTTAACTTCACGTTGGGGTCATAATATTATGACCGGGGGAGTCGAAATGCTATGACCGGGGATTCACTTTTTTTCCGTATTATAATGACGGGGAAGGGGGGGGGGTATTTTTCTATGGTGGTCACTTTACTTCGTTATACATATTTAGGCAATCATTTTGTTTAGACTTGTACACATTTTTGACCGTTGCGCCGATTTTAGGTACAGGCACGTATTTAATTTTGAACAGTGGCACGTTTTTGGTCATTCATGATTGACACCCGTTTCAAACAGTGGTCTATTTTTAGAAACAAGAGCACCGCAACAGGAGACTGGACGCGCGACTTTTCTTGGTGTCTGTCTGTTGAAAAGGGCAATGTCTACTTTCCTATGAAATTTGCCCCCAATTTTTATAAAACAATAAAAATAGGGAATAAAAAATCACTGCATGTTTTGTTTTGAGTATTGTCTTATTTTATAAGAATGCAAAGTTAAATTTTTTGGCATACTGTTACCATGAAGACATTTGAGGCCAAAATGTATGCAGATGGCAAAAACTGCTACTAAATGGTCATTTTTCCACAAAAGTTTACTCTTCGATGTAAATATTAAGATAAAGCACAGCCATCAACCACAAAAATATTTCAACTACATGTAGCTTTATGCTATGTAAGTTGCTGTTAGAATATCTTTGTGGTTGATGGCTGTGCTCTATCTTTTTTACATCAAATACCGGTATATCATCGACCCATTCCACATCTAGAAAGCAACTTTCATTTAAAAAGAGTCTCTTTGGGTCAATTGCTAGAGGATACTGCTGCTGCTACTACTGTTGCCTTTTCTACTAGATTTGATTATGATTTCTGTTTCAGCTATACTTAGGCCTATGTTTTGTTTATGTTTCATTGAAAGCCTCTTGATTAGTTTTTATATGTTTGTATATGTAGTATTATGTACTAAATGAGCTACCTTTATTAAATAAAGATTTTACTACTACTACTACTACTACTACTACTACTACTACTACTACTACTTCTACTACTACTACTACTACTTCTACTGCTACTACTACTACTACTTCTACTACTACTACTACTACTACTACTACTACTACTACTACTACTACTACTACTACTACTACTTCTACTACTACTACTACTACTACTACTACTACTACTACTTCTAATGCTACTTCTACTACTACTACTACTACTACTACTACTACTACTACTACTACTACTTCTACTACTACTACTACTACTACTACTACTACTTCTAATGCTACTTCTACTACTACTACTACTACTACTACTACTACTACTACTACTACTACTACCACAACCACCACCACCACCACCACTTTTGCTACTGCTTCAATTACTGTTACTGCTACTAGATCTACTTCTACTACTGCTACGACGAAGATTATTATGGTGGTGATGACGATCAAGTATAATCACAATTATGTTTAATACTGGCCACTCACCATGTGAGCTATATACGTTAAGACGAAAGACTGTTTCAAAAGTATATGTACATTGTATACATCCAACGTATACAGCTTACGTAAGCTATATACGGCGTAAGCTATATACGGCGTAAGCTATATACGGCGTAACACTGCACCCACTCCCTCCCTTTTCCTTCTTTCTTAAAACACAACTCAGTTATAGTTTATTAATTTTCTCTCTTCCATGTAATATTTTCAGATACGTTTAGTTTCTATAAGGATTAAAATTTAGAAAAGTTAGCTATTTTATAGAGTTATATAATATAAAACCCTGCCACAGAGCAACCTTGCGTCTTTTGTATAATGGGTTCAGCTTGAGTTTTGTAGTATGTTGGGGAATTTAATACTGACAGAATTTGTGACCCAACCAGGAGTTAGAAGTTAGTTTGATATATGTTTTTTCGTCTTTTGATATTTTAAGGCGTGTTTCTTTTAATTGGAGGTTAGAGTCAGAGTTAGGGTTAGGATTAGCGTCCGATTCTGATGAATATTAAAAATCGAAAGGCGAACACAAACTAACTCCAGACCAAACCCCATTTGATATATAGTATTGAAAATATTAAAAACAACAAGGTTGCTATTTTAAGCCTTAATCATGACCGGTCCTGTGAGAATACGCACAACCACCCACATACGAGGTTAATGCACCACTAAATTGTTTCACCACTGTGGTAATTTAATATCACAAGGAATCACACCTGTAAACCGAAAAACGTCTAGCAACGATGATTGATGATGGACCAAGGACGATTTTTGAGCCTGTTTCATTTGTAAAAGAACTCGAGTAGGACGTGTAGATGTATCATTCACTGAGTTTTTTTGTACATATTTACGAGGTTTGTAACTGACACACGTGAGAGAATATTAAAACAATCTGTTGTAATTGATATCCGTAAAGATAATGTTGTTTTTTGTATGATACGTAAACAGTATCAGTTACGTGTATAATGATAAACTGCTCCGCTGATTAATGTTTTGATTACCGTTATTTAATTAATACTAATGGTACATTGTATTTACTTAACTGAAAATGTTGTTATTGTATGATGTTTGGCGTCACTTTCAACACTTTTTCAGTTATGTCGCGACGGTGTCTACTTGGGATAGACTTCTAAGCATTGTCACACTAAAATATAATGCCGTAGTCACTTGGTATGCTACCCACCCAGTCACATTATACTGACATCTTGGTGACGGGACCTTAGGAACTATCCTCTAAGTGCTGAGCGCCAAGCAAGGAAGCTTCCAGTTCCATTTTTTATGTCTTTGTAATGACCATACCGGGGATCGAACCTACGACCTTTCGCATGCGAGGCTGACGCCCTACAACTAGATCACCGCCGCAGTGTACTTAAATGAAAAGTGTTACTAAAAAAGTTCAATTATGTCATACTTTGTAATTATTCATATGAGTATGTCCTCCGGGGCCGAGTGGTCTAAGGTAGCGTCTCAATGTCACTTACCTCTCACAGCTAAGGTCGTAGGTTCGAGTCCCGCTCGCTCTAAAAACTTTATGCGAGAAAGTTTCCAGTTAATTGCGGAAGGACGGTAATTCTACTCAGCCTGACTAAGTCCTAGGTTTTCCTCCACCAGTAAAACTGGATATGCCGTATTATACCCTGAAATGTGTTGAAAATGGCGTTAAACACCATTCCAAAAAAGTAATTATTTATGTTATTGTTTGTTTTTTTAGCAGAGTTAAGACTATTTTTCAACGCATAACATGTTATATAAAGCATCCAGTTTTAATTGCTGGGACATAACTCAAAATAAATACTCGAGCAAGTAACTAACAAACCATTTCACTTAAAATATTGGGCCTAGTTAGGCTCGAACCAACGGCCTCAGTGATAAATGTTTGAGATAATTTCCTTAAAAGGTCGCGCCAAGTTTCAGCATCATTTTCGTTTTTGATACTTCACATATTCTCATATATTTCACGATGGTGTTTATTTAAGGATTAAAAGTCGAATTTGGAGTTTTTGTCGGGTGATGAAACATATTAGGCCGGTTGAATGTTCGTGAAGCCCGAAGGGCTTCTCGGCAACATTAAACTAGATAAAACGATCACGCTATTTTGTAATTTTGATATTTAAAAAGCAAATTATACGCACTATTTTAAACCACAAAGCCAATGCCATGAATGTAACGGCGACGTTGTCAACATACTGAATAAGTGCACGCATTTGTAGGACAACTTACGTCACGTGAAACTAACAGCAACGTGACGTCTTACCAGAAAAACAAAATCGTGAAACCAATGAAATGCAAACTGGTCCTTTTAGCTCCGCCCAGCTGCAAGTGTTTTTCATTATAGGATTAATTTTTTTTCTGTTTTTAATGCATGTGTAAAGAATGTCGAATCACGCACAAATCAAATAAAGTCCGAATATTGGAGAATGCATTATGATTTATAATTATTAAAATTATTTATCCTCGGAAAATGACTATTGACCCAAAGCAGTGAACTATTAACATCGACTGCGTCTAGGTCAATAGTTTCCTGCTTTAGGTCAATAGTCCTTTTCCTTGGATAAATAAAATTAACCATTGACCGCTAAAAGGGTAGATAGTTGTATAATAGTTCATTTAGGCCGATTGCAGTGGGAATGTAAATATTGGGAAATGAAATGAAGTAAATCTATATAGTTCATTTAGGCCAATTGCAGTGGGAATGTAAATATTGGGAAATGAAATGAAGTAAATCTATATAGTTCATAAAGGCCAATTGCAGTGGGAATGTAAATATTGGGAAATGAAATGAAGTAAATCTATATAGTTCAAAAAGGCCAATTGCAGTGGGAATGTAAATATTGGGAAATGAAATGAAGTAAATCTATATAGTTCATAAAGGCCAATTGCAGTGGGAATGTAAATATTGCGTGTTATTTTTGTCTACGTGAGCTATACATTTAAATAAAATTGTTGTACCAAACACTGTAGCGTTACCATACCGTACTTCTACAAACATTTTTAAATAATTTAATATTTTACTTCAATAATAAAACTGACATATATTTAAACTGTACGTAATTCATTTTACAATATTAACCTATCTTTTATTTTTAAATTAAATATTTTATTTCATAATTTATCATAATACAGTAAAAACATGGTCATTATAAAACATAATATTTATTTAAAGCAAAACATGAATGACGGCGACATTAACAATCAGACCGTGCATAGAGAGAGTTTTGCAACAAGTTTTGTATCACAGCTTTTTATTTAGACAATTTACAAATACATGTATAAACATACATCAGCAAAGTCTCAATAACAACCTGATGTATAGTCAAACCTGTGTAGGCGGTCACCTCTATTAAACAGCCACATTTGTTACTTCCCGTTTCTATGCTTTCAGGACAAATTAACCTGTACTAAGCAAGCAACTGTCTTAAAAGACCACCTTTGTTCCATCGCTTGACTGGCTGCTTAAGACAGTTTTGACTCTATTTATGATAGCATGGTGAACTGATAAAATACTAAGAATTTGGCGTTCGGTCATATATAAACTATAAAAGAACAACCATGAAAACTCTTGAAGTGAAAGAAGATAATTTCCTATACAATGCAAATATCTTATCATAAATTGTTACCAGCTTTCCTAGTTTGAACAGTAAAGCTACCTAAACAATTATATATATATATTTACCTTAATAGAATATTTTTTTCATTCTCAAAACATTTGTCAGAACATATCGGATGTACAATTAACATATAGACTTTGACATGGGAACACTTAAGAAAGCTGGCATGCACCTAAGGTTCTGAACAAAACATTATTTTGACAAATGCTATGTGTGTTACCTAAGTTTAAAACTACATCGGTATTGCTTTGATGTTTAAATAATGACCCAAAGCTAATACATTGTCAATTAGTAAATACATTAACACAAATTATTTCTATGACTTGCACTTTTGATGCAATATGTTTAACTGTTTTAGAACAGTCAATGCGACGCCCAGTAAACTCTCTGCAGAATGTTCCTTTATTCAAACATTATAAATTAATCTATATTGTTTTCTAAAGCTAAATAAAAAGTTACTGTATAAGTTATATATTTGACTCTATCAGCATGATAAAGTACAAACAAGCTTTGCACACACAAATAACAGAATCTTAGACATATATCACCAAAGTTTATACGCAGAAATAAATAATTCGAATATACTATCATCTTACTGTCGTTTCAGGCACACGTTTAACTTGGAGTCTTACTTAGATATCGATATGGAGAATACAGTTTAAAATAGCTCTAACCAGATTTAGATTATCCTGTCATAATCTTGCCATGATGAACGGCAGATACGAAAATATTCAAAGAATTGAAAGGAAATATCAATTTTGTAACAAGCATTTTATAAAAAAAAATGAATATCACCTCTTACTTTCTATAACGAATTAAAACAAACATATTGTAAACATTACTATTGTCGATGGCCATACAAATTCGATATGCTAATGGCATCTATAGCATAAACGCACTGTTTTTAACTTAGCGAAATTCATTTTTTTTGCTTTCAGATTTAGAAACTTAAACTAATGTATAGATTAAAAAGAATAATGATAAAATAAATATTCATATTTTCTTGCATTTGTGAAGGCTATAAACATGTATGTTTAATTGCTGAATAAACAAATTTGTTTTATTTGTATTTGTATTTTGTATAAATTAGAGGTGCTTGCTATGTTTAAGAACAGTAAATACGACGCCTTGTAAAATCTCAACAGAATTTGCTTTAAATCAAACATGTTTCATTTATTTTCTAAAACTAAAAACAGTTGTTGTAGAAGCTAGAAGTACTTACCCGGATGTGGCTGTGTCACAGTTGGCAAGACATGCACAGGAGGTGATGAGACTTGCCACTGTTTTGTGCCAAGAATTTGAAGTGGTGCTTCATTTGTGGCACCTTCAGGCAGGTTTGATGTTCCGTCAAGTGTTGTCCCGTCCGTTGGAAGATTCGTGTCTGTGGAAACATTATATAATATAATGAACATGAAAGATGGATCGAAATTCAATGTATTTTTACCAATCTGTCCTTTACTAAAGGTCACCTGAGGAAATCCTTAGTTTATCATTCAGTTTAATATGGGTACTTGCAGCGATAATGTTTAATGACAGTTGTTGTAAAGATAGATACGTTAACTTTATAATACGTTTTCATCTCTAGTATTTAGTCAGGAAATATTATATGAAGAGGCGTTGAAACGAATGTATTATTAGTGCGGCTAAATAGTTTACAAACGTGTAACTTTGTAAACTTAAAAACGAGCAGCACAAATGGTGACAGTCCTGCCGAAATACCTGGAAAGTATACCAGTTTGATAAAAAGTAATTGCTATTATAAAATGGGAAAATATTGGTGCAGCGTACAAAATATACTATGTTGGCATGCTGCACCAATAGAATTTATTGGTGCGCACCATGCTACACCCGTGTCTACGTTCACGATAAGGATGGAATATCCTAAAAAGTAATTGAATTTTGAGCCACTTATTTGTGTTTTTGGGTAATACTATATATTTTGTGATCTTATTTCATTGCATAAAACCGTTTTAATGATGTTATTTACTATGATTGTATTTTAACTGTAATCAAAATTGTTTGTAAGATCAAGATCGGTTTTCCCATGCATCGTAGTCCTTAACCAAATTAAGGCATACATTAATCCAATTATTTATACTTGATTACCCTTGTTTTACCTTCTAAGTTCTATTTCCCGCTCAAAATGGCCATGGACCGAGCATTATAAACAAACATTGGCTAAAGATGTGGGATCTGTTATATTCGCTTCGATTATCGAACTATTTCTTTGCTGAGGGTGATACGCCAGCACGCAATGGCGTGCTTAAAATTCATCCGCTAACTGCAATAGTTTATGGTTTGACAGAAGGTAAACTTATAATCACTTTTAAAATGGTAAGTGGTGATTACAAACATTGTTTTATGATTAACAAATTGAACAGTTAGTAGCTTTGAATGTCAATGTCAGATGTATTTGTCTCGTGACGAAAATAATTAAATCTTTTTGTTTCCTTACACTCGCCAAAATGCAGCTGACATTCTAAGTAACTAACCATGTAATTCATATGTATCTGCTTCATTATTATAGGATGTTTTACCAATAAATGGAACCCTGTGTCTCTTGTTCCACGCATAATTTTCTTACTTTAGATTCATTTGCTGTAATAGGAAGGAAAAGACATTAAAAGGAAAAGGCGCCACCACACGAAATGTATAAATCACAGTCAGTTAAAACATATAGTCTAATCATCTTCGACAAATATATGTTAATTTGACGTAATTGCGTTCTCAAAGCGTCGATTTCTTGATTTTGTTTTAAATCAAACCCACACCTTCCTCTACAAACACAACATTAGCTAATTGAAGAAATTTATGACTACATTATGCGTTAACATCTCCTCCTTCTCCTCCTCATCTTTCCAGGTTTTGCAATTGTGTTGCCACAAAAACCGCGACTATACATCTAGAAACAATTCAGCATACTTTTTAGGCTTTGCTTAAACCGCAAGAACCGTTGTAGTTTATTTATGTCTTAAGAATGGCTGAAAAATATGTCGTGTAGATTTATGCTTAGCTGATTACTTGCCTCCTATCACAGGATAAGTAATTATTAAACTATTAAACTAAACATTATTAATTAAAAGCATGCGCAACTGAAGCATATAGTTATGTAATTGATTATCGTATACTGTCTCGGTTAATGTATGAGTCTTCTATTGCCATATACAAATTTAAAATGAATGTGTAGACGCAAACAAGTTTGAATTTACTATCTAAATAAAACTGGCGAAAGGTTAATCTGACAGCATTAATATTTAAATAGTTACACTTAAAACTATATTTTTTTTAATTAAAATATGTGTATAACGATGGTTTTAAAAAATAAAAATAAAATCGATGAACATAAAAGTTTCCTTATCTTTCTTTGTTTTTTTTATAAATAATAATTATTAATAATGATTTATTAATTTCAATAACTATTTGTTTTTGGTAAGTAACCTTTGAACAACGTTTTGAAATACGTATACAACGGTGCAATATCTAACCTCGTTTGTATGTTTAAGCGTTATTAGTACTTCATTTCATATATATTTGTATTGTCTTGCTGTAGTTCTTTGTTGTTGTCCATTGTTTTCTTATTTGTGGCGCAGCGGTGGTGGTGTCATTTGAAATATACACCATATGCTAGAGGTAAATTATCTTACATAGCTTATACTATCTATCCTGGCTTCGGTTTCACCAACGTTCTACTTAAACATTAACTTAAAAAAATAACTAAGTTTTGACTGGTTATTTATCTTTTATATTATCAATATCAACGAAACAATATGCAGCTTTACTGGACCAAGTCTAAAATCATGATCACCTGGCTGCTTTTCTTAGATTTTTTTTAAGTATATGTTGGTGAAACAGAAGCCTGGCTTCGGTTTCACCAACATTTTACTTAAATACTTAACTTAAAAACTTAATTAAGTTTTGACTGGTTATTACTCATTTATATAATCAATTTACCAGTCTAGAATCATAATCACCTGGCTGCTTGACATAGACTTAAGATTTTAGGTATTTAAGCATTTGTTTGTTAAACAGGAGACTGTATAACTAAAATAACAACATAGACAAAAGCTTACTTGAACCTTTGGATGATTTTATTGTGTCATTTGTAATGTTGTCGTCTGTTTGCAAGCTACCAGAACGATGGTTAGTTTGTCGTGTTGTGGTTGGTATATTACTATTAGAAATATACGGCTCTTCTGGCACACCATTTAAAGTTGGTGTTAACTTAGTCGTGTGCTGTTGATCTGAAAGTGAAATGATATTAAATGACTTTATATGTAATTAATACGAAATTGGCTTATATTATTTATATTTACTTATTGAAATGTTTCACTGCAAAGTATATTTAATTGGGTTTGTCCATTTGAGAATGTCGAAGTCAAGGTGAGATTTTAAAGTTTAATATGATAAATAGTACCATATGTATCGCCCAATTGGTGCAAAAGGTACCAAATGCCTTCTTATTTATATATTATACTTGGTACTGTATTGCACCAATTTGACGATATATATTATATAATATCTCAATTTTGAATCTTGTTCTTTTTTCTATATAAAATAAGGGCTAGGATTTCTACCGTAAAATATATTCCACATTGACCAGCTTTTTTTAAAGAGGTTGCAGTGACACCCTAAGATTTAAAAAAAATAAATACATATATATGCTGAAATCCTATAAAAGTATTTTATCTATCACCAATGATATATTTTTGCAGTATATGCTATTTCAGAACAGCTTCTGCTCTATTTATCTGCAGCAAGAAATCACAACCACTATGAACCATTTTGAAAATATTTCAAAACAAAAGTACATCGGACTTTTTAAGCGCAAGACTCATGTTACCGTGAAAAAGGGGCGTTACTGTGTAGTGAGACGTATATCACATATATGTCTATAATTGAAATTATTCAACTCGAAGATATAGTTCTCACAACAAAGCTAACTTTATTCTGTTTGGGGGACAATTTCACAGACTTTTACAAAATATTTATTTGTATAACACAAATTATCAGCCGTTTTTTAGTAAATGAAATATTTTAATTTTTGAAAATAGGTTTAGTAAAAAACCTCACGATAAAAACATAATATGTTAGTACAAGGTATTTAGTATTAAGTTTTACCCCCGAAACTATAAATAGTGTAGTAACTCCATTTAAACTGCATACTTTGCAAATCTTTCACAAGATGGCTAAACATAGACATTCTCAAATACATTCCTACACGAAGCTTGGTATTTCTATTACCATTCTCGAATATTATCTTGGTTTATTATAACAGAGTTATCGTTTGAGATATTGTTGATACTTTTATCCCCAAACACAGGACACAAACAATATGACTAAAAATATCTACCCAACACAATAAAAGAGTGCCAACAATGGCGTAGCAGACCTCGTGCAAGCCCACCAGGTTCTAGAGGTGTCTGAGTGGCAAACTCCCAAGGAAAAACACTTTCATGATGCAATTTCTTGCGTTCTGGGTTATCATCAGAAGATATAATGATGCATTCCAAAGAAAATGTGCAAGACCTAAAGGCTACAGCAACGTAACTGATCAAATATACGCACCTCTGGTTGTCAGTGTTGGTCTTCGAGGAAGTTCGTTCGTCGTGTATCTCTCCAAAGTGATATTTATAGTACTTATTTCAACGATGTTATCACCAATCAGCGTTGAGTCTTTTGTAGAAGGTTTTGTTTTAGATTTGTAGTTGTAGACAAGGATTTCTTTAAGATGTGTGATATTACTTGTGTGAATTGTGTCTAAAAATGGTGAAACGTGATACAGTTTGATACTCCCAGAACTGAAGTAAAAAAGATAAAAAAATAAATGTAAAATGTGAGAACATCTCTATAGCCACATTCTTATACAACATTATGACTTTACTATTTATATTTAAGAATATATCAAAATATGGAGTGTTTATATGGCTATTTCATTATATTTGATACACTGTCAATATATATGTCTGCATTTGTTTGTGTCAATATATTTCCTTTTTAATATTTTTTTTCAATTTTCCATTCTTTCCATTCTTGCTCGCTTTCTTTCTTATTCACTCTTTCTAAGAGTATAAATTAAATTATGTTTTCTCCCTCCATCTCTCTATCATTTCTTTGTATCTTACAGTACTAATCAGATTAACTGCTTATCTATGTAATTCTGTGTCCTGTCGCTCTAAATATTTCAATTCTAACATTTGACAACAGCACCAAGTGCAAATCGTTCACTTATATATTTATTTTCATTTATTTCAAAAGCAAACGTACACAAGAAGAAAAGCAAAAAGCAAGAGATTCAAATAAAAACAGTCGCTGTTAATGCATATTACAAGGTCTTGACAGATGAGTATAACGACATTAAACTATTTCATGCCCAATTAAAGTCATTCTCCTTTCGCTCAGTGGATAAATTATTTACGTGCTACGATATGAGACAGTTTCGCACTACTACAACAACTACCTCTACTACTGCTACTACTTATACCACTACTACCGACAAAATTGTTCATGGAAACTATTTCCTAACTCAATATTACCTTAATGTTTGCAAAGTACAACCGAAAAAGTCTTCTGACAAGTCGCTTTTCAGGAATATCGTATCGATCTAAAAAGTATAAAACAAATGAATATATGATGTATTTTATAATAAGAAAGAAAAAATATGCCCATTTTTGTAAGCATTATAAGTTCAGCTTTTAAAAGGGCAATACTAGTGCAATGAGTCCACTCAGACAGACATCAACGAAATAACGATGCAGACAAAGACGATGAGCATTGCAGCGAAGCTTATGATGATGTTGATGGTGATAAAGGGCTAGGAAAAGAAGAAGAAAACCAACAATGAGTACAACATATATGACGATGATGATAACAAATTGCTGCTGCGATAGTGCTTGCTTCTGCTGCTGCCACTGTTGATGATTATTATATTAATGGTAATGCGTATTTGGATAATGAATATGACAACGGCATTGTAGATTACAGTACATATTATGATAAAACACTAAAACAATTTCTCAAATTTAAAGTAAATCAAGTTTTCATTTATACATCATATACCTTGTTATTTGAGATATTATATCATAGTTATATGGAATTTAACACTTCACCGAGAAAGCATGTTTTGACCAAAGGAACTTTCGTTATACTAAAAACTAACAAAATCTAAACGAACATATGACTTTGACCCTTTTTAGCATTTAACCTGCAATAAATCATTAGCCAATTAATCAAAACTGCATTTCCCTCGATAATGTCATGGACCGTCTAGTCACACTAGACGAAGCGACTTTTTCATTTTCCGACAGACACACTCATTGCACCCAAGATAATATTGTAGACCGAGGACGAAATTACGTGTTAAGATTTATTGCAAATGTATATATAGCTGTGTACTGTAATTCGGTCATATTCTCTTTTGTATTTGTCGGATTGTAGAGTTTTTAAAAAAATTGAACTGTCAGATCGGTAGTTCAATCCCACGTTATATTCTGTGAAATAGACAAGTTCTAACGAACTGACCATCATGCCGTTGGTGCCGCGAAAATTAATTTCGATAAAAAAACATACAAAACGACACACAGAGAAAAACTATCACTGTACTATTGGTGGATACAGTCTGAAAACGGACGATTGATTAGTTAATACGTAAATCAGCAATTAAAAAAGATCTGGCTGTCTCTATACGAACTAACAGAGACTATGTAATTGTATGTATTTGTGTTTTATTGCTGTGTCATGCTATCACATCCGTTTTTCAGCTTAAAACGTAACTTAAAATCTGTGTTTTAGCTATTTAAATGTAATGTTATTGCAGCTTGTTTTATCAGCGGATAAATACATCAGCCACGTGCTCGACACTGTTGTTGTGTAGACGTAGAAAATGAAAAGTGTTTTTTTTCTATAGAAAATTTTGAAGGCTCAATTAGTTTTTGTTGTTGAAAATATAGATATTGAAACTTAAAATTTAGTAACACGTTAGTTTTTTTCAAGGACATGGCATCTCCCTATCCAGGTCTGTAATACCACAATGCTAAAGCATGGATTTCCCTGC
Organism: Panopea generosa; assembly: GCA_029582155.1. Taxonomy (NCBI): domain Eukaryota; kingdom Metazoa; phylum Mollusca; class Bivalvia; order Adapedonta; family Hiatellidae; genus Panopea; species Panopea generosa. The sequence continues at coordinate 6,115,423 of CM055907.1, forward strand.
TTATCCCCACGTCATTACACTCTAATGAGTTTTACAAACCGTGACGTCATTCAACTTCCGCTGAAGTGACTGCCAATCCGCGTGCTCAAATGCCACTGTTATGTACATGCTACGGTTGATGGTGGGGAGCTAGGACCGTTTCTGCAGTATAACAAATAATTGTACTTATATCAATCCTAATTGTCACACCTTAATCCACTTATAGTATGCTGATTTTAACCTTGTGTATTACTATATTTTCAACGCCAACGGACAAGAATCTAAGACAATGTGATATAAGAATATGCAAGGCATACAGGAAACGACCAAAAATGGAAATTTTAGAGTCTCTTCATAGAGACTCATAATGGATTATGCAACAAGCAATACCTTACACGTCACTGGCTGTGTAGGCAGTATTCTGTAGCCAGTCAACATTGAATGGCACGAATAAGTCCAAGAAATCTGGTTCCCGTTTCACCATACCATACATAAACTTAAGTGCTTGAATCTAATACAAGCAGTCCGGTGATCATGATTTTAGACTGGTTCCAGTAGACGGTATATCTAATGCAAGCAGCTTGGTGATCATGATTTTAGGCTGGTTCCAGTAAAACTGCACGTGGTTTCATTGATATTGATAATATTATAGATAAATAAACCAGAAAAAGTAACGATACAGAGTTAAAAAATAAAGGCGTCTTAATAGGACTGCCACACAGCACACATGACTGCTGTTGCGACGGTCAATACTTTCTGATAAAAGGGACCCTTGTAAGCACGGAACACCCATGAAATCCCCTCTCCACACTTCCCCCCTCCGAAAAGATCGCAGGCAATGGGATATATAAAAAAATGAAAACCTAGTCTAAAACCTAGTCTATCCAAAACTAGATACCTTCCGAATCAGGTCTATTAAACCCAATTAAAAAAAACAGGGAATTCTATGCCTCCCATAATTCATAGCAATTGAACGCTTACTAAACTGTGGTATCATCCAAACTTTAAGCTTAAGCAAATGACAAATCAATGTGCTCAAATGTGGCTTTTCCAACATTGCTATTTAACGGACCCATTCAGGAGAGCAAAGTTCGTTCTACAGACTAGTTAAGACCCGAATGGTACTTTTGTTTTACTTAAGGAAAAGGCTCAGCTTTTTTCTTCAATTAATTGCCATCTCTTAGATGTACAGACCCCACCTATATCTACATTTTAAGACAATACAAAATTCCTCGGCGGCACATTCTATAACATCAGGCACGCAATCGCGGAGTACTACATTGTGAAATAGGAGTAAAGTTTCTTACAACACCGCCAATAGAAAAAAAAATGGTAATCAAATCCACCTGAATGTTATTACAATTGAATATACGTAAGTATAAGGTTGTTTTAATGTAAACATGTCACATTATAATAACAATATAAAATCGCAACCAATTAGATAATTGCTACTATAGTAATAAAGATATAATAAAACAGAATGATTCAGTTAGCAAGTGTTTAAATGGTTTTTTAAACAGAAAAATATACGCTGTGTCGGCCGTGCTTTAAAAAAAAGTTATTTATGAATATTTGTTTTACAGGTGGCAGGTTTTGAGAAGTTATTGGCACACAGTAATACTTACATAAACACGCTACAAAAATGTTTGTTTTATTTGATGTGGTTGTAATATTAATATGAACGTGCAGACACATACAAACACATGCCAGGTGTATATCGTGTATTAGAAGACAGACACGCGGAACATAAAAAATACATCACTAAATCAAAAAACTTTATTACCTTTTGTAAAAGCATAATTTGCTTTAAGTTTTGCAATTTTATTACAGTATAAGAAATATATTTTAAGGTTATGTTTTCCCTTTTACACTTTGATATTGTAAGGCATGAGTGGGAATCAAACTCATATTCAACTATATTCTATATATTGTATGTTGTTAGTAGAGAATGTCCTCACACATATATGTAAATAAAGATACTAAACAAAACTGTACTATAAATGTATTGTCAATATCACAACGCAAATCCATATAGTATCAATACTTCAGTTCATAATGGTGGCGAAAATGCTTTCCGTTTTACTCCCCTGTACCCCACGATCCGGTATCATTTATTATTTCAAACGTCATTCAAAATTATGTAAATGAGATAAATTTGCAAACATTTCGCATGATGTTTTTTTTTCTGTCTGACATAGACCTAATATAATATTTCAGAACCGCCATCGTTTTAATTTTTCACCATCATTTATTCCTAAGGATAACCGGACTATGCAAACATCGTTGATACGAATGGGCATGCAATACATGTCACTGGTGTTCTGATATTTAAGATATTCACAGGAACGTGTTGTTTTTTTTTCAGGCCAACCCATCAAAGAATTCCCCCCCCCCACCCCCCGCACAGATACACTTTTGAAATCTTGTTGTCCACTACCTAAATGCCGCAAAGTAGTCTCCCCTTGGTAAACTGTTTTGACACTGAAATAATGCAAAACCAAGGGCCCTTCTAGTATCATAGCGTTTACCTGAGAGCATTATTTTAGCATTTGGATACAGGAAAACGTCACAGGGGCTTTAGTCAGGGGAATGTTTTTTCTTAACTGAATAGCCTTTTCTTTTTCTAAGAAGGTTACACACTTTTACTTTTGTGGGCAGAAGCATTGTCATGAATAAGCTGTATGCCTTCCAAACCTTTACTTGGGCGTTTATTTTGATCAAATATTTTAACAGATTTAAGTACTTTATCTTTGTAAAACTGTAATTGCTATAACCTCTTTGCAAAGAATTTGTACAACAGGATCATTAGAATTGAAGAAAATGGCATATCAAACCGTGTTGCCGCTTCTTGTCCTTTTTGCTATGACCGGCCTAGCCAAGCCATTGTTTGTTATTGATGCGTCGTTGGGGCTCAAAATAATAAACCCAAGTTTAATCCCCAGTGATACGGTCACTAAGATTATAATTTTTGTATTTTTTTTTCAGATTTTCTTTTACACAATCTAAATGCTTTGCCTTTTGATCACGTGTCAGCAAGTGGGGGATCCATTTAGCAAAAAGCATCTTACAACAGTTAGCCAGAATATGATGTACGGTGCCTTCTGAAATGCCTAGACTATAAGCTATCTGGGAAACAGTATACCGTCCATTTTCTTCTACCATAGCTCTAACAGCATCAGTGTTTTCCTTTGTTGTTGCAACAACAGGCCTATCTGAAGCTATGCTGACCTCACTTAAATTATTTCTTAATCGTATGAAAAGCTGTTCTTAATGTTACGGTAGAACTATCATGTAGACGACACAATTCAGAATAAATATCTTTTGAAGATAACTGCAAATGAACTCGGGCTTTAATGTAAACCCTTATTTCTCATTTGTCTTCAGGTTTCATTATGACATTGAAATATAGCAAAGGCACATTAGTGTGTATAATTCAGCAATGAATATCTTTTTTAATTATAATCGGATTAAATTGAAAATTCGCATTGAATAAAAATTCCAAAACAATTGTAAGAGTTTTTAATGTTCTTATGTAACATTGTTTCTACGGAAGGCAATTTGTGACAAAATTTATTGAATGCCACTCGTATAACATTGAAAAGAGAATGCAGCAGTCAAAACCGGAAATGCTCACAAGTTCACCGATTAAAACCATGTACTGTTAATGCCGGCAGAAACTAATATCTTATATTACAAGAACACATAAAAGAATACATGGAATGTATCTTATTATGCCAGAACATATAAAAGAAAAATACGTTATCTGTGTATTTTTTAGATATCACCATATGTGTTATCATTTATTATATGATAACCTTTGAAAAGATCATTGTCATACAACAATGATCTCATATTTATCAAAATTAAAACAATATATTTGATGTAGGTATCATCATAAAAATTGAACATCACAAAACCTGCAAAATACCATTGACGATAAATATTGGCTTGAAATGAATTAAAAATAAATTAAACTTTCATTTTTATGAGCTAACATAGATAAGTGAAAATGTGCGACATTTAGCACAGATTTGTCTCATTCAAACCCATTACCCCATGCTGATAGTTTATCTATGGAGATTTTAATTAAAGCAACATTTTATTTTACCTCAGAGCAAAATGAAACTGCCACTTTTGAAAACTCTTCGCTTGTGTTGTGTCTCATATTTGGAATGTATTCTCTGTTTAAGATTCGTAACTTCACGTGGGCAGCGACCATGTCTGAAATGTAAATTAGTAATTGCCTTTGTTTATTGGTGTTAGCATAATACGAACATTAATTATCTGTTTCACAAATATTAATATTATAATTCTTGCTGGGGACCATTGCATAGCCGTGGAAGGAGAGAGCGCTGATAGGTTACATATTTAAGCGCCAATTGAATGACGCTATAGTTTGGTTAGCGCATTAGAATAGTGGGACAGGCAGGGAATTCCTTACTACTTTCACACAGCATGATTACGTACTGTGTTGCAACCTTAACCAAATAGCATGTACTGTTATTATTTCTTTTTTGTTTGGAAATCATAGAACTCCTATAGAGCTTTGTTTGAAAAAAGAATGCGGCTTAAACCAGTGTTATAAACAATAACGTTTCGTGTTATCTTTATTTTTTATTAACTGTGTTGAGCTTTTTCACGGAACCTTTTTATCAGATAATCGTAAATATGCGCTGAGGTCGTGAGTTCTACTCAGATTCATTCCGAGGTCTTCAATCACCATTAATAACTGTAATGTATTTTAGATTGTGTTCAACCCCATTTAAATAATGTCGGTCTGTGCTTTACGATAAATAAGAATAAAGACAGAACACGTATTACAAGTGGATTTAATCAGCCCACGAATATCTATTTTCTTAAACCAAGCAATCCACTATTCATTACTTGTATCTTGAATAGTCCCACTGAAGTTGCCTTGCAAAGTGACTTGTGTTTGTGTTCTTTAACATTTATCATATTTTATTAAGCAACATTAGTAATTTATTTGAGAAAATACTTAATACTTTTATATGTATATGCTATTATTATAGTTGATTGATGGCAAGTATTTATAATAATTGATTATGCAGCAATATTAATTTATCTGGGAACGGTTTGTCATATTGTTGGTATGTATTGATATCATGAAAAAATAAAGTATCAAATCAAGATAAGATTTTATGTTTTATAAAAAGGTTAAACCTTATTTGCGCACATGCTTAAAATATAAAGTGTTAAATTCTGGTATAATAAACTCTACTATAATAAATTGTATAACATTATAACTGTCAAATTTAAAATCATTGTAGATCTATATTTATTGATATCTTCTTTACGTTTATCTTTGTCATGTTTAATCTTTGTCCAATAAGTGTACAATATATGTATGCACGACATACTTCTATGTACATTAGGTGTAGTTGTTAATAACACTGCAATTGCATAGTTTAGAGATTAAAGTTAAATTAAAGTTTTAATAATGCAAATATTTCACATTAAAAACACATCACTACAAACGAAGCTAATGTTAAGTATACCGAGGTTAAATCGGAGTTAAACATACATGACCATAACCCATTTTGAACGGACATAAATATTCTGGTATTAAACATTATTCAATTATCTTACACTATGTACATATGCACCACCTAGAAACACATATGTTGAACGTATTCATCACTTCATTATACGCAATTATCACTTTAATTATTTCATTATGTTGGTCGTCATGGAAAAGAATTAAATTACATTGTCTATTATTTACAAACAAGCAAATATGACCTAAGATCGTTAATTACGTTTTTTTTTAGCAATAAATTATCAAAAAAATATTTAAATTGGCATTTATATTATGCCCGCTGATGGTTGTATGTACAATTTTGATTTATATTATTAAACTTAAGACATGACAAGAAGTAAATGTAAGAAACAGCACGTGTTTGAGACTGCAGATTTTATTATAACGTCGTTTTCAACACATTTTGTATTATGGTATTATTCACTTACCATTCTTAAGTATATTCTAAGACTTGAGCTCAAGAATAAATATTGAAAAGCACAATTAAGGCAACCATTTCAAAGTATGAAGGGACACACTAATATATAGTCAAATAAACTTTCACAATTAGTATACCTGCCACGGTATATTAGATATTTAAGGTTGAAATTTGGATTTTTAACCTTAAGTCTAAGAATTTTCTCAAGAATGGTTGGTGAATACTACTCCTGATTTACTGGTGGATAATCATCTCTCGTAAAAGACTTGATGTTCTCATTTGAGATACCGGAATTAGACCGCAATCTCTCCAAGGTTTCATTGCATTACTTTTCCTTCACCTATGAATTGTAATATTTTTGTAATAATCAACATACGCATGCTCATTCCTACATTGGACAAATTTAAGACATGCTGGTTTTAACAAATTCTCAACATATTTACCTAGAAATTGTTTCAACATATATATGTTTACTTCAACTTAATTCTGTGCATAAATATCATAACGGACAGACCTTATTTGAATAAAATATATATGAGAACAGGTGCAAGTCTAAATGCTGATTTGATATGAATGAAAACATCAAAACAACTGACAATTATGCGAGCTGATCTTGCAACACATTGAGAAGTTGACGGAGGTAAAAGCGGCATATTGCAATGAACACTGGTTAAATGTAGAACATGACTCGACCGAGTGAGGTTAGACCAAATCAACAACCGCTGTGGTTAAATGTAATGTAAGTTATCCTAAGCAAAGATAAATTTTTTGTCCATTCTCACACAGTGGAACTGAACCGCTAGATGAAAGTAAACTTGTTCATATAAACTTTACGGTAAATAGAAACTGATGGGAAGAATGGCAATCAAAGTACCTTATTTAGGGTAATCTTTAATGCTATTCCAGTACCCGACATATTACGATCTAGGTCTGGTATACCCTAAGGTTACTGTATGGGTAATTTCTACAACTATTGCATTTGTCAATATATGACAACATTCACCTTCCGCTGAAGAAACTGACTAATCAGTATGCCCATGTCTCTGATATGCAAGGTGTCTGGCTATGAACATTTTAATGTGTAGGTTATATTTTAATTATATTATTATTTATTGAGATGACGTCATGCATTTGTCTATGTTTGAGTTTTTTTTCGGATTTTTAGAATTTACATTTTGTTATCATTTGATTAATCGTTGTTGTGTTTTCAGTACAACTGTGGTTTGTGGTTTTGGTTTATAAATCCAAGGCATTTACTGTCTTTCATATAATTTAATATAGATGATATATCAAGAAATTGTCAAACGTATTTATAAGGCGTGAGACATTGTGTCTGTAGACGTTCCATGTCATCTCTTGTCACTTTCGACACTATTTCAGGCACATCACATACTTGTCTACATAGGGATATATCATGCCGCAGACACAATGTCATGATATGATGTTCCACACAGACGTCGGTTTAACAAGTACTGCAACTACTGTATTCGTCATTCTGAACGTGAAGTTGTATTGTATGGTTTGAGATGTCGCTGTATACAATGCTTTAGGTATATTAAAATGTTGCCTTGGAACTCTAAGCGTTTGGTACCACAATGAAATATCATGCGACATCCAGCAATATTATACACAAATTTGACCGATTTTAAAACAATTTTCAGAACGTTTCCCCACACAGTTGCGCCCCTTTTTAGTGACGATACGTGCGCTAAATAGTATTTTTCTTATGGTTTGTAGTGACGTTGTTGTCTTGCTGCAGATGAGTATAGCAAGAACTGGCATAGCATAATAAACTCAGTAAAACATCAGTGGTGTTGAAAATTGCTTTTATTGTACGCTAACAGATGAACGTATTTAAGACCAAATGAGGACTTCTTTCGTTTGTAATTAAAAACGTAGGGGTGTCACTGATCAGTCTATAAAAAAAAAAAAGCTAGTCAACCTGCCAGTTATTGTGCATTTATTTAGGGGATATTTTTCTACAATGGACTCTTTTTGAAAACTTTTCTACGTGTGTTTCTTTTACTGTGAAAGTACTATACATAGTTGTATTTAGAGCAAAGAGTATAATTCAACTGTGTAGTGAGACCTGAATGCAAAGCACTAATCAAGGAAGCTTTAAGCATTATCATAAGTTCTGATAATGCAGACAGAAATATAATTGACACAGTATCTACTCACGAGGAGAACTACCAATTACATGACATGTAGATTTTTGAGTGTGCGTGTAACCATAATTCAACCAAAAACAATAATAAGGACATAGTCGACATCGTTTTGCAAAGATAATTCAAAACGGAAAGCTAACAAGATATAACGGCTTTTCCAGAAACTTAATTCACAAGGTATAAGCGTCAACGAGTACACGTGGTTGGAACGTACTGGGCATAACTACACAATACATATCTCAAATCAAATGTCTTTATATTAACTTTTTAATTCTGTATTCTATATTTAGCTTATTTGCATATAGCAAGAAGTCAAGAAAGCATTACTATATGCATTTAATGAAAATGCACTTACTCATTCTTGCCTTACGTGAACATTTTACTTAATAATTATTATTATGTTTTTTATATTATTTTTATTTAATAACCACAATAACTTAAAGGCAGAAAATAGTCAAATAATGGATTGGCACATGTTACAAACGATATTCTTACGCAGTGAAAAGAAATGTCGTCTGATTCTTTAGCCATGATCAATGACCCGTGTGTAAGGATATATTAATATTCACATGGAACAAGGAGTAAAGCATCATGCATAATAATAATATTATTTTATACATGTAACAATATAAATAAATCGTAAACATCAGTTGCAAATTTGATATTATTCTCTTTCATTCATTTAACATTTATTGATTCAATTTGTTATTCTATAATATATTGATTTATAAATGAACAATGATAATACTAATAGTAAAGGAGTCCTCACAGATGAATATGTTTATGTATCGTCTTATGTTTTATGTATAGTCGCATCTTTATACGAATGTTTATATCACCGTTACTTCATATGTATCACCATATCTTTATTCGTCGACGGATTGATTAACAATTAGGGTTTATAGAAATGAACACAGACCTATGCGTACCTATGATTGGCGCCGTATTTTGTGACAGGGTAATTGAAGATGAGACAACGTATAGTTCTTCTATAGTTTTGTTTTCTCTCTCTTTTACTGTATCAGCTTATTCTTTCTTTAATGTTTATATTAGTATGATTTTTAGTTTGCGCTTGTATGAGTTCAATAGACACTGATAAGTTTGCAAATGCAAAGTTTAAGGAAGAGTGGCAGGATTTAATAACATCTTAAGCTGAGAAATTCCTAAACTAACAATATTAATTTCTCTGAATCATTACTCGTTATGCAATATCTGACCACAAAGCTGAACTCATTTGAAAAAGATTGAAACATTAAATATGAATGCATTTATGCTATTTCAAAAGATTGAGCTGAGCAAAGTTAAGTGAAAATTCGAGCACATCACGAATGTTGAGATGTCTTGTTACCCAACTCCTTGGTAGTATATACACTTAGTATGTTAGAAAGCCGCATTTGAGCACGATGATTGGTTAGTTACTTAAACCGGAAGTTTGAATAACGTAACAGTTAAGTAAGCGTTCAATCGCTATAGATTGTGGAACAGGCATTAAATTCCTTGTTTTTTTTATTTTTATTTTTTTATTATTATATTTTAGCGTCACTTCAATGACGCTATAGTTTTGTTAGCGCATTAGAATAGTGGGAAAGGAAGGGGATTCCTTGTTTTTATTAGCTACTAGCTTCAGGAATAGACTAACAAATAAATAAAACTAATATTTCACATAAGCAAGGCAACACAATGTGTTTTTATATATTTCTATATGAAAGCTCATAAAATGTATATTACATATAATATTATTATGTAAGTTTGCATCATGACATTTTTCTGTTATCAAGAAATGAAATCCTGGCATCTTTTCCAAATACTTAATATGGAGTACCATTTAAGCAAACTATTGGTTAAATTTGTTAATTATTAATTTAAAATTATCAAGTCCTCATAAAAATATTAATCGATCGTGTGTGTGTGTGTGAATATTTATTATAATTATTGCTTCAAATAGCGATCTTTTCACATGTTTATATGCATGACGGTGTACTGTTGTATAAGTCAAATGTACCAAATGCTCTGTTCTGTTTTTTTTCTATTATAATTGGATAAACTTGGATCAACCTGGTTGTTGAATAAACTTTACCTTTTAAACTTTAAATTTAATTAATGGAAAATAAAACGATCCCTAACAAAATTTGACAGGTCAGTGGTTACAAAAAACCACAAATTCGCAAATATTATTAATTCCGCGACACGTTTTACTAGTTATAGGGTGTGGTATTGTTTTATTCGAAAATATAAATTTGATTACTTTTGTTATAAACTTTTCACTTCATATTCTGTACGTAAATGGAAGTATTACATATTCTCTACATAAATGTATGTATTACATATTTTCACAGCACAGAACAAATAGACATTATTACTTTAAATCATACAATAAATAATGACATTCAAGATTTTGCTCTGGATACACGCAGTCGTAAATACCTGAAACGAATTGTTTTGATAAAGAAAGAATAGCAGTATTGTTCGTATTTTTCCCATTGCTGCCACAAACATTTTTCCATTGTGAATATGAATGTTTAATGTCAGTTGTGAGTGTTGACGTCTTTTGTGTGATGATTAAAAAAAAGAGAAGAAAAACAATATAGAAATGAATGCACGCCTTCCTGATACATTTGAGCTTAAATGAATGTTGATATTAAATAAAACAATAAAAAATAAATAATTATCATTTTGCTTAATCATATAAAACGAAGTGTTCAAGGTAGTCATTTATCAACATTATCAAACGAAACAAAAACCCAAATGAATTCAATGACATTCTGCTAAAAAAACTTCATATTTCATTAATATTTAAGTTTTATATATGTAGTAATATTTATTGGTAATACTACTGTAATATTTAATTAATACTTAAATTAATTAATTATGATAATTAAAGCAATAATTAATGTGAATTATTATGCTTCATTAATAAACAAATAAAACAGAACATGATGTGGGCGATTTGTATTGTACATGCATGACGTACATTATGTGGGTGATACAACTAATGTGGAATCTAACTTTTAATATGTATACAGTTCATATCCTTGAATGACAGACATATACTTAATCTTTATTCAAGTCTCATCTATGACCTAAACGTTAATCCTAACATTAGTATCATACATTATATGTACAAAGTCATCGAAATATACAAATATAAGAGACTATCACACGATGTAAAGTACAGGTAACTATTTGCATCATAAGACCACGTGTACTGTTTCAAATCGATTTATCAACGGTGTGTTAAGACAAATAAAAATACTAAAATACTGACAAGGAAAAAACAAGCTTTATTGCGCAATATAAAAATCTTTTTTAAAAATCATGTATCCCCTCTGACATGTGTGCTCAGTTCAAGATATGCCATTGATGCAATTATGTATGTTTTGTGCAAAGTCATGTTTAAACGACCAGTTTATTAAAACAGTAAAGAGAATATTATGTGTTTCTACATGTGTACGTATTCTGTATTGCAGGTTCTGTCAAATGAATGCGTCCTGTCTGAATTGTTTATTCCCAAAAGCGTTTGTTGTTTGCTGCAATGGATATTTTTCTATGACGTAGGTGCTTAACTATGTAAAAATCGCTGGTACTGTTATAGCCATACTCAACATGCAATTTGTATTCTATTTCATCGTTACGTTTGTTTTGATATTATTTGACATTTATTGTCACTTATACTGGATTTATGCATACGCTTGTTAACTTCACCGAGGGCATTACCTGTCATAAGTACACGGTATGCCATTTAGTGAATACAACGTGTGGTGCATGGGTTTTACTTTATCATAAGAAATAATAAAAACCTTTTTTTTTTCATCTCTTTTTGTAGATACTGACGCTTTTATAAATTACCTTATAATGTGCCATACACCTAAATATTAAATATATTAATTAGAGTGTAGCGTCACTTTCAAAAACATGTTGGATATATCACTTTACATTTGTTTGTTTTACAAATAAATCCATTTAGAGAAAAAATCAATATTTTTGTGAAGGAACTTTACTTTTTATGATTTGTATGATATTTTCAGTCGAACATAATATACTTTGTTAAAAGTGACTTAAAGACCTGATGTGTCCGGTAGTGTTTACAGTGTTAAATTTCTATTCAATAATACGTTAATATATGTCTAAAATATACCTTATCTTATCTTGATTGTTTAAGAACAAAATTATAAACGCTAACACCATAAATACGGGGTATAATAATTCGTCCAGTCACATATTACTGATCCAATTTCGAGCAGTCATCGAACATTCATATCAATGGATATCATCAGTTTTTTGGTAATGTTATACAATAGTTATACAATATTGCATGCAGTTGCTACTATCTATTGTTGGAGTTAAGCTGTTATGGTCGATGAACAATTTGAATGCTACTATCTACTGTTGGAGTTGAGCTGTTATGATCGATGTACAATTCGAAGGCTACTATCTACTGTTGGTGTTGAGCTGTTATGATCGATGTACAAATCGAAGGCTACTATCTACTGTTGGAGTTGTGCTGTTATGATCGATGTAAAATTTGAATGCTACTATCTACTGTTGGAGTTGAGCTGTTATGATCGATGTACAATTCAAAAGCTACTATCTACTGTTGGAGTTGAGCTGTTATGATTGATGTATAATTCGTAGGCAACTATCTACTGTTGGCGTTAATCTGTTATGATTGATGTACATTTAGAAGCGAATGCTACTATCTACTGTTGGAGTTGTGCTGTTATGATCGATGTACAATTCAAAGGCTACTATCTACTGTAGGAGTTGAGCTGTTATGATCGATATACAATTCGAAGGCTACTGTTTTCTGTTGGAGTTGAGCTGTTATGATTGATGTACAATTCGAATGCTACTATCTACTGTTGGAGTTGAGCTGTTTTGATTGATGCACAATTCGAAGGCTTCTATCTACTGTTGTAGTTGAGCTGTAATGATTGATGTACAATTCGAATGCTACTATCTACTGTTGGAGTTGAGCTGTTTTGATTGATGTACAATTCAAAATCTACTATCTACTGTTGGAGTTGTTCTGTTATGATCGATGTACAATTCAAAGGCTACTGTCTACTGTTTGAGTTGTGTTGTTATGATCGATGTACAATTTGATTGCTACTATCTACTGTTGGAGTTGAGCTGTTTTGATTGATGTACAATTCGAAGGCTACTGTCTACTGTTTGAGTTGTGTTGTTATGATCGATGTACAATTTGATTGCTACTATCTACTGTTGGAGTTGTGCTGTTATGATCGATGTACAATTCGAAAGCTACTGTTTTCTGTTGGAGTTAAGCTGTCATGATCGATGTACAATTCCAAGGCTACTATCTTCTGTTGGAGTTGAGCTGTTATGATTGATGCACAATTCGAATGCTACTATCTACTGTTGGAGTTGTGCTGTTATGATCGATGCACAATTCGAAGGCAACTGTCTTCTGTTTGTGTTAAGCTGTTATGATTGATGCACAATTCGAAGGCTACTATCTACTGTTGGAGTTGAGCTGTTATGAATGATGTACAATTCGAAATCTACTATCTACTGTTGGAGTTGTGCTGTTATGAACGATGTACAATTGAAGGTTACTGTCAACTGTTGCAGTTGTGCTGTTATAAGCGATGTACAATTCGAATGCTACTATCTACTGTTGGAGTTGGGCTGTTATGATCGATGAACAATTTGAATGCTACAATCTACTGTTGGAGTTGAGCTGTTATGATTGATGTACAATTCAAAGGCTACTATCTACTGATGGAGTTGTGCTGTTATGATCGATGTACAATTTGGATGCTACTATCTACTGTTGGAGTTGTGCTGTTATGATCGATGTACAATTCAAAGGTTACTATCTACTGTTGGAGTTGAGCTGTTATGATCGATGTACAATTCGAAGGCAACTATCTACTGTTGGCGTAAATCTGTTATGATTGATGTACAATTCAAAGGCTACTATCTACTGTAGGAGTTGAGCTGTTATGATCGATATACAATTCGAAGGCTACTGTTTTCTGTTGGAGTTGAGCTGTTATGATTGATGTACAATTCGAATGCTACTATCTACTGTTGGAGTTGAGCTGTTTTGATTGATGCACAATTCGAAGGCTTCTATCTACTGTTGTAGTTGAGCTGTTATGATTGATGTACAATTCGAATGCTACTATCTACTGTTGGAGTTGAGCTGTTTTGATTGATGTACAATTCAAAATCTACTATCTACTTTTGGAGTTGTTCTGTTATGATCGATGTACAATTCAAAGGCTACTGTCTACTGTTTGAGTTGTGTTGTTATGATCGATGTACAATTTGATTGCTACTATCTACTGTTGGAGTTGAGCTGTTTTGATTGATGTACATTTCGAAGGCTACTGTCTACTGTTTGAGTTGTGTTGTTATGATCGATGTACAATTTGATTGCTACAATCTACTGTTGGAGTTGAGCTGTTTTGATTGATGTACAATTCGAAGGCTACTGTCTACTGTTTGAGTTGTGTTGTTATGATCGATGTACAATTTGATTGCTACTATCTACTGTTGGAGTTGTGCTGTTATGATCGATGTACAATTCGAAAGCTACTGTTTTCTGTTGGAGTTAAGCTGTCATGATCGATGTACAATTCCAAGGCTACTATCTTCTGTTGGAGTTGAGCTGTTATGATTGATGTACAATTCGAATGTTACTATCTACTGTTGGAGTTGTGCTGTTATGATCGATGCACAATTCGAAGGCAACTGTCTTCTGTTTGTGTTAAGCTGTTATGATTGATGCACAATTCGAAGGCTACTATCTACTGTTGGAGTTGAGCTGTTATGAATAATGTACAATTCGAATTCTACTATCTACTGTTGGAGTTGTGCTGTTATGAACGATGTACAATTGAAGGTTACTGTCAACTGTTGCAGTTGTGCTGTTATGATTGATGTACAATTCAAAGGCTACTATCTACTGTTGGAGTTGTGCTGTTATGATCGATGTACAATTTGGATGCTACTATCTACTGTTGGAGTTGTGCTGTTATGATCGATGTACAATTCAAAGGTTACTATCTACTGTTGGAGTTGAGCTGTTATGATCGATGTACAATTCGAAGGCAACTATCTACTGTTAGCATAAATCTGTTATGATTGATGTACAATTCAAAGGCTACTATCTACTGTAGGAGTTGAGCTGTTATGATCGATATACAATTCGAAGGCTACTGTTTTCTGTTGGAGTTGAGCTGTTATGATTGATGTACAATTCGAATGCTACTATCTACTGTTGGAGTTGAGCTGTTTTGATTGATGCACAATTCGAAGGCTTCTATCTACTGTTGCAGTTGAGCTGTTATGATTGATGTACAATTCGAATGCTACTATCTACTGTTGGAGTTGAGCTGTTTTGATTGATGTACAATTCAAAATCTACTATCTACTTTTGGAGTTGTTCTGTTATGATCGATGTACAATTCAAAGGCTACTGTCTACTGTTTGAGTTGTGTTGTTATGATCGATGTACAATTTGATTGCTACTATCTACTGTTGGAGTTGAGCTGTTTTGATTGATGTACAATTCGAAGGCTACTGTCTAATGTTTGAGTTGTGTTGTTATGATCGATGTACAATTTGATTGCTACTATCTACTGTTGGAGTTGTGCTGTTATGGTCGATGTACAATTCGAAAGCTACTGTTTTCTGTTGGAGTTAAGCTGTCATGATCGATGTACAATTCCAAGGCTACTATCTTCTGTTGGAGTTGAGCAGTTATGATTGATGTACAATTCGAATGGTACTATCTACTGTTGGAGTTGTGCTGTTATGATCGATGCACAATTCGAAGGCTACTGTCTTCTGTTTGTGTTAAGCTGTTATGATTGATGCACAATTCGAAGGCTACTATCTACTGTTGGAGTTGAGCTGTGATGAATGATGTACAATTCGAAATCTACTATCTACTGTTGGAGTTGTGCTGTTATGAACGATGTACAATTGAAGGTTACTGTCAACTGTTGCAGTTGTGCTGTTATAATCGATGTACAAGTCGAATGCTACTATCTACCGTTGGAGTTGGGCTGTTATGATTGATGTACAATTCAAAGGCTACTATCTGCTGTTGGAGTTGTGCTGTTATGATCGATGTACAATTTGGATGCTACTATCTACTGTTGGAGTTGTGCTGTTATGATCGATGTACAATTCAAAGGCTACTATCTACTGTTGGAGTTGAGCTGTTATGATCGATGTACAATTCGAAGGCAACTATCTACTGTTGGCGTAAATCTGTTATGATTGTTGTACATTTAGAAACAAATGCTACTATCTACTGTTGGAGTTGTGCTGTTATGATCGATGTACAATTCAAAGGCTACTATCTACTGTTGGAGTTGAGCTGTTATGATCGATATACAATTCGAAGGCTACTGTTTTCTGTTGGAGTTAAGCTGTTATGACTGATGTACAACTCGAAGGCTACTATCTATTGTTGGAGTTGTGCTGTTATGATCGATGCACAATTCGAAGGCTTCTATCTACTGTTGTAGTTGTGCTGTTATGATTGATGTACAATTCGAATGCTACTATCTACTGTTGGAGTTGAGTTGTCATGATCGATGTACAATTCGGAGGCTACTGTTTTCTGTTGGAGTTAAGCTGTCATGATCGATGTACAATTCGAAAGCTACTATCTACTGTTGGAGTTGAGCTGTTATGATTGATGTACAATTCGAATGCTACTATCTACTGTTGGAGTTGTGCTGTTATGATCGATGCACAATTCGTAGGCTACTGTCTTTTGTTTGAGTTTAGCTGTTATGATTGATGTACAATTCGAAGGCTACTATCTACTGTTGGAGTTGAGCTGTTATGAATGTTGTATAATTCGAAATCTACTATCTACTGTTGGAATTGTGCTGTTATGATCGATGTACAATTGAAGGTTACTGTCTACTGTTGGAGTTGTGCTGTTATAAGCGATGTACAATTCGAATGCTACTATCTACTGTTGGAGTTGGGCTGTTATGATCGATGTACAATTTGAATGCTACAATCTACTGTTGGAGTTGAGCTGTTATGATTGATGTACAATTCAAAGGCTACTATCTACTGTTGGAGTTGTGCTGTTATGATCGATGTACACTTTGGATGTTACTATCTACTGTTGGATTTGAGCTGTTATGATCGATGTAAAATAAAAGGCTACTATATACTGTTGGAGTTGAGCTGTTATGATTGATGTACAATTCGAAGGCAACTATCTACTGTTGACGTTAATCTGTTATGATTGATGTACATTTAGAAGCGAATGCTACTATCTACTGTTGGAGTTGTGCTGTTATGATCGATGTACAATTCAAAGGCTACTATATACTGTTGGAGTTGAGCTGTTATGATCGATATACATTTCGAAGGCTACTGTTTTCTGTTGGAGTTAAGCTGTTATGACTGATGTACAATTCGAAAGCTACTATGTATTGTTGGAGTTGTGCTGTTATGATCGATGCACAATTCGAAGGCTTCTATCTACTGTTGTAATTGAGCTATTATGATTGATGTACAATTCGAATGCTACTATCTACTGTTGGAGTTGAGTTGTTATGATCGATGTACAATTCGAAGGCTACTGTTTTCTGTTGGAGTTAAGCTGTCATGATCGATGTACAATTCGAAAGCTACTATCTACTGTTGGAGTTGAGCTGTTATGATCGATGTACAGTTTGAATGCTTCTATCAACTGTTGGAGTTGTGCTGTTATGATCGATGCACAATTTGTAGGCTACTGTCTTTTGTTCGCGTTAAGCTGTTATGATTGATGCACAATTCGAAGGCTACTATCTACTGTTGGAGTTGTGCTGTTATGAATGATGTACAATTCAAAGGCTACTTTCTACTGTTAGAATTGTGCTGTTATGATCGATGTACAATTGAAGGTTACTTTCTACTGTTGGAGTTGTGCTGTTATGATCGATGTACAATTCGAATGCTAATATCTACTGTTGGAGTTGAGCTGTTATGATTGATGTACAATTCGAAGGCTAATATCTACTGTTGGAGTTGAGCTGTTATGATCGACGTACAATTCGAAGGATACTATCTACTGTTGGAGTTAAGCTGTTAAGATCAATGTACAATTCGAAAGCTACTATCTACTGTTTGAGTTGAGCTGTTATGATCGATGTACAGTTTGAATGCTTCTATCAACTGTTGGAGTTGTGCTGTTATGATCGATGTTCAATTTGAATGCTAATATCTACTGTCGGAGTTGGGCTGTTATGATTGATGTACAACTTGAAGTATTCCATCCCATATTGACCATATATACTTTCCTATTATTGTTTATAATTGATAAAACGATCCATTGAACGCATATACATAAACATGTGTCAAAACCGTTAAACAAACATTATTACTCGTTTTAAATCATGTATCGCAGCTCGATAGGTTCCGCATCTTTGCAAAGTAAATTAAGCGTTTTATCTAATGTGGTTTCACTACGTACAATGTGTGAGCCAGCGTGTCTAACATGTGTTCAGAAGATGCGGCATCGAGATGACTCGGGCACTTTAACATCACATACAATACCATATGAAAATGTTATAAGGAACACTTACAAAAGAAAGGACAACATGCCGAAAGCTTGTTTAAAGATGCACCAAGCCTCACAATGCCCCTGCTTCATGTTTATCATAATACTTTATCACATAATATAAGGTACAATTGTGTAATAGGCCCTTGACATATTTTTGTATTAACCTAGTGTAATATCACTTCCGATTCATCGCTCGGTGTTTTTCGTACAACCGTACGCAAATTGCCAAGGTACTGTCTAACTTGTCGTAATATATAAATGATGTCGATTTGTTATGGTTCAATTACTTTATTTTGAGACGTTACGTCATACCGTGACTCACGGAAACTAATATCCCCGTTTATTTCTCATTCCTTATAGTGTCGATCTGTTAATAAAAGGTAAATGCAAACTTTTCTGAGTTATATGATAAAACTTATCATACATTTGTGCTCGTTGGGGAAAATGATATAATGCTCGGCGTAAAATATGTTCCCGACTCGTTTAATAAATCTAATAATAAATAAGCACTCATTTAAGATCCTCAATTTGTGTCACAATAAATGACTTTCAAAGAAAACTCAAGTTTAATGTATAGGCATTTATTATTGTACGCTTTCTCAAAATTGCCGACGAATTAATATTTCCTTACTGCACTTGCATTAATTAAAGAATATCGTGTTATTTTACGAGGGAGTCGTTCTTTCTACATGAGTGCATTTTTGATTAATCGGATCACATCGGCAGTTTTCTCAAATCACATCAAAAGTTGACAGATACGATGACAACGGAATACGCTTTTCTTGTTATTTTCATCAAATATAAAGTGTTTTCGTTCCTTAACGTTTATGCAGGATTTGAGAGATTCGCTTGGGAAGTCATGAATAGCATCATATTTCGGTGTTAAAATAATGAAAATAAAAACAATCAAGCTAGGCAACGAATATACGCTTTATAAAATGCAAAATCCAGTACTAGTTCTACCCAGGAAGGGGACTCGAGAGCGGTCCATATAAAGTCTAAGCTTCCTTTGGAATCAAACTAAAATGAAGTAATATAAATAAATAACAATATTACCGCAAAATGATTTGGCAGGACAAAGTCGTCCAATATGTTAAACCAGATTTAGTATTATTTATAGTTCCTTGCCTTATAATCATGGATTCCCTTGAGGTAGGGTGTGATGGACATTTTTGCGTATTTGTGTGTGTGTTAGGGCGGTGTGATGGACATTTTTGCGTGTTTGTGTGTGTGTTAGGACGATGTGATGGACATTTTTTGCTTGTTTGTGTGTGTTAGGGTGGTGTGATGGGCATTTTTCCGTGTTTTTATGTGTGTTAGTGCGTGTGTGTGTTAATGTGAATGTGATGGACATTTTTGCGTGTTTGTGTGTGTGTGTTAGGGCGAGTGTGATGGACACTTTTGCGCGTTTGTTTGTGTTAAGGCTGTATGATGGACTTTTTTGCTTGTTTGTGTGAGTGTTAAGGCGGTATGATGGACATTTTTGGCGTGTTGGTGTGTGTGTTAGGGCGGTGTGATGGACGTTTTTGTGTGTTTGTGTGTGTATTAGGGCGGTGTACTGGACATTTCTACGTGTTTGTGTGTGTTAGGATGGGTGCAAAGGACATTTTTGCGTGTGTGTGTGTGTTCGTGTGTTAGGGTGGGTGTGATGGTAATTTTTTCGTATTTGTGTGTGTGTTAGGGTAGGTGGGATTGACTTTTGTGTGTGTGTGTGTGTGTGTGTGTGTGTGTGTGTGTGTGTGAGTTAGGGCGGGTGTGATTGACCCTTATTTTTGCCCTTCGTAATACCTACTCTGCTTTTTTCATTTCGAAATATGATGCCTCCTAGCTGACAGTTTATAGTTTATATTATCTGACAAGTTACATCAAACATATACGCAATATAATGAATGTCGAAACCGGTGTGAAATCAAGCAATATTTGATGTATACCGTTGATAGGTATTGTTTTATTGTCGTTATTTGTCTCATTAATTAGTACGAGATAACCTTTTTATTGTTTTTATAGAACAAATGATCTAACAGCTAAAACAACCTGTCCTTTGTATGCTGTCAAGGCCGTCGGCCGTCAGCGACTGTCAACATTCATAGTTATTATGAAACGCTTGCTATAAATAACTGTTACTCAAGTATGAACGTTTTACATCGAGCATTTACGTAAATAAATAATTAATATAGACAATGACCAGTTTCGTAATGTATTATCGACTAATTATTGATTAAAAGCAATAATGATAATGATAATAGTATCGGTTAATTATCGGATACAAGCAAGAACTTATATTGGATTTACAGCAAATATGAAAATGACTATCTCAGAGAAGATGCAGTATAAACGGACCCCACATCAACAAAAAATGCATACCGATGCTTCTATAATAACTTAAAATTGCCAAAATTTATAATAAAAATGCGACACCTATCCACAGGTGACAACACGTGTTTTTATCTTAAAACGGCTAGTGGCAAACCGTCAGTGGGGAGTTCAAGACGGATTTCAGTGGTGTACGCACAGCCTCGCTTTTTATTCAGTCGCCGCATTATAAAATGGTACTGTGCAAACAAATCAGAGCAATCCGAATGTCCTCTTGCAAAGCTGATATCGATCACACGCGCATGGTTTAAATCACACACACATTCACTTACATATATAACATATATGAAAGGGAGAACCATACATGTAACAACACACCTTTCAGGAGCACTGGGTCCGAGAAGGATACATACATCATAGAAATAGTAAATACAGTAGAGAGAAAAAAACAACATTTACAGTGCTCAACATATAAAAAAATGAGATCCTTAGCCAGTGTTTGGCTTTACGTCTTAACCAGAGGACGAAAAAAACAAACAATTATCTATATGACTCACACCACTATTATCTCCCTTGAGTACTCCAGACCTGATGAAGGAGGTAGAAATACAACTTTTTTTTCAGGACTTTATACTGCAGTGATTTATTTATCCTAGCACGAGTTAAATTATCAGTATTTTAGAAATCACCACTGAAAATTTTATGCTGAAACCAGCTTTCTGGACAATTCTGTGTCATTCCACAATTGTTGGATCGAACCGCATCGTGGGCGAATAGTTGAAATATTATTACTCTGTAGATTGATAGGTCTCACAAAAGCATTGAATTAAAAAAAATCCTTGTCAAGGCATGCTTTTTCCCCTTTATAATTGGATATCTTGAATCAGTAAAGAATTTGATCCCAGACACATGCTGCAGATTTTTTTTTTCGATGTGTTTTGGACATAAAAGTTACAATGGAGCCAAATAGGAAATGTAATAGTGGTACGAGATGTATATATTCAATAACGAAATGACTGCCTGATGACATTGCAGCCAGACTAAAACACTAATAAAAATACTTCAAATAATATAAACTTGTTGTTTCATTAAACAGTTAGAAATTTACACAGAGGTCATGTTTACAGGACAGAATCGCATAGCGGTTAACATAGCATGGACGAAAATAGAATCGCAGACAAATTCCATTGCGTGTTGAAGACATTTGTACACCGACATTTATTATAAACTGTATATTAAACCAAAACTATTTAAATAGAATAAAAGTGTTATATGACAACACATTATTGCTATATATTGTGTAAATATGATCTTATCAATAAACTATTAAAGCAGTTTGCCTAGCATGAACAGCAATACTATGAACAACTAGTCTGTATTATAATATTTGTTCATATCTCGTGTGTTTCATTGTGGGTAAACTCTTATTTAAATTAGTAAAATAAATAATGAAGTTTAACGCCATTTTCAACACATGTTCAGTTTTATTGGTAGAGGTATTCCTCAGAAAAAAATCTGAGTAGGACCACCCTACTTCCGCAAGTAACTGTCAAATTTTCTCACATAATTTTTGGAACAAGCGAGAATCGAAGATACGCCCTTAGCGGTGAGAGACAAGTGATCTTTATACCCTCCATAGAAAACTCGGCCACGGAGGACTTTTGAAATAAATTAATAGAAAGTCAATGTGTTCGATAATTCAATGTGTGTCCTGTTTAAATAATTCATTGTTTGCTTACAAATTATAAATGCAGCTTGCTGTTGTTTACACATCAGCGTTTAAATCTATTGGTTTTAGTTTGTTTTCAAAGCGTATAACGACGTCTTGTTGTCCGACACCCACTTTTGATATATGGCTTGTCGCATCTGTGGATGACGCAAACAGCATGTGGTTAAATGCAGGTCTTCGATGTAAACATGATTCACATTTTTTCCATGTACATGCACCTTTTCGTATTTCGTTTATTATTTTAGTTTTAATTTATGTATATAAATATGTTGATTAATGGGTAATGAGACATGATATTTTTTTGAACAGGGTTTAACGCCATTTTCAACACATTTCAAGTTATATATGACATATCTAGTTTTGTTGGTGGGTTCTGTAACTGACCATGGGTATTGTAAATTACTATTAATTTTGAAATTGGTCATGGTTTTAAGCATATCTTAGCGTATGTATGTACATGTAAGCCATTCAAGATAGCCGATTCCGATTACCTCAGTCTGTAGCACGTTTGACTACCAATCCAAGAGTCACGATTTCGAATCCCCGCTCAGTCATAGTTTTCGTGATAACTCATATACAACAATGGAGCCCATTATCATTTGTCTCTTACCTCTGATTCAAAAGAGAAAGTTATCAGTAACTTGTGGAGACGGGTTGTGCTCGAGTAATGGTTACCTTCCATGGCCGTAGTAAATAATGGTTAAGTAAACTGATCATATGTTAGCCCTCGATGACATAACATGACGCTAAATATTCAACCAACCAACCATTCTACATATTAAATATAAAACTTAAAATGGCAACTTACAGTATAGGTGCTCCTCTTCTATCGTTTCTGAAAAAGAAAAAAAAAGAATTGATAATAAACGTATTTTGTAATACATGTTCATACGGAACCTTTTGAAGATCTTTTATCGTTTAGTTAAACAAATCATCATAGTCTCAAAAATATATACATATATATGCCTCCAACAGGAGACGTTAAATTGAACACACATTCATTGCAATATCACAAGTTCACTCAATATACGGAATAATCATAAAAAAATGTTACATACATACAGAAGAACATACAGACAAAAGGACATACAAACAGAAGAACATACATACAGGAGAACATATATACAGGAGAACATACATACAGGAGAACATACATACAGAAGAACATACATACAGAAGAACATACATACAGGAGAAATAACAGCAAATATCAACGCCTTGGAACAACGATGTTTGTGTAATGTACGTATGTATGCAACTAAACCTGGTTTGCGGATGCGTCCCCCTAGCTACCCGCATCATAAAACGATACTGTATCGGTAAAATCATTCCTCTTACCAATGTGACAACACACACAACACGCATATCGTATAAAACGCGCATGCTCAGATAATATGTACAAAATAGAAGTTATGATATACTTGGATATACTCAATGGTGACAAAGCTGACAAACTTATTAGGGGCAGTCAAGACGCAGGAAATGACAAGTTACCAAGAGTTACAACCGGGACAGCGAGAATACAGTTTCTTTCTTCGCTGAATTTATATTTTAGACCTATAAAACATAATCATCACTGTTCATGTTTCATCGATAGTAAAACACATCATATTGACATATTGAAACGATATTTACAAATATATGCATAATCTGTAATGTAATGCATTTGAATTTAATCGGAGATTAAGTTGGATTTTAAATGTCAGCATGAATTTAAGTTTTTAATTCCTACCATTAATTTTGTTCTTGAGATACTGACTTTACTGTATAAAATACTTAACGAGATTTAAAAAAAAATGTAAAAACATGTTTACAAACATTGTTTTGAATAAACAGACAATATGTATTTGTATGAAATTGCTTGAATATGATGTAACAAGTTAATGTATTCTTAAAGATTATTGGTCATTTCCTTATTTGTGTCAGTTAAAATAATTGCTTAATAGTGAACGAATTTTCTTAATTTCAGCAATTAATCATTTTACTGTAGAAAGATTAATCAAAATTAACTTAACCTTTGAATAATTTTATTCTGTATGCTAATGAATTGTTTTATTAAGAAGTATTTTAAGTATAATTATAAACAATAATAATGCATCATTATGGCTTGAGTGCAATGTCATTTTACTGGAATTAACATCAAATTTTAATAGATCGTGTTTAAAATGATACGGTATTGGTGAAACTAGGGAAAAGATGACTTTTTTTAATAATATATTTTAAAATAGAACACATATTCTTACTATGCAATTAAACGATAAAGTCATAGCGATGAATGGGAAAGGATTGCCTTATTTTGAGCATATGTTACAATGTAGAGCATATGTTCTTATAAATGTAACACACACACACACACACACACACACACACACACACACACATTCAAAAGAAACATTTTACTTTTTATTTCACTTGTATGTCAGAGATTAATACAGGCTAATAAATGATTTTTTACACATAGCATGATCATTTCATTTTGATAGAATGACAAAACATACCAAAGTTTTTTTATTCATTTTGACTTAAAAGTGACTATATAATTAGTCTATTGTCATAACCAATATCACGTATGGTCGCCGGAGAATGTTATACATTGCACATTTAGTTGATTAAAGGAATGGATCACCGCCTCTCGGCCGGCTTATCTGTTAGTTATTGCCTGTTAACTTGGCTTGCGATTTTTTCATGTTATTTAAAGGGATTATATTGGCAAGTAACACAAACACGCTGTTTATCCAGACTTTTCCTGTATTGACGTATAACCTTAATTTACTTGAAAGTTATCAAACTATCAGTAATTGAATATTGGCCAAATAAAGTATTGCGCAATGTTTACATTGAATTCCGTAACCTTCCCGAACAAAGCCTCGAAACGAGATCGGGAACGAGTCTTCACGACGATGTCCGATGATTAATCGGAAACCCGAAAGCGGTTCGTTGAAAATGGTGAATGTAAACAAAAACAAAAACGTGGCTTCAGAAACCCGATGTTTGTAATAAAGAGGTTATGCAATTAGACACTTAAGACGCGTATATCTCTAAGTTATAAGTGTATCTTCATGCTGGGCGTGTGTATTTAGGACAGGGAATTGACGGTAATATGCCAATATAGTCCCTTTAACCATGAGTTCAACATCTTTCCACGTGCAATTCATAACAGGCCGACAACGTGCGAATCATATATTTCGCAATATCCGTGCCGTGTGCAAGTGCATGGACATACAATCCCAATTAGATAATAGCAATAAATACCCAATTGATAATTCAGTGTAAATATATTTTTTAATGAAACAGGATATATAATTCAACAGTTAGGAAACAAAACGGTATACTTTCTTTTGGAGTATAGTGTATACTAGTATGCTAAACCTTGATTAATGTAATTGACGCATTATTAGGTCTAATGTGACTTTTAACAAAATACATTACTATATATCATATATTTTGGTGACAGTGACGTTTATGTTTAGTATTACTTTTTCACAAGATCTGAAATGATACAGTGGTTTTTAGTACAAACGTTGTGTCTTTTTATGAATATATCATGACATTAACTACTAGTTTATATTTCATATGATATAAAAGGGGCCGGCAATTCATAGCCGAGTAACTCATTATTTATCTCATAGCTCAGGCTATCCGCGACTGTATGAACGTGTATTATTTCACATTTCATCAACCTTGAGATGTCTGTTTTATTAAACTTTTGTCAAATATTTATTATAAATGTTCGCATATATTTTCAATAATGAATTAGAACTTAACTATATATATATATATACGACAAATATGATATGGTATCATATTTACACAATGAGTTCCAGTATTGATGGTATATTATTTTAAGTGTTATATAGTAATTGTAGTATATAATACTATGTTAAAATATCTTTAAATATCTTCATTCAACAGCAACAACATTACGATTGGTTGAATAGTTGCAGACATTATATTATTTAAATATTGTTTAAATGAAATACTATACAAAACAGAATAAAAATGTTTAACTTAATAAAACGATGCCGGTAATGAAAGTATACCATTCATCAATGATCACTTATAGAAAAGAAACTTAATGCAATTATAGTTTCAAACTACAACCGCAATTTAGTATTAAATAAGTTACGTAAGAAAGAATATAATTACACAATAAGTCATCTGAAGGACTCAGCTGTTCAAAGACTATGTTCTGTCATGGTGTTTTAAATTCAGAATGATAACAATTTGCTCTACAATTTATAAATGACTATATCTACATTCACATTGATCATCTTGCATATTTTTCTTTACCATTGACTTAAGACGTGTTATGACTTCTATTCTGTGTTTAAATATAATTTGTAAATTGTTCATTTAGAAAAAATGAGTGTTTGTTTAAGTTCAGGACAATCTAAGCTATATAATTACGTTAAGTTAAACTGACAAATAACCCCGTATTCACAAAACATGTCAACTTAAGTATGTTCTGAAGTTTACTTTTCAAACTGTTCCATTAAATTGTTTTAATTTCTACATTTAAGGTGCTCAAAGATAAAGCTGGTGTATATCAATATAAAAGCCGTTATATTGAAAAGTTATATAAATTGATATTGTTAATTGGTTTTGTTTATGTTTGAGTGCTTTCTAATGTTTCTGGTGTTTCTGGTGTTTCTGATACTGTGTCAGATACGTATGTTTAAGTTTATCAGACTTTAGCATGGATACAAACAAAACTGCTTTGTTCTTCTAAGGCACATTGCAACATATGTTTGTACAAAAATATAATGAATAAATACAAACACAAGTTGCTCTGATCTGTTTAAACTTCGGTTTATCATTTGACATAATAATCATTGAACAAACACACACTCTCATCTTACTATCTAGTGTTTTTTTTACTACACATTTTAACAAATATGTATTTTTTTGTTTGTTTATTTGCAGTTGCAGACTTGCAAACTATTTGAAAGTTCAGTATTTGTTTACGTTCTACAGCGAAATGCTTAACAGATGTCAAGAACGCGGTTTAAAAATGACTCGTTATACATGAAAACTTATGAACTTATATGCACCGGTGGATATTCTGTTTTTAACAAACAGTACTACAGTTACTGCGTTATATGTAATAATTTCACCGTATTCCTTTTGAAATTAAACAAATAGTGCATTTTCTCCTTGAGCAAAATGAGATATGGCCTTTATACCCCACCTTAACTCTGCATTATGATATGTTCAGCAATATATATCAGTATGCGCGGGTTAAACACACGATTTATTTTCATTAATTTATCATTTAATATCCTGAAAACTCCCATCTGTCGGTATTTGACAAATCACTTTACTTATTCCAATACCATCTGTTATCATAAACATAAAAGAATACAGAACAAGATACAACTCGCTGAACGCATTTTGATAAATCGACGTTCACATTTTTTTAATTTTTTTTTAAGTATGTTCAGCGGCAGCTAACAACTGTAAATTGCAATATTCCTGTAATAGAAAATGTAATTGTAGATCGAAATAGTCATAAACTTGGAAAAAAAAGTAATTGCTTTATGTTTTATGGTGAGTGTAGCTTCGCTTTCAACATTATTCAAGTATTTTAGTTTTTCTGTTGTCTAGGCTGTTTCTTCGTCTTCTTCGGCATTGACTTTCATGGACTTCTCATGGACATCTCATTGGCTTCTCATGAACTTCTCATTGACTTCTCATGGACTTCTCATGAACTTCTCATGGACATCTCATTGGCTTCTCATTGGCTTCTCATGCATTGGCATCTCATGGACTTCTCATGGACATCTCATTGGCTCCTCATGGACATCTCATTGGTTTCTCATGAACTTCTCATTGGCTTCTCATGCATTGGCATCTCATGGACTTCTAATGGACATCTCATTGGCTTCTCATGGACTTCTCATTGACTTTTCATGCATGGGCCTCTCATGGGCTTCTCATGGACATTTCATTAGTTTCTCATTGACTTCTCATAGGCTTTTCATGGGCTTCTCATGAACATCTCATTGACTTCTCATGAACTTCTCATTGGCTTCTCATGCATGGGTCTCTCATGGGCTTCAAATGGACATGTCATTGGCTTCTCATGGACTTCTTATTGGCTTCTCATGCATGGGCCTATAATGGGCTTCTCATGAACATCTCATTGGCTTCTCATGGACTTCTAATAGGCTTTCAATGGGTTTCTCATGGACATCTCATTGGTTTCTCATGGACTTCTCATTGGCCTCTCATGCATCGGTTTCTCATGGGCTTCAAATGAACATGTAATTGGCTTCTCATGGACTTCTCATTGGCTTGTTATGCATGGGCCTATCATGGACTTCCCATGGACATCATATTGGCTTCTCATGGACTTCTCATTGACTTTTCATGCATGAGCCTCTCATGGACATCTCACTGGCTTCTCATGGACTTCTCAAAGGCTTCTAATGGGCATGTCATTGACTTTTCGTGGACTTCTCATAGGCTTCTCATTGACATCTCATTGGCTTTTCATGGACTTCTCAAAGACTTATCATGCATTGGCTTATCACGGGCTTCTCATGGACATCTCATTGACTTCTCATGTACTTCTCATAGGCTTCTAATGGGCATCTCACTGGCTGCCCATGGATTTCTCATAAGCTTCTCATGCATAGGCTTCTCATGGGTTTCTCATGGACAACTCATTGGCTTCTCTTGGACTTCTCATTGGCTTCTTATGAAAATCTCACTGGCTTCTCATGGACATCTCATTGACTTTTCATGTTCTTCTCATAGGCTTCATTTGAGCATTTCATTGACTTCTCATGGACTTCGCATAGGCTTCTCATGCATAGGCTTTTCATGCATATGCTTCTCATGCATAGACCACTCATGCATATACTTCTCATGCATAATTTTTTTTCATGCATATGTTTCTCATGCATATGTTTTTCATGCATATGTTTATCATGCATAAGCTTCTCATGCATAGTTTTCTCATGCATATGTTTATCATGCATATGCTTATCATGCATAGGCTTCTCATCGGCTTCTCATGGACATGTCATTGGCTTCTCTTGGACTTCTCATTGGCATCTCATGGATGTCACATCGGCTTCTCTTGGACTTCTCATTGGCATCTCATTGGTTTCTCATGAACTTCTTATAGGCTTTTCATGCATGTGCTTCTCATGGGTTTCTCATGGACATCTCATTTGCTTCTAATGGGTATCTCATTGACTTCTTTTGGACTTCTCATGGGCTTCTCATTGACTTTTCGTGGACATTGTACAGGAATATTCTGAAGCATACTCGCACATTTTGAAACGTTGAACACATGAGTGAGTGTCGAATATTCAATTTTAACAGGTTAAAATATATTATGACTGGTCATTCCATCTTTGCAACGATCTTAGACTGGACTGCTTCGATGGATTGTGTTCCAGATGGGAGGATGCGATGAAACATAATACTGTATTACATCCTTATTGGTGTATCGGGAAACAGACGTGCGGTAAGATGCAATATGCATCATGTGACCCATACTAACATTTGCAACCCAAGCACGCTTTGGGGACAAAGCTTCTTTTTTTTAAATGGTGAAATATTTTACGCTGATTTATTTAGTTTTATTTATTTTAATCCATATCGCATCAACTATAAAAACGTGTTTCTTGTCACTTAATGCTCGGTGTTTTCCAAGCTATAATCTGTACAAATAAGCATATTATCATAAGTGATTAAAAAGCAAACGTGTTGAAATTCGAATCGTCACCAATTGTTTCTAGACCAAAAGGTCACCAGCCATGTACATCAACATTTATTTTTCAATATTCCAAAAAAGTCCAAAAATTACAAACACAATCATACTTTTCTTTAAGTGTATTACATCATTACTACATAAGGTTTCATTAATGAGTTAATTGTCAGGAAAGTCTTAATTAGCACTTACTTTCTATTAGAAAGATTTTAGCAGCAGAAAAATAGAGATGTATTTATTGGTTACGCCATTGTTTTGAAAGTTCTTAAAATGGTCAAAATGTGACGCTGTCATGAGGTCTGACAAGTCCGAATGACATTGGACGCTGTTGGGTGACATTGGATGCTGTTGGGTGACATTGGATGCTGTTGGGTGACATTGGGCGCTGTTCGGTGACATTGGGCGCTGTTCGGTGACATTGGACGCTGTTCGGAGACATTGGATGCTGTTGGGTGACATTAGACGCTGTTCGGTGACATTGGGCGCTGTTGGGTGACATTGGGCGCTGTTGGGTGACATAGGACGCGGTTCGTTGACATTGGACGCTGTTGGGTGACATTGGGCGCTGTTGGGTGACATTGGACGCTGTTGGGTGACATTGGGCGCTGTTGGGTGACATTGGACGCTGTTCGGTGACATTGGACGCTGTTGGGTGACATTGGACGCTGTTCTGTGACATTGGGCGCTGTTGGGTGACATTGGACGCTGTTCGGTGACATTGGACGCTGTTGGGTGACATTGGACGCTGTTGGGTGACATTGGTCGCTGTTGGGTGACATTGGACGCTGTTCGGTGACATTGGACGCTGTTGGGTGACATTGGGCGCTGTTGGGTGACATTGGACGCTGTTGGGTGACATTGGGCGCTGTTGGGTGACATTGGACGCTGTTGGGTGACATTGGGCCCTGTTGTGTGACATTTGGCGCTGCTGGGTGACATTAGACGCTGCTCGGTGACATTGGACGCTGTTGGATGACATTGGGCGCTGTTCGGTGACATTGGACGCTGTTGGGTGACATTGGACGCTTTTGGGTGACATTGGGCGCTTTTGGGTGACATTGGACACTGTTCGGTGACATTGGACACTGTTCGGTGACATTGGGCGCTGTTCGGTGACATTGGACGCTGTTGGGTGACATTGGACGCTGTTGGGTGACATTGGGCGCTGTTGGGTGACATTGGGCGCTGTTGGGTGACATTGGACTGTTGGGTGACATTGGACGCTGTTCGGTGACATTGGACGCGGTTGGCTGTTCGGTGATATTGGACGCTGTTGGGTGACATTGGGTGCTGTTGGGTGATATTGGACTGTTGGGTGACATTGGACGCTGTTGGGTGACATTGGGCGCTGTTGGGTGATATTGGACGCTGTTCGGTGATATTGGACGCTGTTGGGTGACATTGGACGCTGTTGGGTGACATTGGGCGCTGTTGGGTGACATTGGGCGCTGTTGGGTGACATTGGACTGTTGGGTGACATTGGACGCTGTTCGGTGGCATTGGATGCGGTTGGGTGACATTGGGCGCTGTTTGGTGACATTGGACGCTGTTCGGTGACATTGGACGCTGTTCGGTGATATTGGACGCGGTTGGGTGACATAGGGCGCTGTTGGGTGATAATGGACGCTGTTCGGTGACATTGGACGCTGTTGGGTGACATTGGGCGCTGTTGGGTGATATTGGACGCTGTTCGGTGATATTGGACGCTGTTGGGTGACATTGGGCACTGTTGGGTGATATTGGACGCTGTTCGGTGATATTGGACGCTGTTGGGTGACATTGGGCGCTGTTGGGTGATATTGGACGCTGTTCGGTGATATTGACGCTGATATTGGACGCTGTTCGGTGACATTGGACGCTGTTCGGTGATATTGGACGCTGTTGGGTGACATTGGGCGCTGTTTGGTGACATTGGATGCTGTTCGGTGACATTGGACGCTGCTGGGTGACATTGGACGCTGTTGGGTGACATTGGGCGCTATTTGGTGACATTGGACGCTGTTGGTTGACATTGGACGCTTTTCGGTGACATTGGACGCTGTTGGGTGACATTGGGCGCTGTTGGGTGACATTGGACGCTGTTAGGTGACATTGGGCGCTGTTGGGTAACATTGGACGCTGTTGGGTGACATTGGGCGCAGTTGGGTGACATTGGGCGCTGTTCGGTGACATTGGACGCTGTTGGGTGACATTGGACGCTGTTGGATGATATTGGACGCTGTTGGGTGATATTGGGCGCTGTTGGGTGACATTGGGCGCTGTTAGGTGACATTTGGTGCTGTTGGGTGACATTGGACGCTGTTGGATGACATTGGACGCTGTTTGATGATATTGGGCGCTGTTGGGTGACATTGGGCGCTGTTGGGTGACATTGGGTGCTGTTTGGTGACATTGGCCGCTAATTGATGAAGACAAGGACTTATGGCGCATAGTAGTGCACTTTAACATGTTCAACAATACGAGAAATGAAGGGTTGTTGTCAGACTATTCGGAGTAGTGAAAAAGCAATATGGCCAACCCCCCTTTTTTTTATTACATATTATTAATTAATTCATGGTATAAGACTTGTTATAGAGATACAGTATGACGTCATATGACGTCAGTATGATCCGGAATTCGACAAATACGACTGCTTCCTGTCGTTTGAAGCCAAAAGTCGATAATTGAATTATTACTTTATCTCGATTGCAATGAAAGCTCAAAACGTTTATGAACCGCCCTCGAGACCTAGTACTGAGTATTGTTTTATAAGAGACATTGGAACGGGCAATATGTCAAAGTGCACTGAAACTTAATATATTATATTCAAATTCTATTTTTTTGAAATCCTTCCTACTTTATATGACTCATATGGAAAGGAGTGACACATGTCTTATCCACCTTTTTCGAGATTCCAACCCACGGCCCCTGCGGCGTCATCGCCTAGTACATAAATGACGACGTCTCTACCGACTGCGCCGCCGCTACAACGCCACCTTTTGTTGCGAAAGTGATAGTAAATATAGTATACCCCGTTGCGTTACACGTCTAGAACCCAGTTCTGTATGTCTCATATACAATCAAACATAAAATTAAAAATAAATAGACATAAATAGAACAATTGAAAATTGATCAGGTTATTAGAAAAAAATGTTAATTAATGAAATTGTCATTAAGTGATTTATATTGGCCATCAGACAGTCATATTGGTCCGTAGACTATGGTCATTGGTCAATAACACACTCTATGGACAAATAACCAATATGAAGACAGTCAATTGATAAAATTGTTTTATGAGTAACAGATGAATATCTGTTGAATTGAGACATTTTCAGAATCAACGATGCTGATTTCATTGATTCAGAAATGCATTTCTTTATATACAAAACAGTGAAAATTGTTGTGTGAGACATTGAAAATATTATCTTTAACCGTTAATGATAAAGGATAAAACGTGAGAAAAACGTGTTTTTTTAACTATTTTGCAGAAATTTGCATGAAACACTGCGTAAATAACTGAATTCGATAAAAAACACACTTTCCCATCATTTATGCTTAACTTTAAAATATTTGTTGTAGATATCGTGATTCAAATGTCTGCCCGGTCGCTGTCTCCGCAATGATTGAT
Source organism: Panopea generosa (assembly GCA_029582155.1). Lineage (NCBI taxonomy): Eukaryota > Metazoa > Mollusca > Bivalvia > Adapedonta > Hiatellidae > Panopea > Panopea generosa. The sequence continues at coordinate 6,149,469 of CM055907.1, forward strand.
ATACGACATATCGTCTCTTTGACTTTTGTCTCCGACCTCTCATTCAAGTGAGAAAATTGATTCGGTTATCTTAATTTATTATTCATCTAATAAAAACGATTTTCTCAAACAAAATTGCATTAACCATCATATGATAAACACTATTTTTCAAAATGAATAAACCAAAATCGTTTTCGATGAATGTGTCATTCAGTCACTTCTATATTTTTCTTCACGGTTTACGATGAAATGCCTAAATTAAATACATGTAGTTTTAATATTTTCATTTTAACTAACTAAATAAATTTCAGCATACTCAGGTGGTTTAGTTAGCGTTAACATTTGATGTATTTGTTCTTATGAACATGCGCTATGGTTAACAGTGATTTATGACGGGAACCATCCATCAATACATATCGAAATATAAAATTGTACTTAATTGTTTTGTATAATTGAACTGCCAATAATAAAACATTACACTATGTATCACTCTAAACGATGATTTATTTTAGACAACATTTAGCACAATCGTCTCAGATCATTTCACTTTCACTTTACTTCACCACCGTTTTTTTCATTGCGACTAAATTGTAACATTGAACATGGCAGCATCAGGTGTCAAAAATGAACACCCTAATAGGGCAATGGGGTTTAACGGCACTTTAAACACATTAAAGGTTATTAATTGCATATCCAGTTTTAGTGGTATAGGGATGAATCTCAGTAAAACCAACGTCCTTCCGAAACTAACTGGAAAACACTCACATTCTCATATTTTTGGAGAGAGCTCAAACCTATGATCTTAGCAGTAAGAGCGAAGTTATCTTAAGCCGTCGGCGAAGACCATTCAACCACGGAGGACACTCTCATAGGTTGATTGATTGATTGATTGATTGATTGATTGATTGATTGATTGAATATTTAGCGTCAGTTTTATTGCCAATCGAGGGATAATAGAATATCAGTTAACTTAATTACTGTTTCCTGGGATCGTGAAAGGTTGACCAGTACTCGAGCACACCCTATCTTCGCAAGTAACTGAACACTTTCCCACTTGAATCAGCGGTGAGAGACGAATGATAATTAGACCCCAAGTCGTATATCAATCATCTGGGCAGGGATTCGAACTCATGGCCCCTGGATTGATAGTCAGGCGCGTTACCGGCTGAGCTAATCGGATTCGGTCCCTCTGATAGGATTTTGATTCCAAAATGAATGGATAGCAAGAATTTGATTTTGGTGCACAAACTATTTCAGTTTGTTTAAACTACTGCCTCTTAAAGGTTTATGTCTACTCAAATGCAACTTTGCTTTGGGCTATTTGTATTGAACCGGGCACGGCTAGCTCAGTCAGAAGGACGTCTGACTATTCATGTAGGGATGAATTTGAATTTCCGTCCGGCCATACTCTTCGTGATAATTTATATACGGCACTGTGTTTCGTTATAATTCTTCCTCACGGTTGATTCAAGAGGAAAAGTTACCAATCACTTGCTGATATGTTAGAGAACTAGTTAAACTTCCAGGTCACAGGTAAATGTGGTTAGGGTAACTGATCGTCTGTTATCCCTCGATGGCATATACATTTCGCTAAATAGCTAAATATTTAAACAAACAAAAATCAATTCAACTGCAAGAATCGACATTTACAAAATAATTTGTGTATTTATCTTTAAAGGTATTTAATCAGGATTTGTCAAACCTTTAAAATTGGCTTTAACATATTCTTCCAATATATGATGCCTATATATACTCATTGGCCCTGTATTGCCAAAGGATATATAGTTAAACATGCCAAAATGATATATTAAAAAGGGATTTACTAACTTGGGCTAAGCGCCTAAGTAAGACTAGAATATATTTTCCGCTTAAAAGTGCAACATATTTTTGACGTTTTAAATGTGTTACGTGATCTCATTTTGATTATTATTTTATCCGTTATGCACAGGGGGCGGATCTGTTTCTGTTGAAATGGGTTCAACACATTATCTGAACGGGCAAGCATGTTCTTCAGTAGAGATTGAGTGCATTTTTATAAAATATAGGAGTTAAGTGGGATGAAGGCGTCCGTCGGATTTTTTAAAGAGTATATCCATAATTGATACAGGATTTCACCTTACATTAGAAAGAATCCAAATGAGCTAAGCAGTATTTAAGTGATGTTTATATTTAGAATTCGAATTTCGTTTAAAGTTTACCATTCAAATTTAAATATCAACATTGCCACATTTTGGTTGAGATGACTTACCAAACCACTCAGATTTTATTTATTATTGGTAATGAAATGCTTTATATCCTTTTTTAATAATTATTTTATTTCTAAAGATATTTAAAGAGTTTTTTTCCTGATCTACTCCGTTAAAAGCCCCAACTGCCATATAAAAGCCACAAGATAGCTCTGGGGCAGGTTTTATATAATTCGATTATACGAAGTCTGAATATACCGTACTACTTAACTTATTTTGTGTTAAACACAACGTGTTTACTAAACAATAATGTTTTTGAGATGATTAAATGTGTGTTGCACAAATAAAACAACAAAACAATTTCTTCTGTACTCATAACCTTCATAGGCTAGTTTTCCTATTTGTATATTTATATTCATGTTTATATGTATGTTTATATGCACGTTTATGTGCATGTTTATGTGCATGTTTATGTGCATGTTTATGTTTATATGTATGTTCAATGTTTATATTCATGTTTTAGGTATGTTTTTATGCATATGTGTTTGTATGTTTATATGCATGTTTATTGTATGTTGATATGTATGTTTATATGCATGTTTATATACATGGTTTATGTATGTATTTATGCATGTGTATTTGTATGTTTATATGCATGTTGATACGCATATTCATATGTATGTTTATATGCATGTTTATATGTATGTTTATAATATGCATGTTTATATGTATGTTTAAATGTACGTATATATGTACGTTTATATGTATGTTATATGTATTTTTATATGTACGTATGTGTATTTGTATGTTTAAATGTATGTTTATTGTTTGCTTTATGTATGTTTATATGCATATTTATATGCATGTTTTATGTATTTTTTTATGCATGTGTATTTGTATGTTTATATGTATGTTTATATGCATGTTGATGCACATATTAATATGTATGATTATTGTATGTAATATGCATGTTTATATGCATGTTTATATGTATGTTTATATGTATGTTTATAGAATGTTATATGCATGTTTTTATGCATGTTTATATGTACGTTTATATGTACGTTTATGTGCGTGTTTATATGTATGTTTATATGTATGTTAATATGTATATATTTTGTTTTTGTTCCTTAACTGCTTAAAAAGTTGAGTACTGTGTTCTGTGTATTAAAACGTGTGCTTTGCGGTTAGAACTAGAGATAACTACTGATACTTCGAGAGAGATAAAGTAAATGTTGAATTACATATTGTCGCCATTCTCTTCTCTATCAACTATAAATATTTGTTTACGTTTCGTAACACGAAATTGACTTTATCGCATGCCACGCACACAGATAAAAACCAGCATGGAATGTTAAGATAATTAACTGTTTGGAACACTGGCTAATTAACTCTTCATTTGATGTTAAGGTTAATTTGTATACTCGTTATTTATTGAGGTATTTTCTGTATTTTTTTTTTTATTCCAAGAGACTACAAATGGGACTGAAATATAAGCAGTTAGCTATTAAAATATGTAAATAAGTTTTGTCCATACAATAGCTTTGAAGGGGGATCTTAAATTAAAGTAATAAATACGTATCCAAATTAGTAACATCCCAAGTATGGTTAGTAAGTGAACATTCTGTTAATATCGCATATTATAATAATATCATGTTGTGATATGGTTAAAATCTCATTGTGTTATGTTGTGTTATGTTCTGTAATAGTCAATATTCACGCTGGTACATGTAGCATGTGTACCTTTGTCTGTACCGTAAACACAACAGAGGTTGGGTACATGTACATTTTTTTTCTAGTGCAATGTTCTGTACTTATATATATGTACGCATGTAAAATGTGGACCTTTGTCTGTACCGCAAAGACAACAGAAGATGGGCACAGTAATGTTCTGTACTAATATATATTCACGCAGGTAACATGTGTAGCTTTATCATCTGACCGTAAAAAGCAAATGAGGTTGGTTGCACTTGTTTTCTAGAACTAGGGCTCCCCTTTAACGTATTTGCCGAGGGGAAGTTTTCACATATTCTATTCGTCAATGATTATTCATTAAATTGTATAAGTACGATACAACTTCTACTCTTGGACGCATTTATTCATGTTCTATATACAAGTTTTTGTTTCAGAACCCTTCTTAGTCTAGCAGGACTAGTAGTCTAGTGACTACACAGATTTATCATTTTGTTATACTGGTGTGTCTGTAAAGGTTTAACATTTCAGAAATAAATATGCTATCCTGAGGATATTTATAATTTAATAAAATGTCTAGTCCTGTAAAGGTTTAAAAATTGAACTTGACATTAAACCAGCGATTTTTTTTTAAATTCAAATTATTATTTTCAAAATTTGTAACATTCTTGTTTTACACGTTGTTTTATGTTTTTGCGTAACGAACAACTGCTGTGGTAAGTATAGTTAGATTTGTATCTTAATGTGTACTTTTATATTTTTTATATTAAATTAGCTTTTAATTTCAAAAGATTTGAAAGTGATTGATATTGAAACTTTTTTTTATTTAAATCAAGAAGAATGTTACATTTGTTGTTTTACATCAAACGGGCATTTTTTTGCAATTGTCTGCCGGGGGATTTTTCGCCTGTTAAATTTATTCAGTAAAAAGTTGTTACATAGTTCGATACCTTGTTTAAGTCAATTTTTGTTGAGAATTGTTATGTTGCAGAGCCGTTTCTAGTAGCGTTGACGTCGTCCAGGGCATCGGTACATCACAAAAATAATGAAATCTTGTTTAGTTTTAACTTATTTATTTTAGTTCAATTGATAAAGAAGATCAAACGTTATGTATATGGATTATCATCGAGTCCGTTTCCTGACTAGAACTCGTACTTGGTTTTGATCTTGAGAGACCATTAGGTCGAGCGTGACTTCGAATCCACGTCCTCTTGCGTGATCAGGCATCATTCTAATAACTGCTCTACCACTCAGCTTTTATTGAAATCAGTTTGATTATGACATATGATATATGGATATAGTGGTTGGTACCCTTATTTGTAAAATTTATGATATGTTCTTCTTTTGATATGACAACAGATTATATAAAACAGTCAAACCTGTATAAGCGATCATATCTGTTAAGCAGTCACTTGTATTCATAAGCCACATTTGCTGTATCTCATTTCCATGCTTTCAGAGCAAATTAACCCGTATAAACCCGCAACAACCTGTCTTAAAACGTCACTTTTGCTCATTCAGACTGGCTGTTGAAGACAGGTGGGACAGTATTGATCAATTTAAAAGTATAATAACAGTATTTGCATTTAAATTATACTGCAACTCTTTCTATCTAAACAGAGATTTCTTATAGAATAAACATATAGTGTGTGTCAGTGAATGTGCACGCACGCAACTCGCCGATATTGCGAAACATACGATTCACCCGCTTACAGTATATCACGAAATGCAAGCGAAAAAAACATTGCATGGTTACAACACATGTTTAGTATAAAAAAATCAAAAGACATAACGTTAACGAGCGACACATGACAAATGTGCAGGCTGAGTGACAGTCAACAATCAGAAACAGTTGGGATGCTTTTATTAGTATAATACATACACGTGAAATAAAAAGTGTAAGGATTCTTTTGGAGTTGAGTGTATATGAAAAAACGATCGATACCAAAGGCAAATAAATGCAAAGACTTTGCAAGGCCAGAGTAGCAAAAGACCACTAATTGACTGGGATGAAGACGTATATCAATAGTCTATGCCCATTTAATAAAGCCGAAAGAGATATTCTCCAGCGTTTAGTTCCCATTCCTTCCAGTCGTTGCCAATCATCGAGGAAAACACGGTGGCAAACTGTAAATTAGTCAACTACCAAACATGCAGAATGTTGCAGAATCAAATATCGTCAATGTCAATGACCTGTATTGCTACGAAACCCGTCAATTGGATCAACAACAAGTCAAGACAAACCATGGCGCAGAAGTGTTGCTTTTTTTTTAATTCGGCTATTAAATCGGAGGAATTGCATTTGCAATTAAGAGGCAGTAAAGTTCAGTAAACGCATTATGCAATGTGTGACAACGGTAGTCCGGATGTAATTAGTGCACCTAGTTCTCATGAAATAAAGGATAAATGAAAACATCAAGTTGTGTTTTTGTTATTGACAGTTTGATCAGCTGGCACAAGTACATACCATTGCTGTATATTGACAAAACATATTACTTTTGTACTATGGCACTTATATGATTTATGTTAAAGACGTGTCAGTTGAACAGGTCTTGTTTTCTTTGTACAATATTAATGTGTTTGGGGATGAGTTGGTCAGCTCTTGACAGTGTTCATGGAGAGAAAGCGTTGACAGCATGCTGTGATAAGAACTGTATAATTGCTATTGTTTATACACGATATGCTGGGAGTATGCTGGTGGATCTGAGTGCAAGCAGTTAGTTAGAAAACAGATTGCGACCAAACAACATCTAAAATTATTACCTCTCTCTAAAATAAAATTGTGAAATAAATAGTTAAAAATAAAATAACTTTGTTAAAGTTATAGTCCCCAAATATAAAAATAATAAAATGCCGTAATTCCATTTTTTTAATGACACAATGTAACTCTATGTCTAGGAGGAAGGAGAGAAGAAGAGAAGTATTGGTTTTATTAAAGGCCTAAGACATTCAATAGACGTATCATGTTTGTACATGTACGCAAAAATAGCTTTAAAGAGACATGAAAACAGGTGAGTCATTAACACATCGTTGAACTTCTAACAATTATTTTAGTTTTCATTTTAAACACATACACGTTTACAGAGCATATTTACAATGGTAATAAATCTCAAGTACCGTAAATATATTCACTTTATAAGGTTCTAAAATATTATGTTGACTCACAAAGGAGGAACTTGGGGCTTAACGAAAGTTTTAAACACATGACAGTTTGTATTTGTTTGACGTTTTCAAGGTTTAATTTGACTTTTTATATAACGGTAAAAAACGGTAAAAAACACCCATGTATTAAAGGGGCTATAATGCTACCTTAAGTAAAATGACAAGACGCAATTTTTTGAGTTTTAGTGACGTATGCATAGCAGCTATTACGATTGAATATAATAACTAAATTTGAATAAGTATAAAAGTGGTCATATACCTGCCGAAAATTTAATGTCAATTTTAATTGAATGTATGAGTGGTATATGTAAAAGTTTAGTTTTGAACTTGTTAAAGAATTTAACAGACTGTGTCTATTAAAAATGCATCACCTATAACTTTCTGCTCAGTAAATGATGGAAAATTTATTGAATCACAAAAAAGCATGTCCCTTTCCAAAATAACGGTTGACTCCGTCCTTGTAGTGTATCTTATTTATGAGAAATTCGTTTATACACAGGTCGGAAATTTGTTTTTTTGTTTTTTAATTTGTCAATATTTTAACAAAACTCAATGTGGGCCAGTGTGTGACTTTATCGCTGACCGCGATTTAGTATTTGGCTAACAAAACTAAAGTATTTTAAACTGCAGAGACAGAAAACACTACAAGTTATTTAACAGAATATCCATAATATATGATGTTTGATATAAATGTGCGGTTTTATTGTGAAGATAAAAAAAATCAGCGGATATAGGTAAAGCCTATTTGATTATAAAAGCGACCATGCATTTGCAAAATGGAGTTATTTTACTTGTTTATTTCAGCCCCGTTAATGGTATGGATGATACTTGTAAAGCTTCGCTAATGTAAAATTAAAGTAGTTACTCATTTATAATTTTGCCTTAAAACTTAATCCGAATTTATAAGTGACACATTTCATAATTCTATTTAAATAAAATGGAATTTATTCCCCACCGAGTCCCATACATGGTAATAAATACAGATTAATGTAACGATAAGTGTAACTGAGATAAGAGCTTGCTAAAAACGTGATCATCTAAGTGACAAAGACCATATTTTAGATTTCACAATTTGCACTGTTCATAGCGCAGTCGACTCTCCATATATAAATTTTAAACATTGTTTTATAATGTGCGATTGATCCTCTCAAATCTAGCAGTAAACTATTCGGATACCTTTATCATCTGTTTTTTATTGAGTTTAAGTTTCTCTTTGAAGACCACATCATAGCCAACAGCTAGATGGAGAGTTGTTTTAACAGGTGAGCGTATTAATCATTGTCTCTGTGTGATCGCTGGACTGTAGCTGTACTCGGTCAGTCATGTTAAACATTTTTAACAATAAATTTTGTTTAATTCATTTCAACACAGTGAGTAATTTCTTAAACCACTCGTCTTTAAACCAAGTAACAAAATGTCACAAAATCAATGGTTCAGCTGGACGCTTTGTGACATCTCATGGACACAATGCATCGCTGAAGATACTGACATGGAATACTCGCCCATGTCTGAATCGCGTTATGCTGTAGTTGACCAACATTTTGTTGTTGGAATAGCTGCTGTTGCCACAACAATGACATATATGACATTGAATCACGTGATGCTGTAGTTGACCAACATTCTGTTGTTGGGATGGCTGCTGTTGCCACAACAATGACATACGGGACATTGAATCACGTGATGCTGTAGTTGACCAACATCCTGTTGTTGGGATGGCTGCTGTTGCCACAACAATGACATACGGGACATTGAATCACGTGATGCTGTAGTTGACCAACAGTTGTTGTTGGGATAGCTGCTGTTGCCACAACAATGACATACGGGACATTGAATCACGTGATGCCGTAGTTGACCAACATTCTGTTGTTTGGATGGCTGCTGTTGCCACAACAATGACATGCGGGACATTGAATCACGTGATGCTGTTGTTGACCAACATCCTGTTGTTGGGATGGCTACTGTTGCAACAACAATGACATACGGGACATTGAATCACGTGATGCTGTAGTTGACCAACATTCTGTTGTTGGGATGGCTGCTGTTGCCACAACAATGGCATACGGAACATTGAATCACGTGATGCTGTAGTTGACCAACATTCTGTTGTTGGGATAGCTACTGTTGCCACAACAATGACATACGGGACATTGAATCACGTGATGCTGTAGTTGACCAACATTATGTTGTTGGGATGGCTGTTGTTGCCACAACAATGACATACGGGACATTGAATCACGTGATGCTGTAGTTGACCAACATTCTGTTGTTGGGATGGCTACCATTGCCACAACAATGACATACGGGACATTGAATCACGTGATGCTGTAGTTGACCAACATTCTGTTGTTGGGATAGCTGCTGTTGCCACAACAATGACATACGGGACATTGAATCTCGTGATGCTGTAGTTGACCAACAGTTGTTGTTGGGATAGCTGCTGTTGCCACAACAATGACATACGGGACATTGAATCACGTGATGCTGTAGTTGACCAACATTATGTTGCTGGGATGGCTGTTGTTGCCACAACAATGACATACGGGACATTGAATCACGTGATGCTGTAGTTGACCAACATTCTGTTGTTGGGATGGCTACTATTGCCACAGCAATGACATACGGGACATTGAATCACGTGATGCTGTAGTTGACCAACATTCTGTTGTTGGGATAGCTGCTGTTGCCACAACAATGACATACGGGACATTGAATCTCGTGATGCTGTAGTTGACCAACAGTTGTTGTTGGGATAGCTGCTGTTGCCACAACAATGACATACGGGACATTGAATCACGTGATGCTGTAGTTGACCAACATTCTGTTGTTTGGATGGCTGCTGTTGCCACAACAATGACATACGGGACATTGAATCACGTGATGCTGTTGTTAACCAACATCCTGTTGTTGGGATGGCTACTGTTGCAACAACAATGACATACGGGACATTGAATCACGTGATGCTGTAGTTGACCAACATTCTGTTGTTGGGATGGCTGCTGTTGCCACAACAATGGCATACAGAACATTGAATCACGTGATGCTGTAGTTGACCAACATTCTGTTGTTGGGATAGCTACTGTTGCCACAACAATGACATACGGGACATTGAATCACGTGATGCTGTAGTTGACCAACATTCTATGGTTGAAATAGCTGCTGCTGCCACAACAATGACATACGGGACATTGAATCACGTGATGCTGTAGTTGACCAACATTCTGTTGTTTGGATAGCTGCTGTTGCCACAACAATGACATATGGGACATTGAATCACGTGATGCTGTAGTCGACCAACATTCTGTTGTTGGGATAGCTGCTATTGCCACAACAATGACATACGGGACATTGAATCACGTGATGTTGTAGTTGACCAACATTCTGTTGTTGGGACAGCTGCTGTTGCCACAACAATGACATACGAGACATTGAAATAGCTGAAACACGCTGTTGGTGATTTTGAGACTTTTTGTTATGAAAGTGACATTAATTTATTAATTGTTACAATTTAACTAATCGCTTATTTTTATTGAAACTTTCCGAGAACATCTCAAATAGAATATTTTAAAAGGTGTTTAATATTGATAAGATGCATTGTTTGATGTCTTTCAAAATTAAATAATGTTAAATAAAACAGATGGTAGGGTAGATTTTTTCAGTGTGCATGTATATGAAATGGTGATAATAATAATAATAATAATAATAATAATAATAATAATAATAATAATAATTATTAATAATAATAATAATAATAACAATAATAATACTTATAATATTATAATTATAAATTAATAATAATAATAATAATAATGGCAATAATAACAATATTAATAACAATATAAAAATCTTGATAATAATTATAATAATAATAATAGTAAAGTAATATTGATAATATTAATAAGTACATTACATTCTTAGATGAGAAGTTTCTGCTTTGGTGGATGCGCCTTTCGAAAGCTACGTCTCATGTCTCCAGATATATTTTCTTATCTTAGGGTATCTTATGTCGGATTACTTTTAATAAAGAAATATAATACAATGAGAATAAAACGAGATAGGGAGAAAACTTACCAACTTTCCGGCTTGAGTGGACAACCATTAATGCTACCAGCAATCCGACAATAATAATCATCACCATTAAACAAACGGCTAATACCAATCGTCTCTTTTCTCTCCAAACAAACGCACACGTTGAGTGTTCTTTTTGTTTTGTATCAAGACTCGTGGAGCTTGGTTGTTTAGGAACCCCATTATCAAAGCCATTTATCTTATCTTTGTCAACATGATGTTGTTGTATTTTAAATTGTAAATTAACTGAGCTGTCTTTTGAGGAGTTTGAGCTTGAATGTCTGCTGTGATTCCTACTTTTACTCTTTCTGTTCGACTTTGTTGAGTCGACAGAGTGTCTTTTAACGCCATCCCTTATTTCGAAATTCCGCTCATCAGATGACGTAGACGAGTCTTTTTTTTGCAAAGGGTCGTAAAATGCTTGTTTATGATTCGAATGTTCATTTATAGGAATGTCGCTATCGGAACATTGACGGATGTAGGAACAATTTCGCCTTACTTTATCACGTCCTGTATTGAGGTTTTGATCAGGATGTTTGCCTTTATGGTTTCGATTGATGCCTTTATTATCTGCCTGGTTGTGGCAATGCTGGTGTATCCTCTCTGACTGACTCCGGTTAACATATGGGGAATGTTTGTGTTTGTTTTCGGAATGACTTTTATTTCTGTCAATAATGTTGTTCTGCCTATTAACATACGCAGAGTTAACATTATCAGAATGGTGCCGATGTTTGTTAGTATTGATGTCACAGCGAGGTTCATGCTCAGGGTGTCTGCTGACATGTTCTGGATAGTGGTGATTTTTTTCTGAATGACCCCGAGGTCTTTCAAAGAAATCGGTATGGCCTTGATCATGCTCAGTGTAATCATGAATCTTTTGCGAGTGATCCTGCTCTCTGTCATTAAACTCAGTATTCGTGTGTAAATAATCAGGATGATGAGTATTTTCTGAATGAGCGCGATCTTTATCTTTATCAATATGATTGCCATGCCTCTGACCATGTTCATTTTGATTATGAATCTTTTCTTGGTGACCTCGGTGTCCATCAATATGATTGTCATGCTTTCGACCGTGCTCATTGTGGTGAGGAATTTTTTCTTGGTGACCGCGATGGTGTTGATTGTTCTTATCTGACTTACTCCGATCTCTCTCAATGTAATCGGAATGCTTATTGACATGACTAGGTTCTTCTGAAATACTTCTACTTATATGGTGGCCATTACCAAGACTTCCTTTACATCTGTTTGGAGGTCTGTGATTGTCAGAGGGTGCGTTTCGAATATCGTCCAGCTCATAAATACTGTTTTTCTTATGAAAGTCACCCCTTCTGTCATCATTACTGCTCCTGTATCTGTCAGTATGCACTCGTTCAAGAACACCTTGTCTTAAATCCGATATTGTCTTATTATTTTGAGACTCAGTACTCGAACGGTTTGAAGACGTTCGTCTTGAATTGCCCAGATCATACCGTTTATCAGTGTATATTCCCGAATCATTAGAAATCTGCCTTTCAAAAACCGAATCAATACCGTCATATTCATTCATCATAACTGATTTAAAAACAGCACAAAAACTAACTATCTTCTTTAAAGGAAATTGTATATTGTATAATGACAATCGGTCATTTCACATATTTAATTAGATAGTTTATGTGACACTAATACGGTCGGTGTTTATCGTATATCGTCCGATTAAATCCTTCCACATAAGTGTTTGTGTGCAGTCAAATATGTATCTGCTGAAGCGTAGATTAAAGAACTGAACTGAAACAAAACATGAAAATCATGACGTTGAAAATGAATAATGCGTTATAAAGAGATCCATCAAATGAGGTTTGCTTTAATTTTAGTGCTCATGATCTTAAGAAAAGTGCATACATATAGTCTTTCCGACAAAGATTTATGGTAAAATCACATTTATGTGATCATTATTATCCTCTCATCATAATTGTGGTAATTAGAAAAGTATAATTAATTCTTAGCTGAGGGTAAGAAACATCAGTCAATTCAAATATTTTTGTGCGAAGGACAAATAATATAAATATTCACAGAGGTTAAATAAATTAAGATTTTAGAATATATTAGGTTGTAAATATCAAAAGATGTATGCATCCAAAATGTTTCATAGGGAAAGGTAAATTTTCCGAAATGTTTAATTTGATATAATGATTAGTTTAACCACCATACTAGTTTTAATTGAAATTATTATTTTACACCTTTTTTTGTGTAGAATAGTCTCTGTTAAATGTTTGAATGACAAGATGTTCAAACAGAAATTGTTACAATGTATAGTGTATATTTTGATTGAATGATTAATATCTATACCTCACCTTAAGCAAATCCACGTGTTTAACTATAATTCCCAGTCATAACCCAACTTTAACAAAAACAGACTTATTCAACACCTGAATATTTCTCCTTATACGAATAAATATAACAAAATACTGACAAGCATTTCTTAATTATGTAAAATATTTGCTAATTGTATGTAGCACACTCGTTATGCAGCATGGCTAGAGTATTTATATAGTATAACTTCTATTTAAAGTTTACACACAGCCATGTCATTACAACAAGAAAGCCTGACTGAGATAGATACATATGCTTACTGAACTGTGAAGTTTTATTGTTTCAGCATGTACAGTACTCATAAAGCAATAGGGAAAACTATATCACATATTTCGTACTGTAACCTTTGTTTTCCGAATGTATTTAATGAGTTATGTACGTAAAGATGAGCGATTTATTTAATAGACCGTTTCAAGGGGTGCAGTGGTGAATTGAATTGAATTTAATGTTGGCAGTTCATGCCAGAGGTCGTTCCTGGGGGTTTGTCAAGACATAAAATATTTTGTATTTGTTCCACAAAGGTAAAAGACTCGCAAATGATTCACAAAGAGCTTGGGCTAACTGCGCACATAAGCTTAACTAATTTAGTATAAAACAAAATACAGAGTCGCTACGGGACATTTTTCACGATAAATATACAGGTACAAACCTCCGATGTAGGAGCAAGGGATGGATCCGAAATTATATAACACTAGGCTAATATTATAATATGCCATGGGCTTATTGCATTACTGCATCGTAATTAATTGGATAACACATTATAGTAATGTATACACTGTTTCCAAGTTTTAAACTATTTTCAACTGATATGTGCTGTTTAAATCATGCTTAAAATACACAAATATTCAACAAATCAGTTTAATATAGTGTTCAGATAGTCTAAAGAACCATTCATTCATTTTCATATACCAAAATGTCAGAATTTTACAAATTCAAATCGCAAAATGTTTTCTCAATCAGTAACAGTTAAACTTCGTTGGCTGATTGAATATTTAGCGTCATTTTTATGCCATCGAGGGCTAACAGACGATCAGTTAACATAATGACTGTTTTCTTTGATCCTGAAAGGTTGACCAGTAATCGAGCACACCCCATCTCCGCAAGTAACTGATAACTTTCCCACTTGAATCAGCGGTGAGAGACGAATGATAATGAGACACAATGGCGTATATCAATCATCACAGAGACTGTTGCCGAGCGGGGATTCGAACTCACGATCCCTGGATTGATAGTCAGACGCGTAACCGTCTTAGCTACTAGGGCCCAGATGGATGGAACATAGTCTATAGCTCGAACCACTTATCTGGTTCCGGCCGAATTCCTACTATGATGTGTATACATGTACATATATGATATGAGGTTGAACAATAAAAGATATTCAAATGACTTAGCAAATTACTATATTTAGTTGCAGAAACAAACATTTTTAATGATTATTAACAGACACTTTTACATTATCACATTTATTACCCATAGTCGAAAAAAGAGATTTTTAATCTCCGAGTCTCAAACTCAAATTATTGATGACTTTAGTCCTCGCTTGTAATCTATTTTTAGAATGGCGTATGTTGTAATTAGATGAGTTGTTTCGATTCTGTTTTATATTACTGTGCACAATATGAGACGTTAATAAACCATATTAAATTAGAAAATCTATTTTAAAGCAAAATCATATTTGATCTTAACATCACGAAAACATGATTATATTAAACATGAGATACGCAACAATAAAAACAAGAATTATTGTAATCGTAATAAGTGTAATACAAATAAAAAGCAAAAAATGACAATAAGGGTCACCTATTTTTGTAATAAAAATATGTGACTATCAATCCAGGGTTCGTGTGCTCGAATCCCGGCAGGGCAACAATCTCTGTGATGATTGTTATACGTCATTGTGTCTCATCATTTATTTGCGAAGATGGGGAGTGCTCGAGTACTGATTAACTTTTCAGGATCCCAGGAAAAAGTGGTTGGCTTAACTGATCGTCTTTAAGCTCTCAAGGGCATAAAATGACGCTGAATATTCAATAAATAAATAAATAAATAAATAAATAAATAAATAAATAAATAAATAAATAAATCAATCAATCAATCAATCAATCAATCAATCAATCAATCAATGTAATACTTATGTAGTCCAAACATCAATAATAATAATAATTCAATGTTAACATATTTGAATGGTCTTTTTGGACAGGTCTTCAATCTCGAAAGTATAAAACTTGGTACAGTTAGCTTTGAGAAAATCAACAATATCAGAATTATTTACATATTAACTTTGCAAATATATTTAGTAGTTTGGTATTCGCATTTGACGTAATTGGCGTTAAAGAAACTACGGTAATCGTGATTTTTTATCTTAATTTTGTTTTGACACCTACAAAACATTTTCTGTTGCAATTAGTCCAATGTCAGTTTACATAGCTTTTATATAAACTAATATATATAATAACAAACTGTGAGTTTGGTATTATATTTTCTTTCAAGTGAGTCTGTAGTACGGACCTAGCTTTCCCGACTGGGTCCGTTAAATAGCAATGTTGGGAAAGCCCCATTTGAGAACATAGATTGGTCAGTTTCTTCAACTAAAAATTTGGATGACGTCATAGTTTAGTGAACGTTCAATTGCAATGAATTGTGGGACAGGCATAGAATTCCGTACTTTTTCATTGTTTGTTAATGGCTGATTCGAGAGATATCAAGTTCTGGGAGACACTACAAGCGAGATAAAATTTAATATCAAAGCATACCGGGTACCATGATAATTGTGTGCGTATTGGGAATGCGATAACGACTACGAAAAGTGGGTGGGTTTGTACCTAAATGTATCAGTATTAATGTGTTGCTACTAATCACTGAGTTTGTTTCAGTGAATACTGTATGAACTAATATAATTTCATATTTTCATTTAATTTTCAATTATCGTTCATTGTTACTGACATGTCTTCGTACATAATATTGATGTTCAATGCGATAAAGGTGAAATTTAACTGAAACAAATTAAGCATTCTACGAATAAATTCGCATATGAATTGTTGACTTAACTCAATCAACATTGTATTAACCAAATTTTTATTACAAATCCAGACGAAGTATAAAATTGTAAAGGCTACAGACAGATTCAATCAAACATTCCACATAAAAAAATCCGCACGCAGTATAATCATACACAGTTTTAATTGTATTTTAATTGTATTTTCGGCTAATACAGTTATTTGTAGGTTTCATAGCCAACTGCTTTTCCGTATTGTCATTGGCACGTCACAGATGATTCAGTGTTATATATAGGTAAACAATGCTTATTTCCCTTAAATTAATTGTTATGAGACATATAAATAATGATGTGGTCGAGTTTGTACTCTGTGGTAAAGTATGTAATAATGATTTCTATTGGACAATTCAGTGATCAATTTCAACAAATTAAGTTAAAACGTAATACAAAATTAATTTTGTTTTCATTGAAAAGTCTGACTCATTTCTTATATTACAATTAATATGAATTTGAATAAAAGTTCACTCATACTTTTACTTCAGTTATCGATATTTTAATTTGAATTTAAACTATAATTCAGTTAAAATTTAACATATGTTAATGATATTATGAATTATAATTAAACTATATTTCAATTGATTATTTAATTTTATTATTTATTTACCAATTTGATTTTGACACACGACTATCTTACAGTTGTGTATGGTTTCAACTACATAAGCTTATTTTAATAAGCAATTCTAAATATAATTGGGGGACTTGTATGACACTCCCATAATCGTTATATCAATTATTAATTATACTAGTATTTTATTTACGATAGGTATATGCTGTCTGACTGGAGCATTTAAACTAAAGCATATCCAGACATTTCATCCAAGTATCATTTATTATCCAAAAATTTCCCGAGAGCTTATCGAGGATGCTTTAGTTATATTTGGTTAGTATGTCTAGACCGGTGATCAAATAACATCCATCTGTCTGCTTAGTTATTGTCATTAACCATTGTTCAATTGATATTTACGACTTTATTATGATTAAAGCTAAAGAATGCGTGTAGCCAACTTACATATAATTAACATTGTTCATTATCGCTTTTGTTTATTTCGTTTTTAAAATTTAGAAAAACACTCTGTTTATATTTCAAGTTATAAATATCATATTTTTCAAGTTATGTATATAACGTTTCATTTTCGTCAGCAGTCTTGCGTACTATATGTCGGCTGTAAAATGTCGGCTGTACTCAGTCATATTATTTTCGTTATTTGTGAATTTATGGAGATCATCATTTTTCTGAAAATGACATACAAGTCTTCCTTAGTCTCTGACGTTTCCTCAATCGAGAATGTTAAACTGAAATGAATAAACAGATAAATGCTTACCTGTCACATAACTCATAGCATTTTTATGCCTTCAAATCTATAACGCCATTGGTCATTCGCTAAAGCAATTAATCAATCGGCGTGCTTTTATCCCACTGTCGGCTGACAGACCAAAGTGGTAAAAGGCTGTGTCCGTGAAACAGTCAATGAATTTAACATTACTTCTTTTGACCGGACTCAATAAATTAAATTATTCTTTATCTTGGCGACGCTCTGTTTTTTCAATGGATTGTTTAATCTGAAAGTATTTAATACATTCCAAGAAGATAATCTGATATTTGTTGTGCAATATATGTGATTTAAACGATGTTCATATACCAACTAAATGAATTGATTTGGTCATTTCTTGAACATTTCTTGAACAAGGCTAAATGAAACTACAGTAAAACATGTGCAAGCGGTCACCTCTTTTACGCAGTCACTTGTCTTAAACAGCCATATTTGCTTTTTGCAATACCTATACTTTCAGAACAAATTTACCTGTATTATGCAACATCCTGTCTTAAAAGGCCACCTATGCTTCCTAAGACAGGTTTGTCTGTAATAATAAAAACATGTTTTACATGTCATTCATTCACCACAGAGATACTTCAAAGCTGCCACTACGATTATGGCAGCATAGAATTTGTTATGTCATTATAAGTGAACTTGGAACCTGTATGCAAATACAAGGGGTTTTATACATGTACGCAGTATAGGCTATTACTACTTTGGAAGAAAAATACTTCGGAGTTAAAATATATGAATTATTGAAGTTTATACGATTGTATGTATTAGAATTAAAAACAAATACAAACTACATAATTTATATACGTTAGTAACAACCATTACTAAAATATGATATAATGTTATTAATATTAATAAAATTTCAAAAAGTGCGGTGATACCTTAAGTATATTTTGTCTTCCTGGTATTAGTAAGAGTTTATTACATTTTCTTTAAAAAAACGAGATTTATTATCATTGTGTTTTATTATAATACGCTCTGATATAAATGACGTCTTTATAAATCTTAGTTTTGCAAAA
The DNA here is from genome assembly GCA_029582155.1 of Panopea generosa. Classification (NCBI taxonomy): domain Eukaryota; kingdom Metazoa; phylum Mollusca; class Bivalvia; order Adapedonta; family Hiatellidae; genus Panopea; species Panopea generosa. The sequence continues at coordinate 6,168,304 of CM055907.1, forward strand.
TTATTGCTATTTTGTCACGCTTGTCACAAAATAGCAATAATTTTGCAAAACTAAGATTAGTTTCCACATTTTATGATATTTAGGACTTAATATATGACCACTGTAAATTTCCTGGTGAAATCGAAAGTTTTATACATTATAATGAATTATATTTTAATGATTTACATAGGTTTTAACATTAGCTGATGTGTGTCGAGTCAGTAATTACCGTGCTTTATATATGAGTCAAAAGTGCTGAAAAATATCCCTTTAAACTAAATTTACTAACATCGATGTGTAATTATATATTTCTTTACATACCGTGATGTTATCCAGAGATATGAATGTACGTGTATTGTCTATTTACTTTTACTTGTAGAGTTAAGTAAAGGTTAAAACTAGAAAATTACATGTACATTCCAACACTCTTAGCGTGAAGTGTTTGTTTATTATAGTGTCACTTCTATTGAAAGGGCCAGCCACACTGGGCTTATGAGACACCTTTATGTTGTACACAGTTACTTCCCGAAAGCTATCATTGCCAGGTGTCAGGCTGTTAGACATTCGGTGCCCCTCAGTTTAACTAGCTGCTGGGTGAGCAACCGGCCGCATCAGGTAAAAATCCAAGTGCTTCCACCGGGATTCGAACCTTCGACCTCCCGCTTCTGAGGTGTACGCCTTAACCACTAGGCCACGGAAGTAGGTAGATGTTAATCTATTTTCTCGTTCCTTGGATGATTTCATTGGCTGAGGAAATTGATCTACATCTACTGTCGTCATGCCATTCTATGAAAGATCTGAGCAATGTCAATGGCTGAGTAAATAGGCCAACATCTAAAGTAATGTTCATGTATGCATTTCGAAGAAATCACAATTATGTTGTTACCAAATATACATGACTTGGACACATGTGTCAATAAAGGCAATGCAGCCTTAATTCACCTTTAACTCAGTGCGTAGGTGAACAAACGTGTTAAAATCACTCTACTATTATTATCCATGAAAATTCTGAGCCATATTTTATAAAAAAAAATATATATATATATTTCAGCTACGTCTATAATCTGTAGTTTCAGATATATACATGGAATTCAGACATCTTTGAATAGTTGTGGAATAGTTATATATATTTTAGATTAATATTCAACACTTGTGAATTGTGAATTGACTTTAATATGTTAACGTTCTATTCATGTTGACTTGTACTTGCTCATTTGTGTCGTTGTATTATTTATTTACTCTCCCGAAAATTAGATGAAATAAAAATATCAACCAATCAAAGTGTTTAATTTTCGAAAATAACTTTCAACTATCAAACAAAATATGTTTAATTGTCATGAATTTCAATGACATTTCTGAACACTCTGTTAAATATTCAACACAATCCGTGCAGTCAATTTGTCATGTACGATTTCACAATTCATTTAACTTTATTTCCTTAACAAAATTAATGCAAGTTTTGACATATGCTTTAAACAATTAAGAGGTAACAAAAACATAACACTGTGCAAAATTTATCACATGATGACATTTCTATATTCTAAATACAACATGAATGCACAAAACTCGTCATGGTTGTAATTTGTATTTTGCTATCTAAAAGGTAGATCATAAAACAAAAGTTGTGGCGGTATATTTTTTATTATTTCATCTCAAATAGCAATTTTCACAAGTTTGTATTCAAAACATTTTTCATCAAAGAATTCCCACCTACATCGCCGATTTTTTCAATATTAGCACTAAAACGTCATCTTCATATCAAACATCATACGTTATGGATATTTTGTCCAATAATAAATATTTCTTTGTTTGTCTCTGTGGTTTAAATTTCTTTAAATTTGTTGACCAAATACTCAATCGCGTCGCACGATGAAGTCACTCATTGGTCATCAACGAATAAAACGAAAAAAATGCGGACCTGTATATTCACGAATTCATCATTGATAAGATAAACTACCTGGACGAAATCAGCAACTATCTTCGAATGGGACCTTCCTCTTTCCGATTTAATAAATGTTCAACTATTTGTACATCTGTTTACTGCGGCGACTTTTTTTCTTATTTCTTTTTTCTTATCGCCTACTTTTATTATTTTTTTCACTTTTAATTTCACTCTTCATTACTTTGATTGTTCGTTTACATCCTATTGAATGTTGTAATTGCCATCTTGAATCTAATATTATTTGAATATTGAAAGGGGAAGGTCGTAACTATTGTTGCTAGAACTTGTGGCCCAACCCGTTTGCTTATAATGTTAATTATGCAATATTTTGTAATTTATCTAAAATAATCATCATTATTATTCAAATGTTTAAAAGCAGGGACTTAAATTCCACATCAAATATGGCTCACAGAGCTTGATTGACAAGAACGGATAAATGTACACCACTGACGTCAAAATGACGTAATTAAATGCTTTGCTGCACAAACGTGTTTAAATGTAGAAAAACACTATTCTTGAATCATATCGACTGGCACAAATATATGACTATTTACGATATCAGTTGATAAAAACATTATTTTCCTATATCCTACCGGCTTAAATGACATTACGACCATCTTCATAACTCGGATCCTGATAAACATTAAAGGTAAATTAACACTTTTCTTTTAGTCGAGTGTGTTTTATATACGAACTCACTCAATAGCAGGGCGTACTAATTTAAAAAAAAAACACCAACAGACAGTGCTATTTGCCTGCCTCACGCAAGAAAAAAATAAAACAGTTCGAATTTAAAAGATTTGTTAGTTTAATGTCAGCTTTACCTCTTCCTTGCTGACAAATTGAATAAATATACCATCATATTTCTGTAATTATGTAGAAAATACATCAATCATCGAATACATCTATTGTTATTAGGTTTAAACACGCATTGTCAGGCTGAACTAGTTTTAGAAATAAAACAATAAAGTACAAACTAGGACACTATGACAAATTCACACTGAATCCCACTCTTGCAAAATCTCAATTTCAACAATGTTTACTCCCATTCAGCTCCGTCCTACAAATCAAAAGTGTTTCTTTGCAAATTAAATGTAAATGCAATAATTCTCTGAATAAGAAAATTAACTGCACCTTAGGTTATTTGTACACCTTGTGTTTATTTCATAGTAAGCTGAACAACAATTCGATTTTAAAATCTAGGAGTTCTAGTTTTAGCGAAATGAAATCCGGTAATTGTTTGCTAAATTATCTTTATATTTTATACATCGTTCTGTGCTCGATGTAGTCTACCTTTTCTCTCCAGAAAACACATTTATGGGATTATATGATTTAGTATGTTTTAGCAATGTGCACTAGGTAAACTTGAACATTTTTAAGGTTGAAGTATTTGGGACTACTTTTATTCCTACACTTGTAAGTGATGACGTGATTGGTTGATTGATTGATTGATTGAATATTTAGCGTCATTTTTATGCCATCGAGGGCTAACAGACGATCAGTTAAAATAACCACTGTTTCCTGGGATCCTGAAAGGTTAACCAGTACTCGAGCACACCCCATATCCGCAAGTAACTGATAACTTTCCCACTTGAATCAGCGGTGACATACGAATGATATTGAGCCACAATGGCGTATATCAATCGTCACAGAGACTGTTGCCGACCGAGGGATTCGAACTCACGACCCTTGGATTGATAGTCAGACGCGTAACCGACTGAGCTAATAGGGCCTGGCTGACGTGATTGGGATAGGGAGACCAAGGTAATGTGAACCCATCAGCCGGGTTTAGGTATTATCCCACCAGTGATCTTTGTCAGTTATTCTATACTAAATAAAAAAAGTTTGTAGGCTTTTCATTCATAGAGAGACCCAAATGAGAGAAGTGAAACTTATATTTTACTGTTTGTCAACATCTGCACTACCAAAAAGTGATGAGAAAAAAGGGGTCATTTGTCATATAAGAGTTTGTGTTTTTTACTGTTCAGTGTGTACACTGTTGACAAAATGAAAGTAGATTTCCGAAATCATGTATTCATAATTAAATTTCCAAACATCAATTTTCGTCTAATTTCACGATTCAAACATGACAATGCTTTCAAAATATTCCGAATACCTCAATAATGCCATTCAAATAACAAAATGAACATTCAAATAAGGAGACACAAGGATTATTTATAACCACCATTAACCGGCTACCCTACGGAAACACCTCATTTTTTCCAATGGTGGTACTATGCCCTTTAAGCGTCACAGGGGCGATATTGCTGATCTTTGGAAGACGGTTGTCGCTTCTTTAGTGTGTTTGTTTTGAACTTAAGATAATTATAGGTATTTGTTAAGTTGATGCTTATGGAAAGGGCAAAGGTCGTGTCCGTTGAAAAATTACGCTTGCCGTTCAGCATTTATTTTCTTATTTTTGAAGTCAAACACCCACCGATAATTTTGGAGTTACACTAATTCGGATAAATCGATTAATATGGTTACATATACGTTAAATAAAGATCAGAAACACTGAAAGTTAGAAAAATAACTCGGTACCGGAAATGGTTTCATGGCCATGAAATCCCGCGATTTTTCCTATACCGAAGTTTGACGGAATTCATTCGCAAATGCTTTCTGTCATACATATAGTATATCATGCCATTATTTGGCAAATATGCGCCGAATCTACCTATTATCTACCTATTCCATATTGTGACAAGTTTGACAAGTTCATTTCATTTTTTGCAGGAGGTCTGAGACCCATGAAGTCGAAGAATAGTCATATATATATATGAATACATTTACATGTTGCTAAAAGAGTTAGAAAAAGTATCTATCATGGGGTTTTCTTTGCGGTTCAAAATTTCCATCCCTTGCTAGTACATTCCGCAAGTACATTCTACAAGTACATAAATGACGCATGTCAAACGAGGAGGCAATATAATTATGTTAATGTCTTTGTTTTCACCAATATGAGGTTGAATGTGTAATGTTATTATGAAGAGAAAGCGTTTATCTCTAACCTAGCGCTGCAAGTCTTGTTGATGTATAAAATCGACAATTTTACGTAAAACATTTCTCACATTAAGTTTTGCTTCATTTACATAATGTTGAGCTGTTGTTTGTTTAGATATCCACATCTTTTAGAGATAATTAGACATTAACATTTAAAAACAAGCTACAAATGAAATATTCTAGTTTTACACAATGAGAAATTAATGAATGATTTTAAATTTATGTATGTAAACAATGCATTATTAAGGGCTGGATAGTAAGCATTTTAGTTTTACATTTTTTTATTTGCTATGATATACAATTAATCATTTTGGAAGGAAGCAGATAAATATTAAAATGGATGCACAGCATCTCTTTTTCGTTAATAAATGAAATTCGAATAGTTTGATATGTCAAATCCAATAAATCGTGATAAACTCCATATTAAAATCAGAGTGGTTAACTTGGAACGAAATCCCCATTCTAAAAGTAGACACCACTTATATACTGCTTGAAAAACTTTGCATCCTCATTTGTACTCTTTTTAAGAACGGATGAAACCATTTTAACTACATGTAAACCTGTGTAACTGATTAAACTGAAATCAAAATGAAACCACGTGGCTCATTCAATAAGTCACGAAATATGCAATTTTAAGCAGGAAATCTATTTTAGTCTAACCGAAGTTAGGAAATCCCTTTTCAATATACGATTTTGGCATATTTAATTCAATATCCTATTGGCGATATGGAGTCAGTTAGAGTATATTGCCATGATATATTGGAAAAAAAACTGTTTTTAGCCAATTTCATGAATTTGAAAAATCCTGATAAATTTCCTTTAACAAAAATAACCCTATTAAACTGAGAACATATTTTGCTAAAATATTATGTCTGTGCATTATTAGGTACTGTTTGATGATGTTTTTCTGTTGTTATTGCGGACTAATTATTCAACATGTTAGGTGAAATTGCAAAAAAAAAATGCGTTTTAATCAAAAAAATGTTAGATACAAGGTTTTTATAGTATTTCGCATAAAAAAAACAACATTTGAATAATAATGCAATTGTTTCATTATAATCGAAGACAGGTTTAGTTATACGGTATTTAATGTTATTGGAAAATTGACGGAACGTTTTTCGTCATAAATTGATACGATATTCAATATTCATCCATGAATTATATTTACGTTTGGTTGATGAATTAGATGTATGTGCGCAATATTTCTGAATGTTTAATGATCAATTTAAGTTATTTCAACAAAAACGGATGGATTGAACATCGTATATAGCCCAAACCATTATCGGTTCTGGCCGAATTTCTATTTTGTTGTATATACTTGTACATGTATGGTATGATATTGAAGAAAAATGGCTCAAACAATCTTTTACTCGAACTATTTTGTCCAGTCCAGAGAGATTCGGCCTATCGACATTCTACTGTTACATATTTTGTAATACTTATACTGCCTTTTTTACTTACCGTACATATATATCTTCAAACGATGCATTGTGACTTGTGCCATTACCTTGTATGTTATTTAAGCATTTGTTAAGGGCCTCGTTGTACAAATTTCTCGTTAGTTTTTTATTTGTTCCAACGTTCTAACATGAATCAACAAATGCATTGACAATGCAATGTAAACTGCTTGAAAAGTAATTTGCACCCTGAGGACCAAATAGTTCTTAAAGTGAGTTAACCATTTCTAAAACCATTAGAATGGCAATTATTTCCCGGTATATCAGGCTTAGCTATACTCAGCAAGCCGTTATTGCCATAAAGCTATCTATAAAGACATGATCAAATAATCAAAAATGATTTTTAACTTCGCCCACGCAGCCAGGTTTAATAAAGATAATATTGTGATACAAATATGATGATCAATATGTTTTTATGTGAACTTATATTATTTCTTGGAAAATAGCTGATACTCTTTCTCACGTAAAAAGTGGACTGTACGGATGAACCGTCTAAAAGTTAGATGACTTGCATTATGACCCGATTCTGTCTGTTGTACATTATGCAAGTTGAATTAATATTGTTGTTGATAACAGTCAATACCGTGTTGTAACCTGTGAGAGTGTTACAACATTGCAATACAGAGGTCATAACACCAACTAAGAATAGACAGTTTAAGAAATATTTTACGGATGGTTAGGACCATACAGTAGTATCGGATATTCTTGCTAATATAAAATCTATAGATGTTAATAGTATTCTGCAGATACCGTTTAGGATCTGACATCGAATATTTAAACCAAGGAGTCGCAGTGCAAAAAATAATACAAACAATAGTTTGGAAATAGGTGCATTGGCTATTGGCAAAATAGCTTAATGATACGAATGCGTTAAAAATGGAAAGGTCTGATATAAACAGAATATATGGTCAATAGAAGTAACAGAAAATAATAATAAAGAAGGACAAAAGTAATATTAACTTAATTGTTTAAGATATAGTGCCCGCAATTTCTACTGGAATTTGTTAAATTGATATAAAAAATATCATCGGATAACAACCGAAGTATTTTATGAACATTTCTACAAATTAAATTAAGACATATCTCAATATCAGTGAACATGATACTAATGGTTGTGATAATGGTAAAAATTAATGATTGTGATGATAATGATGAAAATAATCAGTCAAACTGAATGAGATTACCTGATCAATATATAAAAAGATGGAATGACACACTGCAGGATTCTGAAAAATGCGCGAATGATCGTATTTTCGTATTGGAAAATATTTGAATATGTTGCCTACTGGTACGGTTATTAATATATATAAGTTTAGATGTATGAATCACAAGCATATACAGAAAAAAGGACGCCAATTTGATATAGAAATACAACAAGATTATGTAATCCATGCAATGAAAACCACATTTACATAGAAATACAACGAGATTATGTAATCCATGCAATGATCACCAGATTGATAATGAAATACAACGAGATTATGTAATCCATGCAATGATTACCACCTTGATATAGAAAAACAACGAGATCATGTAATCCATGCAATGAAAACCTCCGTGATATAAAAATACAACGAGATAATGTAACCCATGCAATGATAACCAGATTGATATAGAAATACAACGAGATTATGTAATCCATGGAATGATATCCACCTTGATATAGAAATACATGGAGATTATGTTATCCATGCAATGAAAACCGCATTTACATAGAAAAACAACGAGATTATGTAATTCATGCAATGATAACCACCTAAATATAGAAATACATACAATGCAAACAACCTTGATATAGAAATACAACGAGATTATGAAATCCATGCAATGATAACCACCTTAATATAGAAATACATCAAGATTATGTTATCCATGCAATGAAAACCACATTTACATAGAAAAACAACGAGATTATGTAATTCATGCAATGATAACCACCTCGATACAAACTACCTTGAAATAGAAATACAACGAAATTATGAAATCTATACAATGCAAACTTCTTTGATATAGAAATACAACGAGATTATGAAATCCATGCAATGATAATCAGATTGATATAAAAAACAACGATATTATGTAATCCATGCAATGCAAACTACTTTGATATAAAAAAACAACTAGATTATGTAATTCATGCAATGATAACAAACTTGATATAAAAATACAACGAGATTATGTAATTCATGCAATGATAACCAACTTACTATAGAAATACATCGAGATTATATAATCCAAGCAATAAAAACCACCTTGATTTAGAAAAACAACGAGTTATGTAATCCATGCAATGATAATCAGATTGATATAGAAATACAACGAGATTATGTCATCCATGCAATAAAAAAACACCTTGATTTAGAAAAACAACGAGGTTATGTATTCCATGTAATGATAACCACCTTATTATAGAAATACATCGAGATTATGTATTCCATGCAATGCAAACTACCTTGATATAGAAATACAACGAGATAATGTAATCCATGCAATGATAACCAACTTGATATAGAAAAAAACAACGAGATTATGTAATCCATGCAATAAAAACCACCTTGATTTAGAAAAACAACGAAATTATGTAATCCATGTAATGATAATCAGATTGATATAGAAATACAACGAGATTATGAATTCATGCAATGATAACCAACTTACTATAGAAATACATCGAGATTATATAATCCATGCAATAAAAACCACCTTGATTTAGAAAAACAACGAGATATGTAATCCATGCAATGATAATCAGATTGATATAGAAATACAACGAGATTATGTAATCCATGCAATGATAATCAGATTGATATAGAAATACAACGAGATTATGTAATCCATGCAATGATATCCACCTTGATATAGAAATACAAAGAGATTATGTAATCCATGCAATGATAACAAACTTATTATAGAAATACAACGAGATTATGTAACCCATGCAATGATAACCCCCTTGATATAGAAAAAACAACGAAATTATGTAATCCATGCAATGATAACAAACTTATTATAGAAATACATCGAGATTATGTAATCCACGCAATGATAACCCCCTTGATATAGAAAAAAAACAACGAAATTATGTAATCCATGCAATGATAACAAACTTATTATAGATATACAACGAAATTATGTAATCCACGCAATGATAACCACCTTGATATAGAAAAAAAACACGAAATTATGTAATCCATGCACTGATAACAAACTTCTTATAGAAGTACATCGAAATTATGTAACCCATGCAATGATAACCCCCTTGATATAGAAAAAACAACGAAATTATGTAATCCATGCAATGATAACAAACTTATTATAGAAATACATCGAGATTATGTAATCCACGCAATGATAACCCCCTTGATATAGAAAAAACAACGAAATTATGTAATCCATGCAATGATAACAAAATTATTATAGAAATACAACGAGATTATGTAACCCATGCAATGATAACCCCCTTGATATAGAAAAAACAACGAAATTATGTAATCCATGCAATGATAACAAACTTATTATAGAAATACATCGAGATTATGTAACCCATGCAATGATAACCCCCTTGATATAGAAAAAAACAACGAAATTATGTAATCCATGCAATGATAACAAACTTATTATAGAAATACATCGAGATTATGTAACCCATGCAATGATAACCCCCTTGATATAGAAAAAACAACGAAATTATGTAATCCATGCAATGATAACAAACTTATTATAGAAATACATCGAGATTATGTAACCCATGCAATGATAACCCCCTTGATATAGAAAAAACAACGAAATTATGTAATCCATGCAATGATAACAAACTTATTATAGAAATACATCGAGATTATGTAACCCATGCAATGATAACCCCCTTGATATAGAAAAAACAACGAAATTATGTAATCCATGCAATGATAACAAACTTATTATAGAAATACATCGAGATTATGTTATCCACGCAATGATAACCACCTTGATATAGAAAAAAAAACAACGCAATTATGCAATCCATGCAATGATAACCACGTTGATATAGAAAATTAACAAGATTATATAATCCATGCAATGATAACCACGTTGATACAGAAATACAACGAGATAGTGTAATCCATGCAATGATAACCACGTTGATATAGAAACACAACGAGATTATGTAATCCATGCAATGATAACCACGTTGATATAGAAATACAACGAGATAATGTAATCCATGCAATGATAACCACGTTGATATAGAAATACAACGAGATAATGTAATTCATGCAATGATAACCACGATGACATAGAAATACAACGAGATAATGTAATCCATGCAATTATAATCAGATTGATATAGAAAAACAACGAGCTTATGTAATCCATGCAATGATTACCACCTTGATATAGAATAAAACAAAGAAATAATGTAATCCATGCAATGATAACCACCTTGATATTGAAAATCAACGAGATTATGTAATCCATGCAATGATAAATAACTTGATATAGAAAAACAACGAGATTATGTAATCCATGCAATGATTACCACCTTGATATAGAATAAAACAAAGAAATAATGTAATCCATGCAATGATAACCACCTTGATATTGAAAATCAACGAGATTATGTAATCCATGCAATGATAAATAACTTGATATAGAAAAACAACGAGATAATGTAATCCATGCAATGATAACCACGTTGATATAGAAATACAACGAGATAATGTAATTCATGCAATGATAACCACGTTGACATAGAAATACAACGAGATAATGTAATCCATGCAATGATAATCAGATTGATATAGAAAAACAACGAGCTTATGTAATCCATGCAATGATTACCACCTTGATATAGAATAAAACAAAGAAATAATGTAATCCATGCAATGATAACCACCTTGATATTGAAAATCAACGAGATTATGTAATCCATGCAATGATAAATAACTTGATATAGAAAAACAACGAGATTATGTAATCCATGCAATGATAAACAACTTGCTATAGAAATACAACGAGATTATGTAATCCATGCAATGATAACCACCGAAATATAGAAATACAACGAGATTATGTAATCCATGCAATGATAACCACCTTGATGATGGAGTTCATTATCTTTTCCAATGTAAACGTTTTTGCAGTGAACGAAAGACATACATATATCTGAATAAAATAAAATCTTAAAAACACATAAAAACTCCAAGTGCCTATCTAGAGATTGTTTAATTTGAGGGGAAAGTACAATTTAACATTGTACTCGTGTTTATAAATACTTACATATAAATGTTGGTATATGTACAAACTTGTCATTTTTAAAATCTGTAAATAGTAGTTCAGTGATAAAGAATTATTGTAGTGACACTTTTCTCAACTTTAGGGGAGTTACGCTGTAACAGTAAATTCTAACGGAAATAGATTAAGGAATTATTATCACTTTCACTTGACTGTAAAATCACTACTGACTATGACTTAGCAGTGACATACGAAGGGTGTTCGAAATGAAACCAATACATCTCTCTATTAATACTTAATATAAAATGTTGGCTGTAAAGACATAGTTGTATATATCATTAATGGCATCGTTTTATGTGTATGTATTCCAAATTTTGCACATTCTGCAATCACTATGGTAACGTCGTATCGTAGTGATCGTAGCGAATTCTAAGCGCAAGTAGCAACAGTGTCAGAGTCATTTGACACAAATGAAAAATTTTCAGACCCCGGCTTTTAACAAATAATTTATAAATATTTCAAACATTTAATTTGCTTAAAATTAAGGTTTCTCACGATTTATTTTACTTTTTCCCTTGATGTTTTATGATTATAACCATACCAGCAATAAAATACTGTAAATGCGTTTGGTTTTATATAATTTGACACGATGTACTTTTATTTGTCAAAATGGGAACTAATTTGTAACCATTTAATTTCGTTTTATGTCAGATTAACAGCTTTCTTCTCAATTAATTGTTTCTTCTGACTCAATTATAAATAACATTTGATTATCGTTATAAAAGATACACCGAGAACACCCTTATGTCAAGAAACTTGTGTTCAGTTAAAATAGCGCTTATAATTTCATGCATGCAGTAAAATTCTGTTAAAATATTGATACTTAGTACATTGTAATAAAAATATCTAAGCTCTCTGAGTACTATAAAAATAATCTAATAGTTTTGAAAGTCGAGTTCAAAATTACATAGTCTGCGAATAAAAGAAGAAATCTAACTAAATAAGTACTAAATTTTTTTTTTCAGAAAGAAGTGATTAAAAACCTACTTATATCATTATTGTATTGATTTGTTCTTAGAACTTGACAATGATAAAGAAACCGTTTAGAAAATACTTTAGTAATAATTGTAATTTGTTACACAATTTATCATTTGATTTTTTAATTAATCTGTAAATAATGTATATTTATTAAATAATATTTTACAAAAAAATCTTTCTGTGTTCAAAACAATAGATTTATGGTGCTCTGTTGTTTTGTTGAACAACCAATGTATTATTTCTTAATCACAACTCAATTTCAGAGTAATGCCAATATAGTTATGTAGTTTTTGTATAGTATTCAGGCTTATAGATTCCTTATATATATATATCTAAGTTGTATTGTTTTTTTGTAGTTCTTAGGCTTATAGAAAGAGCATTATCTAATCTAAATAGTGTTTTATATATACTAGCGGAAAAATGTGCATGTGTAAAATGTTCATGTATCGCTCAATTTTATAAATTAAAGCTTGAAACCTTACACAGGTAAGTTGTGTATCCCTCTCGATCATTTATACTGGTCAGTGCATGAGTTGCACGGGTAGTTTGTCTGTCTGGCCAACGTCTTCGTTTTGACGTTTTTTTTTCGGCCAGCAGTCAATCGTAAACACGTTTGTCGCCTAAACCTGTGTAAAAGCATAGTGTTGATACCTATAAGACACAAAACCAGCATAATTTTGAAAAATGTCTTTGATACGCCATGCCAAAGTTGAATGAAACTGACAGATGCCGCGCCGTAGGCATGATCGAAGCTGGTGTACGTCATAATGGCGTTGCCAGACAATTTGGTGTTCATCGAAATACTGTAAACGCCTTGTGGGGACGGTACCAACAGTTTGGGATCACCAGAGACCGGCCTCGGCCAGGACGTCCACGCGTAACGTCTAATCGCCAGGATACGTACATCCGGGTCGTTCATCTCCGTGAACAACTCAGAGCTGCTATTTTTACGGCTAGAAGTATTCCTGGCCTTAGAAGAATTAGTCCCCGAACTGTACGTAATCGATTGCTTGAACGAGGCATACGTCCACGACGTCCAGCCATACGTCCTGTTCTCCAGCAACGTCATCGTGTAGCACGTTTTGCCTGGTGTAGACGACACATACACTTCACGCAACAGGACTGGGCACGTGTTCTTTTCAAGGATGAGTCCAGGTTTTTATCTCGACAGCAGCGACGGTCGTTCAAGAGTGTACCGTCGTGTTGGTGAACGTTTCCATGACAGTTGTGTGATTCAACGACGTCCATTCGGCGGAGGTAGTGTCATGGTGTGGGATGGCATCTCATCCCGTGGCAGAACAGCTCTTGTGGTTGTGGACGGCACATTTACAGGCATCAGATACCGTGACGAAATCATATGGCCTCACGTCTTTCCAATTGTGCAGCAACGTAACGCCACGCTGCAACAGTATATCGCTCGCCCGCATGTCGCGCGGGTCATCACCGACTTCTTGATCCGGAACAATGTGAATGTGCTGCCCTAGCCTGCAATGTTACCGGATATGTCGCCTATAGAACACGTGTGGGTTGAGATGCAGCGTTGCTTACGTCGCTTCCAAAATCAGCCGTTGACGTTACCTGACCTGTCACGTGCGCTTGTGAGAATCTGGATTGGTATTCCCCAGGCATTTTTCAGCATACTTGTATCAATGAAGCGTCGTTGCCAAGCATGCATCGATTCAAATGGTGGACATATACGGTATTGATGAGATGAATTTTGTTTAGAGAACGTCTCTGAAAACTGATCTTTATCCAAGACGTTGCTGATGCAATAACCATTCAATTGAGCTGGTGTTAAATAAAGGTCAGGTAAAACCCTCTTGAAATTTTTTTTGCGATTTCTTATATATCCCCAAAGTTATAGCATATTATACTCATGCACAGTTTCTTTTTTCCGCGTCACATTGACATTCGTCTCTCATCGCTGTTGGAAGTGAGAAAGATGCCAGTTATTTGAGAAGATGGGTGTGCTCGAGTACTTATTAAACTGCCCGGATCTCAGGAAATAATGGTTAGGTAAACTGATTGTCTTTTAGCACACGAAGGCATGAATCTGACGCTAATTATTCAACCAAGACAAAAAAATAACAGAAAGGATAGTAGGTTATTTTTTTATATCAATTTAAGCCTAATTACAAAAGCACTTCAATACCTTAGACAAAACTTGCATATCTCTCATGAAATCTGAAATCGACAAGAAATGTGTGCGTCTTGATTAACTTTGAGTATCAGTTTATACCAACCGTGTTTTTTTGTTGACGGGTATCACGTATGAAGATTAGAAGTGAGATGCACGCACTACAGAAAAAATGTATCTTTAAATAAGCCGAACTTTCCTATTGAGTTTATGGATTGTCATTACGATGTATTTGTTTGTGATAGTGTAAAACCGTGATGAATAATATCTGATCTATAAACTAATCCAACAGAACGCCACGTAGAAATGGAAATGGCAGGCTTTGGACTGCATGTCACAAAATAATTTACGATAAAAATGCCGTTAGTCAATTTGACAATTTCTTCATTGTTCAAATTTTGTTTGATGTTTACAATGGTTTTACTTCCGGAAATTATATCATTTATAGCAATATTTGTGTGTAATTTGGGTTAATTTGGATGAGTTATAAAAATATTATTATTAATTGATGGTTTACGTTTACGACGATTTATTTCATTAGATTTTTTTTGTGAAATGCACTCCTGATTTATTGAACTTTTCATTTGTGGTATATTTATATATCTAAAAAACATCCCTAGCTATCGAGCTTAAGCTTAAAGACTTAAACAAAAAGTAAATGAAGATTACAAAGCTGATTGTTATAAATTATCAATTTAAAATCCTCCAAAACGTGACAAAAGTGATATTTTAATCAAAGAGGTAAAATTGAATTGAAATTCATATGTTTAAATACCGCATGCATAGTGCCTGCCATACTTCACAACATCATTTCGTTCACAGCAACTCTTCTAAGATACAATGTAACCAACTTTGACAATATATTTTTTTTTATAACCCAAAAATTCTAATCTAATCATAAAAAAAAAATCACGTAACTAATTCAATACATGACACACATAATATCTATATTACATTTTATAAATGTCTGTGACACTTGTGATAATGTCTCACTATATAAAATCATAATCATAGTTCCCTAAAACCAGCGAAGTGTGTCTGTATTAAAAAATTTAACGTCTTCTAACATTTACAGTGTTGTATATTGTATGTTTGGACCTACACTCATGAAAATTCTGTGTATATTCGTAATCAATTTTCGGTGACCGATCGCAAATAATGATGTTACTGTTGATAAACCGATACCATTACATTATTTCAATCGACATCATATCGCACTTAAGAATAGCTGCACGGAAATGCGTTTAAACGCGCGAACATATCGGTGAAGATAAATGAGTGCCAGGTAAAGCCTAACGCACAATAATAGTAGTAATTTTGTACATAGTCAAAGGTTTTAAACATGTACTAATCTTACATTATGATTAATACTCAATGTACGCTATATTCTACATTACGTAAACTTTGTTAATAAGGATTTGCTTTGATTGATTGTTGAACGAATTTTTTTTTTTTTACAAACATATTTCTCTGACACAGGTGCTGTACATGTATGCGTGTGACTTATATTCAATTGGTCAATTTCTACATTTACAAATTATGTCGGTAAAATGTAACGAAATTGTAGATGTTTTCGTAAAAATGTAGTTTAACTTCAGCGCGTTTGCAGTCAGTGATATTTAATTCTTCATTATGACTAAAAACACAGAAAATAGCGATTCTTTAACCAACAATTTATTGTAACATTAAAAATGAACTGTTTACCACTAATTCTGTCTTAAACAAACTTCATCCAGTTACTGCGTCAATATTTCAAATAAAACGTTATTCTCGTTCCCACGCTGGCAGTCCATTCCAGATCACTTTACGTCACCTAAAACAACAGTTAAATGAACTGTTTACCACATGGAGTAAATTACAACTGGCACTGACATACAACTTTTAAATGCTACAATAGATGTTTACATGTATTTTAACCTACCAATTACCATCTCTACGCAGTAGACTTTTTTGCCTCCTATTGGTGAATGAAATGTTGGCTGTCAAATGACGTTTACTATAGTCGATTTTTAAGATAGTATGAGGCAGTTAATTGTATGGTCGCTCTTTTGTATGTCTGCATTATCATATATATACTTATTGCTTGCATCATTTGTAATTTTGCTCCTACAGTAACGGTGTCCATAAAACTATGTGATTTTGTTGGACAATGATTTTCCTACTTTCAACACATTTTTATATGATACAATATCATTAAGGTCTTGAGGCAGTTAATACTAAAGTGGCCCCTAGACGCTCGATATGGTACCGGACCGACTGTTTTTTTTTTTTTTTTCCGGTTATTGCAGTGTCGAGCAAGGAAACAGAGGTTTCCATCATAAACCTTAGTACGACTCCGGGAGAGATCGGACATATAAAAAAGCCAATTTTGATATATTTCATTTTCCAACTATATAATGAATAACGAACCCGTTTTCGGATAATCATAACCGCGTCACATGAAACATTTTTGATTAGTTCCATATAAAAAATATTCATAAACAAGATCTATTGCAATTTAAAGTCAGAGATTAACATGAACAGACTGGTAATATAAAACTAAACGGAATCAGTTTCGAAACTAACACTAAATAACTCACTTATGTTTTAGATGCAACTCATTTATTTCATTTGCATATTTAAATTAGTATTTATTTATTGCTTTTAATTTGTAAATCTGACGTCTAATTCTATCCAGCTCAAATAAGTGCTGGAGTCAATATTTCAATCCCTATACAGACAGGAAATAATTATCATAATCCGGCGAGATGCTGGGTGTTTGATGGATGAATATGCGGCGTAATTGTATCAGTAAGCATTTGAAAACCAATTACTCCACTGACATGTGTTATGCATAAAACATGTCTTTCCTCATCGAGTTGTTTTTTATTTTCAGATTGTGTTTTAATTTCAATCCGTGATTGATCCTCCCTGACAGAAACTCCAAGACAAGTCCTTTGTTTACTTACAAATCAATGTTCATGGATTAATCGTGGAGTCCAACTTTTTCCAAGTTATCAATGTAAGAAATATGTTCGTCACCTCCGAATTAACGTTAGTTGCGTCCAGAGCAATGTATACAATATTTGGTATTCATTTGTTAATGAAATTTCCAGCTATATTTGTGATTGGACTCGGAGCTAGAATTTTTATTTAATACATTTTAGACGATCAAATACAGAATAAAATCACGGTTAGTTTATATAATAATACGTATAATAACCCAAAATGATCATAGAAGTCTGAGTTTGACTTAGTAGGTTAAGTAGCGCATCTCGAAGCTTCGTATGGTAGATGTTCTATAAATAGTAACAACTTTCTAAACAAACACAGGAAGTAGTCCAACATTTGAGTTCCGAATCGCCGATTATTCTAATTTAGTTTGGAGATATAAACCAGCCATTTAGGACTTTTGTCCGGTACTTTGTAATATTGTTATTGTATATTTGATAAATAAGTTATTCTTTTCGTATTCATTTATCTCATAAGCCAAGCGGATGGATACATCACCGATTGCCGAACAGGCGATATAGGTTCAAATGCCTTGGTCGGCAAATATTTTTTTATTTACATTAATAGAATTACTATTTTTCCTTCAATACTCCATAAACGACTGTCCTATAAAAATATGTTAAAACAGGCAAAAAAAACCCTAATTTGTCCATGCATGTATTTGCAATTTTATCTAGCAGCGTTCTTTGTTATTTATAAATATTATTTGATAATACAACTAGAGATTGAACATTTTTTTTTAAAATCAACATTAACATAAAAAATATAAAAACTCTGAGCTAACGATGTCAAAACTTTCTTTGAAATTCATAATTGAACTTCGAGATCAAACTTTTTCAAACTATTTTATCATCTTGGAGATTAACTTTCGGGAAATATATAATAATTCAACTTGGCTGTGCAATTTTGTTTTTAATAAACAATTTCATAGAGATACTTTATATACATCTAAATCATATTGAGATTGAAGTTGTTTTCATATACATATTTCTCGATGACTGGACTTTTTTAAAGATATATAAAATGTACATGTATATTATCTTGGAGATTGGACTTTTTGAAATATATTATTGAACATAAAGATTGCATTTTCTCACAATACGTACAATAAAAGACTTTGGGGTTGAACATTTTTGAATATATTATTCAACTTGGAGATTGGCATGTTAACATATATACAACTAGATTATCTTAGCGGGTGGCATTATTTAAATACATTAAATTCACCTTATAAATTTATCTAATACAACTTGAATAAGGAATTTTTAAATAGATAGTTGAACTTAAAGGCACAACTATTTCTACTGTATGCTTCAACAATGTTTTGGGCAACATCTGACAGAAACTGTATTATTCTATTGGACCATTGTTTGCCCAGGTTTCAGTACTTAAATACTTTGATTTATTGTTCCCTGGGAAGGAAAAGAGTAATTTGCCTTTAAGTTAACCTAGACGAGTTTTATTAGCTGCCCGATTTAATATTCGTGTAATCAGCATTCAATTTTGGTATAAGGAGGAACGACAACTCTTTCAAAATTATAAGTATAACTTCAAATCGAAAAAAAAATCTATCGTCATTGATCGCACCGGTGACATTTGGTAACACTTTGGCAATAAATCGATTAATCAGAACTACAACACTAAGCTATATATTATTGTGTACTGTGTATAAATTGTTTAACAAAAGCTAGAACAGTGTTAAATGTAAGTATTGTTAATATTAACAAATAAATACTCTCGGTAAAATATTAATTAAAGTTGCAATTCACATTTTCAAAATGATTCCACAACTGAATATATAAATGAAAAAGAGTTATATTTTGTTATCATTGAAAGTGTTATTGCTTTGTAAAACACTAGGTAAATATCTATATTTTTAAATCTTCGTAATTTTAGAATTAAAGATGACAAATTGAGACAAACGCTGATTTTTGTCTTTCGAACTTACCAAGTACCTCCCTTCAGTGACGGTAGCAATATTTTTGCTCGAGAGAAATAAAGCAATGAAGATTGGTTGGACTTTGTTGAATTTGCTTAAAATTGTCATGTTTTTTTAACAGATGAGACAATGGAACATTTGTATGAGTTCTGACATGTTTTGATGACGTTGGATGCATAGTTTTTGGATGCAGTTTGAAGATGCTTAGTGGTAGACAATGATACACGGGATAAAATACCAGATAGGATGGGGTATCATTTAACTATTTGTCATTGTGAATGTGGTTTTTCCTGCATTGTTTGACCAAAAATCATTTAAACTCGCAGCCTGCAAAAGGGTAAAGGGATAAAATTTGACCTGTTGAAACATTACCTTTTTTATGATGTGACGACATGAGAAGAACGAGAGTGGGTTCGCCATCAAACCAGGTTTAAATTCCCCATGATTGCGTTTTTGCTGCTAACCCTTCTTAATCCGCTTGTTGAAATATCTTATTTTTTAACCTATGCTTGTGTGGTATTAATTATAATTATTCTGTTGATCAATTAGATTTATCATGCAGCGTTTGTGGCGGTGTCCTTTGAATAGTACGCTTTCCATTGGTCATAAATTTTCTCATTTTTGTTTTGTTTAGATATTACGTCTTGCACAATGACTTTCTAATTGAATACCTTGGTGTACGTATCAATTACAGGGCAGGGTGTGATGTGAATATAAATTGCTTTAATGAAGTTTATGTGATGGATATATCACCATTATAGCCACACAACTAACATAATAAAATGATTTATTATAATTTATTCAAATTCTAATTATTGTAATATTTCTTATGGTTCTGAAAGAGTAAATATTTAAGTTTAAAATGACTATATATTATATATGCAAAGACAAAAAAATAAAAAAAATTTTTTTCCATAATTTCCGTATATATTTTTATAAATGATTTCAATTGCATTAAATTGAAGATATTTTGTCATTTGTTATCAATTAAAATATATAAAAAACAAAAACATTTATTAAACAAACAATGTTTTTTATTGTTAACGAAAATCAGTTTGTTTTTTTAAGTGCAGTGTTTTCTCGCATTCCTTACTGTTTCGATACTTCAGTTGTAATGCCAGAAATTTAGAAGTAAAGGTGTTCCTAACGAGCGAATCTATGACCATGTCGCAGTCATTTATAATAAAGTAAGATATTAAACATACAGTAGCAACTTTAATTGGACAAAGGGTCAAATAGAGGATATTTGTTTGTTTCGGTGTAAGATCGAGTTATATACCATCAACTGATCACCAAAAGTGATATTCTTTATCATTTTTTGGATCACGAGATGGAATAACGTTTGGTGTTACACCAAAACAAACACATTTTTATTTTATGGATTTACATATTTTTTGTTTTACCTTAATCACCATCAGATATTATTTGAATAATAACAAAACAAATCTGTTTTTTTTCTTCTGTTTTTAAACGATGTTTTTTTTTAATCAATATGCAAGGACAAAAAAAATTTTTTTTTTCATAATTTCACTTTTTGAAACCGTGGATTACTATTAATAATCCACTGAGAAATCTCTTAATTCATCAAAAAGCATAAAATAAAATGGTGTAAACTCTTTTTACTTTCATAACATAACATAGAGAAAATGCCGAAAATAAGACATTATATATACATACAAGTATGTGGTCTACCGGAGACGTAATAGTACATTCAGAACAACATTATATTCAAGTACTATTACGGACACTTCAAATTTTGAAATACAATAAAAACAATAGAATGGTTTAAAAAAGTGACAAGAAGTGTTGACCTCTTGAAATAAGGATCGCTCGTAGTAGTTCGAAAATAGACTACCGCTTTAGGAGGTTGTGAGTGGTGTTACACATTCCATTACACCTTATAAACAGGTTCAATAAAATTGTATTTGATATTCTCTTATTTCGGTAGCATTCGGTGAATCTAAGAGAACTCCTTTATCAGATATCATTACCACTTCGAGGTCTTACTACATATTCAGATTTTGCTGTATTTTTCATGAATAACCTGAGCCTGTCTCTTTCACCATGCTTTCATTCCAACATTCAGACACGAATTTTTTATAGAGTAGTTCTTTCCTAAAGGATGAATTCATTCACACGTAATATACATACAACCTCGCCAAAATGTCCTGTATGATTTTGTTTATATACAATGGAAAATTAAATTCATTTTCTTTATTCAACTACAAGTGATGGCTGCATCTTCTCTCTTTCCGAGCCAGTGATATAGCCGATACTTTATTCTTCACATCTGCATACTATAAAATATTTGAAAATATAACAAACCGAATAACACAGTACGTTGTTTTGTGTAAGGAGTGTTTTAGCGTCATCTGCAAGAGACTCTTTAATGAGATGCTATACGATCAGTGACACAATCCTCCAAATAGTACAGCAGAGGACAACATATTATCAATGTATACATGATGAATTGAAAGAATTATTATACATAGCGAATTAAATGCATAAACTACAGTATCTCTGCAAACTCATTATTGCTTAATCAATATAAACTAGTGATATGATAAATAATGTTTTAATTAAAGTAATTACATATATTTCTCAAGTTGAATAATTCGGAATAAAAACTATTTCTAGTAAGTTCAGGAGTAGTATCATATGCAATTTTATTCATACTGTAAACAAGACTAGCAAATGATCGTAAAATGATCTAAGCTAAACACTTAATGAACTTTTTGACGTAACTTCAAACTCAACACTAAAAAGTTCTGAAACTTACAAGCATTAGTGAAACAGGCCCCAGAGTTATTGCAACAGATGAAATATAATGACATGTTTAATGTTTTTGCATTTTGCCGAGACACATATTCTTTTTGCGCAAATTTGCATTGTTTATTTTTTACATTTACAATAATTCCCGGTTTAACGCATACATTAAACCGACAATGTCTGAGTTGCAATCAGTCAGTCGTATTATATGTGATTTTAATTCATTATATGGGAAAATATTATTCTTAACCATTGTTGAAAACATTTACATTATTTAAATGTTTAATTAATTCGTGTGCGTAATATTAAAGAGAAAGTCACAATTAATAAAGCGTTTAATGTGTAAATTAAGAAGTCACTGACTTATAGTATGACATGAATGAGTTTTGCTTTTTATAAAAAAACAAACCATTTCTAATTAAATACACTGATTATAAAACAACTTAAGACATTAGCTGAAGGTAAAATTGATTTTACCAGTGTGTGTTGCAGTTATAAATAATTAAGCTGGGGCATATTTCACAATATTTTTGTCGACGAAGTGTCTTTTCTTTGCAAAACAACTTAATTAATACACGAACATGCATTCAAATACGATCTGTTTAATTTCACTGACAATTTTTTCACTGTTGAAATATTTAAACAAATCGATTAGTTTATAATTAAAGTCGTTCTTGAAATTAAACGCAATTAAGTTATTGATTCTATACAATGAGGTAAGATGAAAAGGGTCGGTATAATATCATTTGTCCACTGGAATCGAAATACAATACTAATTTTGTTCTGAGATGGTATAAGTCATTATGACATCATTGGTACATGTATACTGACATAGGAATATGCAATCTGAAACTATTTGTACACTTAAATAGACACTATACAAGTGTATATCAGTTTTATATTTAAATAAACATAGTCAATGTGACATCGTTTGTATATTTACCTGGGACTTATCAGTATGACTAGTCATAATAAGTTTGAAATAGTCAACGTGACACACTTTTATACTAAAAGGGAAATAGTGAGTACGATAATGTTTGCATGTTTAAATGAAAATAGTTGATACGATATCATTATCATACTAAGCAGAAAATAGTCATCATAATACGATTTGTATACTAAGGTAGAAATATACATTAAAATATCAAATGTAAAATAGAATCAGTCAACTTGATATTATTTGTATACTACCATGGTTACAATCCATATATTATTCTTTGAATATTGAGTATAAATATATTATTTGACCCTTAAATTGAAAATATTAAAACTTAGATTTAATGTTATGATGAAATTTTCAAGATCATAAACGTCATTTAATCATTTTAAATAGAAAAAATATTAGTACAACAAAAGTTGAAGAAGGTCTAAAATTTGGATATTGAGTAAAGCTGCTGTCAGGTACCTATTCCTTTGAAGATTCGTTTAGTTCGAAAAACACATCTCTCTTAATACCGCTGTGCGGTAATAATGTATTAATGAAATGTCCCTATATGGACTCCCTCTAACAGATGAAGCAAAACATATGTTCCAATTTAATTTGCACTCATTTTGTTTTCGTATCTGGTTAAAACAACACTAATAATGTTGAATTAAAATATTTCTAATCTATCATTAATAGATTGCACCGATTTACGTCTGCAAATTCATATATAAACACTTTTTTTACTATTTATAATTTTGCCCAAAGGTGTGTTACTTAGTACGCACATTTGGATTATGATTGCTTGGATAGGAATATGTCGGGAACCTGGAAATACTAGTGAAGACCTAGCCCCATGGTTCGTATTCACCAGCCATTCTTGAGGATAATTTTAGCCTTAAGCTTGAAATTCTAAATTTCAAAAACAGATTTCTAGTTTACCATGGCCGATAGCATAAGTTTGAAAGTTCATTTGTCTATACCTTAGGCATGCACGTTTTGGTCTCAAATATGGTTTTGTGCACTTGTGTATATTTCAATATCCATTCTTGAGTTCAAGTCTAAGAATATTCTTAAGAATACCAACCCAGGTTTCTGTATTTGGGAGTATCTTTTTATTATTGTTTAAACATGTAGTTTCATGAAATATATAATTTCTAATATAACAGGAATGACTCGTGCAATTATTTAAAGAATTGACTCCAGCAAATTGGATTAATATTATACATTTATGTGTTTATCTCTTCATGAGATTTAGTACCACCTTTTACAAATTGGATACTATACAGTAGAACTTCGACTGTTCGAACACGAATGGACTGGACATAATAGTTCGAGTTTTGGGTTGTTCGAGCCAAGTATTGTTCAACATCATACCTTACATGTATATGTATCGAAATAAAAATCGGCCGGGACCGGATAAGTAGTTCGAGCCATATTTGGTGTACCAGCCATCCGTTTTTGAGTCAACGAAGTTTTTCTAAAAATGATACATGTAGCTGGTATTATTCGTGCTTAAATACGTCTAAATATTTCCATAAAACATGGCACTCAAATCTATTTTAGGATCTTCTTCTGCTGTGATACGATCTGACTAAAATCAGTCGGCTGTTGGATACAGATAAAAAAACAACCATGCATGAGTTCTATTAAATCTGTAAAAACTATTTTCATAATTTATTACGTACCATACTTAACTTGTGTACCAAACCAGTCTATCAAAAATTTTAAAATTATAAAATGATGATTTCAGAAATAAGATTAGACAAGAACATGTTTTATGCATTAAAACTTTGGCCAGACTATGGAGAAAAATTAAAAATGTAAATGTATTCATTTGTCGATTGAAATGTATAACGTTTATGAATAATACGATAAAATATTCTTTAAATGAATGAAAAATGATATATTCACTTATTATACATACACCCAAGAGATATGAAAACGCAGTGTATTTAGAATGAAATTGTATAACATTATCTACAGTGATCAGTGCCTGTTGATGTTATTGGTTGTTCGCTTGAGATGCAACATATACTGAATGATTTGGAATACCCTGCATTGGTGTCATTTATTTTATTTCAAAGTAATTTTCTCTAAACCCTGTTTGACGTTTTCAAATCTCTCAAATAGTTTAGTTTGATACATGTACCTCTTATAATGTATCAGTTTACATTTATACACTTGGTTTTCCTAAATTTTGTTCTAAATATTCTTCGAATAATTAAAACAAGCCTAAATCTCTATCTGTCTATACTGCACAAGCTCAAAGTTGAGCATCACGGCAGGTGGGTTGGTTGCAACTTACATAGATCAAGCTATCAAAAAATAGCAAGTGGATCTATGAAAAGTCGCTATGAAATGTTAAACTATAAACAAGGTGTAATGGGTAGTTGTCAATAAAACGGAATTGGCAGTCTACCCAATTCAATTGTAAATTTAGATTTGAACTCTTTGATAGTCTCCAAGGACAGTCTTACATGGAAGAGAATTCTATTGTGAGATGATCCTTGGAAAGAAGGAGAATTTAAGTGAATCAGTATATGCGAGGGATATCCTATACTGAAAATGGTGAGATGAGGTTGACCTTGAGGATCGCTGGGATTGGAAATGGGACAGGTAATTGTCCTTGTCAATAAGGACAAATCCGTGATGCATTCTATAAAAAAAAATTGAACTTCATGTTGCATGACCACAAAACGTCAGTAAAGTTATTGACAGAGGTGCGTTTTTCACGTTCATTGTAATCAACATATTGTCTTCCTTGACACAGCAAAAAACAAAACACATTACCTGTCTGAAGGAAACACAAAATATATTTATCCACGTAGGAGTATATTGGCCATAAACACTACTAACAGTTGAACTTCTATTATAAACCATACTCAATTCCCCTCCCCTTTTATAATTAGGTAAATTTTATTTTATTCTCTATATTAGTAATTAATTTTCTTATTAGCAAAAAAGTAGTTTTTAGACTACCTGTCTGAATTCACTGTTTTTGTTACGTGTTGTGCTCATCCATAAGGCAATTTGTTACCCTAAAATATACTGACGACACCATGAAATATAATAATTAATCGTGGAATACCGATTACAACGTCTTAATCGTAGTATAACACGCTGATAACACGCTGATACTGACTGCAAACGGTGGTCACATACGGCACTTATTTGTGAACTTTGATTTTAACCTTTCGACATTGAAGGCAATAAAATTCCATAAAAAATATCACATTTCATTTGTTTCTTATATTGGTCATTCTTTAAACTACTCTTAAACTTATTTTCAATATAAGATATAGCAGTATCGAAACGTAATGATTGCATTGCATGGTGCTTCTCTTTGGCTGTCATTATATTTTGAAATTGAAGAAATAATAAACCAAATGTGATCTGTCCTTAGACCTCTCTTCAGAAGTTGACTAGGATGAATAGTCATATAGACTGCGTTCTACTATCATTGTAGGGCTTTCCAATTTAGACTCAGTCCAGATATGTTCAATGCGCATGCTTAATTGACAGTTACATATACGCATAACTTAAGAAATAACTTCAAGATATTGTTACGAAACATGGCAATTTCTCCAATGATTTTCAAACTTTATTAATATATTTGTGTATTGAACAACGATTAAAATTGAATAATTAATCATACATGTCTTCTTTTTTTTTAATTAAAGTGTCTGCCAATACAGCATTAAACAAAAAGTGTTTTCTTACAATATCACTACCAGTCACTTTTATAAAGACTAAATACATGATGCATGGAGGATTTAATTATATTAAAAAACGCTCACTGGCGTTAGACATGTAAAATATGCATTAAGAACTTGTTTGCTTGGTGTCAGAATATGTTTTAAATGTGTCGAGCGCTATGACATGTGTCTATGACTAGTATAACAATGCTGTTAGCATAGTAAATATATCACAAAAAATAATGAAAAGAAAAAGAAAAAGAAAATTGACTTAATTAAACGACACTGTACTGTGGATAAAACATTATTGAATGACGCCATCATACAGCAAAAATAACACAAAACAAACTCGAACAGACAGTAATCCAAATTAAAGTAATGTTTAATGTATGTGAATGTAAGCGTTGATTACAATTGGGGATAAAAACGATACTGACGTGTCTGCTGTAACGGGCAAGTAGCGTTTCTCACGAATAATTTACACTTTTTTATTCAACGTCTGGTCATGAATTCTAAACGCTAATGTGTTCAAATAAAACATCTAATTCAACAAATGTTATAAATATCATCTACGATTGACACATCTGTTACGTGTTACCGGTGTTAACGAATTATCGGTGGTAACGAATCACTTTCATTTTAACCTCTTATACATTACAAAATAAGCGGTTATTATGATTTTTAATACCATACGTTTGAAGATAAATCCTAAAACAACAACTGGAAAAAAATGCGAAACTAGAACACACTTTTCTAAATGAAATCAAAGTAAGCATCTTTAAATAATGACATTTTAATGTTCTAACCACACCACAAAAAAGAAAGAAATCCGAAAAAAGTTTTTATAAAAAAAACACACTTGTAATGCTTCATTGTCTTTCCAGGAGTAGCAAATTAGTTATGCAAATAGGGCAAGTGATTATGGGTGTTCAATATGTTTTAGATTTCTTTGTACAAATGAGCAATTTGATCTGAGGAGTGACTTTGTCGGTTTATGACAATAAATGGCCATGTGTTATTCAACGTAGGCCTAGAAATAGTGGTTGCTTCATATTTCATGCTTAGACAATTTTCATAAATAATAAGATGGTGCTCAGTACCTACAAGTCGCTACTACACATTTTTTTGCTTTCATGTTTAATGACTAATGTCTTAAACCCAACAGTTGCAATATACGGTTATGTTTTCAATATCATCTGAAAATGTTGTTCAGTGCATGGGTTGTGACATAGATGTCATAGCACAGGTTCTATCAATATAACTAACAATATATGTGCAATGTATGTTAAATGTATAAAAATCTCCAAACTTTTCACCTATATATTTCTTTTAGTTTCTAAGCATATTGAAATTGGGAATTTGGTTACCATGGATTGGGAAAAAAGATACTACTTGCCATTAGGTATAGTGCAGAATAACGGCCCAAAAATGGGCAAACGAGAGCCCTGATTCATCTTGACAGTGCCTGGAATATGTGATGAATGCCAGGGGTGGATTCATAAAGAACATGTTCTACCTGGTTTTTATACAGAATCAATCAATGATAACATAATATTTGTTTGTCACAAATGGTCATAAATATGGTGCTTACATACTATTTGCTATATTATCATACCAACTATTCAAGACATTACAGTCATTGACATATCAATTTATCTGGAAGAAGGAGCTTAATATTATATTTTAGCATTATTGACTATTGTCAAATGAAGTTTTTGTCGTGATAATTTGTCAATCGTCCATGGCCTGTCACCTGCCAATAATTCGTTTTCTAAAGACAGCGCTTTCACGTTTTATTTAGATTTATATGAAATTAATGTATATACATGAGAACAAATATTTATCTTTATTTGAAACCAATATAATCATTGAGTCTCTGACGGACATCTTGTTAACTATGAGCACATATGAATTATATCTTCTTAGCATTTACAGTACAGTAACACTATGTAACACTTCAATAAGAAACATGAGATGTTTAATGAAGAAGAAAAAAAGTATTCACAAATTATGAAACCTCAATTCGTGCTACGTAAACAGTCTATGTGAAGAATCGTGTAGTAAAATAGGTTGTACCATTTTATATGAGTATAGAGCATGCAGCCTAAACATTCAACGGACAATGATCGATATGGTTTAAGTCCATTTTTTTATATTTTGACTAACTTCTTTAATTAAAGAAAAAAGGAAAACACTAATTTGGTAACTATAAGGTGATAATTATTGTAAAGCTGATAGTTAAATATTGTATAGAACTTTTTAAACAGGTCTCAGATACTGACTCATCATAAAATATGCACGATTCGTTACTACCGTAAGTGACCCGGTATCACCTGCAAAGGCTGTGTCAATAAACAAACGCTGCAGACATTGTAAGATCGAATTCAAAATGAAAAACTTCACAGAATGCTTGAGAAATATTTGTCTTTATATGAACTGTAAACAAAACATAACTAACAATTTGAAAATTGATTTTATTGGTAATAAATAAAAAGGGATTCGTTAACACCGGCGGCACTGTAATGCTATTTAAATCCAATGAATATTATAAGTTTGAGAAACACAATTTCTTTTGTGGTTTTGTCAATTCAATATAGAATGACAGCTTCGACTGCCTGGGCCTCTATATGGTGAATAATAAATACAAATAGGCCAAATATACTGTACAAGTTAACAAACATATCAAATATTTATACAACACATACTTTCTATACTGCGAGGCACTACACACTACGAAGTGGAACGACGCGGTATATATAGCAAGTTTCAAGTTTCATTTTGCAGAATTTTTAATTTATGTTTCACTTACAAAATATAAAAACATAAAATATAAAAAGACAGTAATGTTTATGATTGTATTAGTATTTGATGTTTGTTTTTACTTGTACAATTATAATCTGCGTATGTACATGTATATGTATCATTCATCACGTAGGACGCTCAGATAGCCGACGAGAAATATGAGAATAAAAACTCAGAAACAAAACAAAAAGGAAAAATAATAATTTTATTATGTTATTTCACGCTATATGTACGAGTACCAGAGATTTGCATACTTAATGCTTTTGCGAAGTTGGTATTACAAGGAAGACATATTAAAGACAGTTTGCGTAATAAATGTACTGTTATACAATTTTGTATATTATGCCAGGTCAATTTTTATACTTTACACCATTACGTAAATATAAGATGTTCATAAAAAGACCCAACTGAAAAAAGTGAAACTTACATTCTATTGTTTGTAAACCTCTGCACTACCAAAATAAGGATGAGAAATGAAGGACTAGGTGTCATCCAAGATAATGTTATGTTCAGTGTGTACACTGTTGACAAAGTGAAAGTAGACTTCCGAAATAATGTATTCATGCCGTAATTTTCAACATAATAATTCTCTAAAATCACAATTGATAACAATACTTACAAAATGTTCAAAATACAACAATAATTCCATTTAAACAAAAATGAGCATTTAAATAAGGAATATACATGTAAAAAGACGTCGAAACAAGTATTATTTGTAACTGTCATTATGCAATTACCCCCACCGAAACCTTTCCTGTTTCCAATGGTGGTACTAGGTCCATAATGCATATTTTCTTATAGATGTACCTAGCTATCATATTATTGTTTCTCGAAGTTTAGAACAAAGTAATCATTAAAAAATCAGGAATGCATATTTGTAACGGTAACGTAAACACAACGGTTATACGAGTACAAGTTTTATTACAAATGTATTGGTAACACATTGCAAATACAGTAGTTCCATGCAATTAGACCATAAAAGCTTTTTACATTTATTCAAACACTATTTTGTGCACATCATTGGAGTAATCTGAAACCTTACTAACAGAACAAAGAAAAAAACTAAAATGCAATTTAACAATCAGGGAGTGAACACTTAACACATTCGAATGACGCCGTAACAGAATCAGGTAAATTGATAGTAAGAGATAAGATGCCATTAAGGGCTGATATCCTTTTTTATAATACAAGGCACGACAAACGTGATGATTAATGTGATTTTAGTTTCACCAATCATTTCACGTCACGTTCTGCAAGGTGGTAAAATTGAGATTGAGGAAATATATTACTGTTTTTAGTGGTTGTTGTTGCACATGTAAGGAAAACAAATTACATTGCTTTCTTGCTGCATCTGGTCTATTTATTTACATATACCACAAGTATATGAACAGCCAGTTGAATATATAGCAAATAAACGATTACGCAATTGGATTCTTTTTAACATATGCATCCTGTTTCATATGGTTACTATATTCATAAACTGACCAAAGAAGTAACATTTTAAAACTGAAAACTAACGGCTTTGTAAACGAACGAGAATAAATTTCTATAAACATTCAGTCAAACCTTTGTAAGCGGTGATCTCTATTAAGCAGCTACGTGTCTTAAGCAACCATATTTTCTAGTTCACATATCTATACTTAAAAGTAAATTTACCTGTATTAAGCAATAATCTGTCTTATAATACCACATTTGCTCCTACCCTTGACTGGCTACTACAGACAGGTGTGACAGTATATAATTAATCTATATTTGTTCACATTAAATTAGGAAATTGTGTTCATATATAAAATTTTGGGAGCCTCAACGAAGAAAGAAAGAAAACAAATAATTAAATGTAAGAATGGTAGACGTTAAACTGTTATTACGTGTGCATAAATATGATCACCAAAGTCATATCTAAAAACAAAAGTCAAAGACAAAAATAGCAAGAAAACATAACTGGTAATACAGATATACGGTAAATCACTACGAAACACATCTTCTTGCTTATGACATGCCTCCCAATACAATTACACCTGACCGAAACAAAATGCCAAACAAAAGTTTTTACGACAAATTGTAATACTTGTAATGCAGTAAGAGTTCATAAGATATGCTTATATCAATATAATTATACCGTAAGTGATTACCCACATGCTATAAAATAGTAACAAAACCTTTATGCAGTCAATATTATCTCTTCAGTTTAAGTTTTAAATCAGAGAACATATGAATTGTTAACCTTGAAACGACATACACGTCTAACTACACAGTCACGCCATTTTTTCCCACGGTGACATGAATCTTAAGCTTAAAAAAGTTTAATGTAATCTGGTTTTGAAATATTTTCAAAATGGTTCACAGTGGTTGTGATTTACTGCTGCATAGCATACACGGTAATAAGACATCAATGGTCACCGTGTTAAAAAGTGATAGGATTTCAACACATGCATGTAGTAATGGGCATTTGAGGACTTCTTGTTAGAAAAATCTCAGGGTATCACTGCACCATCGTTTTTAAAAGAAACAATTTGGTCTACTACCAGTCATTGTACATTTTCATTTGAAGATACACTCCTGCTATAAAAGATACCATGGAATTCCTAGACCTTATTTTATATAACAAAAAGAACAAACTATAAACTGTGTAGTGCGAGCTACAGCGTTATGTG
This sequence comes from Panopea generosa, assembly GCA_029582155.1. Lineage (NCBI taxonomy): Eukaryota > Metazoa > Mollusca > Bivalvia > Adapedonta > Hiatellidae > Panopea > Panopea generosa. The sequence continues at coordinate 6,200,846 of CM055907.1, forward strand.
TAAAGTCCATTTCCAGTTCATTCGACAATTAATCTCTAATTTGATTGTCACTAAATCAAATAAATACTTCAATCTATAAAACGTGTCGGGCGTTTTTGCTCATGAGATCTTGATAGAAAATTATCCTAACTGCCGTTTAACTATATGCTTTAAAGCCCAAACTGCCTTTTAAAAGCCACAAGATGGCTCTGGGGCAGGTTATATATAATTCAATACGTGATTCAAATTAGAGAACCATTTTTCAAAAGTTCACAGTCATCAATGCATTGTTTTTGTTATAATGTTGCATACTACTAAAGTATTGCTAATTCATTTAATTTGAAGAAAAAAAATCAAAAAGTGTTTGTTATATGCAGTTTGAGAAAATCTCCAACTGCCAAAAGAAATGGATAGTCTAGTGTAGCGTTGTAATTTGATAGTCTCTTCTTCAAAATATTAACTACTCTGGCAGGAAAAGTTATAGAGAAGGAGTAGGGGTGGGGTGCAGCGGGGGGGGGGGGGGGGGGGGGGGGGGTAAATCTAAATCAGATTGGCTTCAAATATAACTTTAACTTCCAAATATGAGACAAGGCAAATTGCATTTAGAAAAAAAAAACAGTTTAAATTATGTTCTGTACTCTTTTGTAAATTTCTTACATTTTCAATTAATATTCCTTTGTGTTCATACTAATATATTTTAACCTGATTGCGATTTCAGATCATTTACCATAATACATGCTCTGAAGAACTCTTTCTCAGCACTAAAGAGTAAAGTTATTGGGAAGTCATCGGGTCGAGCTGCGACTCGAACACGCAACCGACAGCATTACGGCCCCGTTAAATATTCACATATCCATGTAAATTTTAACAGAAAGTCACAGTTTTAAAGTATACATATCTAAATTTGGTAGCATACTATGATTAAATTATTGTTGTAGCATATCATATCAGGAATAAACATACTTTAAGTTAGAACATTTTAAAAATCTAGGTCTCTCTTTAAGACGTACTTTATATGCAGTCAAACCTGTGTTACTGGCCACCTGTATTAAGCAACCACTTGTCTTAAACAGACATATTTTTATTACCATTTATAAAATAGTTTTATTTAACCTGTATAAAGCAGCCACCTGCCTTAAAGGATTATTTTGCTCTTTCCCTTGAATTGCTGCTTAAAACTGGTTTGACTGTACGCTAATTTAGAAAACAAAACGGATTCTGATAATATTTCATAGAAGTGGACGATTCAAACTGTTTATTGGATAATTCATCAATCTTAACGATTTGTGTTCATCTGTTACCTATACCAGGATTGTTAATGGTATGGTAAAGCTTACCCGTGGCTGAATTAGCTGTAAACAGTCTACTTTAAAGCGATACAGCGTGAAAATTGATACGTTATGGGCCGTTTTGTCATAATTACTATCCAAATAAACTTCAAATGTTCCAATAGATATATTTTATTGTTACAAATGTGTCTGCCTCCCTACGTTATGAGTATTATATTTCTCGATTAAACTCTAATTCGATTTTTTTTTCAATCTTTTTCTGTCAATTATTTTCTTCTTTGATTCGATAACGCCACCTGTATATCATTTGAATTAGTCATAATGAACTAATCACATCCTTCAGTTCGTCAGTTGTTAAAACAGCAAATTAGATCCTTCCACTCGTCTGTTGTTGTAACAGCAAATCATGTCTTAGTAATTGCGGCGAGTCTGATAAAAAAAACTAATTTCAGTAAAATTAAGAAAAAAAAAACATCACAACTTTAATTAAAATCGTTTAAATGTTCAACTAAAATACATAGCGTATACTATTTATTTGTTATGGATGACATTTTTCAGTAAATGTATATCACGAAAATAAATGTTCAACTCCGAAATGTAGCATTTACAGGACAGCCGAGACAATATATCAAATACCAAACACAATTATACAACAAACATAATTATGAAATAAATGACAACAGAAGTTAACACTATATGATAGCCAGCGAAACAACCAAAACAATATTCAAACAATGATCAAATAATTACACACAGAGAATACAACAGAGAAAAGAAAATATGTTCGGCATTGTTGAGTCTGCACATTGAATGCATAAAGTATCTCGCCGCAAGGGGTTTATGATTTAGAGCAATCAAGAATAGTCTATACCAGAACCTGAACTCTCCCGAATCTGGTCTATTAACGACCAATTAAAAAGATCGGAATTATATGCTTGTCCTACAATCAATAACTGTTGAAGGCTTAATTTGTCCAACAATCCATAACTGTTGAACGCTTAATTAACTATGACGTCAGAAATTTTCAGTTGAAACAACTTACCAATCAACGTGCTCAGAAATGGCTTACCCACTATTGCTATTTAACGGACCCTATCGAGAAAGCCCAAATCAGAAATAAAACTGAGTCAAAGTTTCCTTTGCAATCGAGCTAAAATAAATTGATAAAAACTTATATTAGATACATTATCAGGTTAAATGAATTTTACAACAATTAAGAAAGAAATTCATCAAAATTTCAATTGAAATATTTTGCAAATGTTTTATTCACTAACGAAACACCCGATAACATTCGGTAAAAAGTGCTGGTGTGACTCTTACTTCTTTAACAGCCGCCAATATTTTGTATTACTCATACAGTAAATGTTAACGATTCCTTTTCACTTGTAAAAACATAAATGTGTTTTGTTCCTTTCGACATTTTGCGTTTGTAACATTGCCTATACATTTATTCATGCTGTAAAACATTGATAATTGAAATATTAGTTTTAGTTATTTTGACATTTTATAAAATTAATTTTGCATTAAAACCAATTAAAATGACAAACAAATTGTTAAATGCAGTGGTTCCAAGGAATTGTTATATATTACTATCTTTCGAGCGTTTAATGTACTTTTAAAATGAAGCATTGGACAAAACACGCTATTGGATAACAACAGAAGTCTAAGAATGATTTAAGATGTTATATATGGTTAGTGACTTTACAGCAATAATTTATTTTATTGATCGAAGCGACATGAAACAATTTCAATGATTTTTTTATTTACAGTGTTTCATTTTATGATGAGAAATTCGTGTAGAGAGCGAGGATGGGTATCAGTTAATTTATTTTAGCTGCTCAACATTGGCGGATTTGTTACCGCCAGCTCCCAGTGGGTATTAACCTGCATACAGAAGCCAGTCTACATATCTTGACTGTGACTCCTGCTGCAATGGTAACCTGCATACAGAAGCCAGTCTACATATCTTGACTGTGACTCCTGCTGCAATGGTAACCTGCATACAGTAGCCAGTCTACGTATCTTGACTGTGACTCCTGCTGCAATGGTAACCTGCATACAGTAGCCAGTCTACGTATCTTGACTGTGACTCCTGCTGCAATGGTAACCTGCATACAGTAGCCAGTCTACGTATCTTGACTGTGATTTCTGCTGAAATTGGCGTCCATTGAAGTTGAGCCTAAAACAATAGTTCATGACGTATTAATCTTTTAGCCTGCTTATAAAAGGTTTTACTGTAATATAGTCAATAGCATGTGTCACGCATAAAACAAATTCAGTGTCGACTCATATATCTAACATGACCTGTTCTTTTCTTTGCCAAACATGTTAATTAACAATAAAATAAATCGTGTCACCTTGTAATTGCGTGTTTGATTAAACTAAATAGGACAAATGTATTGCATCGTACCTTCTAATTAATACTAGCATTGCAACATATATTTGGAGATTAGTTAAATAGCTTATTCATTAGGTTTAATACATAATGTATCAGACACCATCAAACTGTAATATGTTTTTATATATGGTGTCTATTTCAAAACTCTCTCTACCATATCATGGTAATGTCTGATTTAATAGTGTTCAATGCCACATTGAAGTATATTGCCAGTAAAACATAAGTGTTATTTTCTGAACACTTTCAAATTATAGATCAAATTAAATGAAATACACATAAGTCTGTAAAAGAAATATTAATCTTACTTGTGGCCCGACCAAATTGCAATGTACTTGTACATATTTTGCAATAAAACGTGTTTAAATCATAACAGAAACACTTCAGTTTTCTAGAAATGACTTTGTACTCTTGAATCACGTGTAATTGAGCGAAGCAGCCGAGGAAATCGAGACAAGTGTGTCTGTGTTTTTTTATAAAAATCAACATAAAACTGAGTTTGTTTTACTACAGTTCTAAACACAGTTGCTTATGCTATATGAACTGGTATAGGATATATAAGATATATTAACTGATTTGCTACGATAGTTAGATCTCTAATATAGCAATGTACTGTTGTTTGGAACTATGTTACAATATAATTTCAATTAAAATATACCCAAAATGAACTTAAACAGTAAACAACTAGTAACTTTCGTAAACCTCCGTCAGTCAAATATTTAACAAATAATTTTACAAAAAATTCAATTAATTAGTACCAAGTATGTTTAAAAATATTGAATTATTACAAACTGACAGCAAACATGTATTAGCTGAGTGCGTAGACTATTCATTGGACACATAAAGCAACCAAAAGAAGAAGAAAAACAATCTGATCATAAGAGGGTATGAAATATACATGTAGCAAAATGGCCAAGGGCCAACAACTCACAAGGGTAGAATACAATCGTACACAAAGTAAAATTGACAATTTTAATTCTACATGAATATAATTATGAATATACAAGTATACAATATATACAAATTAAAGATTAGTTACTCAACACAAAAAAAAAACACAGCTGTTTAAAAAAAAAGTCTTTTGGTGGTATTAACACTTTTATTTTCACAGAGTTCTAACTCCTACACGTACGTTACCTACATCGCGATCTAAACTGTTCTATCTTTCAAAAGTTTGTAAAATGCACTATATACTTTCTGCGTCCGGATATTATAGATCACTCGTCACTCATCACTCGTCCCTTGCGGCGGTAGTTATATAACTGGGTTGTCTCCCCTTGAACTCTATACTGAGTATATGGCTTCACATCGCTCTGTATCGTGGTCGTATTCCGACGTCAGGAACGTCAAGTCGTCCATATGACGAATATGTGGGTTGTTGTCCTATGACTGTACTGCCACCAACTGACTTCCTGTCACGTCTATACGTCGTTATTAACGAAGCGGACACATTTCTCGCTTACATCTAAAAACGGCTAATATAAACTCAGATTTACTAGTTACTCAAATATGTAATGACATGGCGTCTATTACTTACCATCTATCAATTTCATGGTATTTTTATCAACATATTATAACAGTGCATTCAATTTTTACCATCTAACAGTTTCATGGTAGATTTATCAATATATGATAACATATCCATCAACTCTTACTTTTGCAGTTGCATGCAGTTTAAACAAAATCTCATATACGACCCTCCGTCAATCTCAACATAGCAATTATATCTTTACATAATTTAAAATTATAATATAAACAATTACATCGTAAACACAATATCAACAGCTCAAAATACGTTATCAGATTCCTCGGCCTATATTCTTACAAAACGCTTTTAAATACCGTGGATGTGTATTAAATTACATACATTACCGTCGGCCTTGATATGTACAATTTATACAACTTTACTCAGATCTGATTATGTCAAAAATATATATATATCAGACATTTAAATATAACATAATATAAAATTCACATACCCATATGCCGTTATGTACTGGAACAGTAACATGCTCAATCTTTCTCGTCACTACTACATCTTAAGATGATTCTGCTAACTGTACATTGCATTCCTAACAGAGCCAGCATTTAAAGCAAAATCGTCCACATACTTTAGTGAATTTCGTGTAAATCATGAAACAACAATTCTCAAATATCGTACGATGCCAATTTTACGCTATTAGGCCAATGTAAACCTAAATTAGTTTTATGAAAAATAAACCCGTTTAATTATTCTGACTTAATGTTATTTGATGAACTAAACTTCAAAATGATTTATTCTTAAAACAAAGAATGAAAATGTAAAAATATCTTAAAGACGTTACTCCTATCGATCTATCAATACGTTTTAACAATTCCACGCTACCTGACCTAAATATAGCCTATATCCCTACAACTGACACGTATTAGCTGACACTACTAAATTAGGCCACAATAAGCTAACTATTTTGTTACAATACAACAAACCTCATCCACCCTACTCCCAATTTATTTTTTTTTTCTTTACCATATCAACAAAGTGAACCAGAAATGAAACGAGCACTGATTCAAAATACGGGTGGCCTTTTACGTCCAACACGTGACACTTCTAATGTGATTGACAGTAATGAAATTATCAATTAGGAACACCGAACGCATCCAAAATAAGACGTAGCAGAATATGGGACTAGAGCTCTGGGCGTATCTATCGATTAATCTGTGCTGACAAGAACGCATTTACAAGCGGGAGTTGGAGCAATTGTTTTAGATGTAATTAAAAGAAAGACCCGAACACGCAATGACTATATATATAGGTCATCACATAACCTGACACAAAGAAAAAGCACAATTCTTTTCTGTTGCAAAAAAAGTGAGCTTTATTTAGTGAGTGCATCAGTAAAGAAAAAACAAATCTATATCGAGCTGACACTGGCATACAAAATAGAATATACACGTTCATTACTGAAGTTAAATGTTAATTGATATTTGTCGTTTGAATTCCAAGTCAGATTGCTTGTTAACACATTCCAGTCATTAAAGCACAACGCTGCTCGATAAAGTAATTGTGAGAAACATTGACCAGAAAGGCCGTCCTTAAAAATAAATTGTTGCTGGTGCTCCTGCCTATTCGCTCAAAATTTCCGCTACTCAAACTTTTATATTAACTTTCAAAATGTAAGTTTATTTCATTTCATGATTTATGTCAAATAAATTTTAAAATTACTATGCAAAATTAAAATTTGGCAAATAAATAGATAAGCTACATACCTACCCACATGGAAAAAAAATGGATCGGAGTACAGCAAACACGTATTCTTAAGGATCGCCTAGCATGTAGAATGACGGGTTCGTTCTGTAACTCAACACGTACGCAATTTGTTATCTAAAAACATCGTATATCTTTACTTTTGTCTTGTGAATGTTTATTTTGAATTGTACAAATAATCTTTGTGTAAATTGGCTTAGCGTGTCCATTGCACTTAGTTCAGCGAAGCCATATTCAAGAACCTCGATAACACTCGTTACTTCTTATCTTTATGGCAATCTTACATTAACTTAATATCCGGTCTCAGTGTCAAACCCACACATATCTAGTTAAGAAAAGGTTATATATGGGCTAATACTTATGTGAAATTATTTAAAATTGACGGAATCGTGATTATGATTCAAAGATGATACCTTTTGAAAAGCATTTACTCTTTAACTACAATTATAATACGGTCATTTGATCTCTTGACAGTACAATTGGCACTTTTGTACGCCTTTTATACTAGAAATTCACACATCGCTATCTTCGCACAATACGATGCATGTAGCTAGGCTATGGTAATTCATTTTGAGTAATATTTGCCATAATTTGCGTATGAATGGTACCGTTGGCATAACATATAAAAACGTATGATTACCGTATAAAAACTGCGAAATCATGTTCAACTATTTGGAAAATAGTAAGGGCAATGATTTTTAAAAGCAAAAACATTGCGATATGCTTATTATTTGTTTTTAAGGCACTTGTATGTTGTCATTTTAATAGAATTAAATAAGCAGACATATTTAAGATTGCATGCATCAAGTAAACAAGACTGTGTAGTACTACATTCCTCTACAGTGAGGAATTAATGTCTAATAAGTGACTTCAAATTGTATTCAATAAAGTTAATAACCTACTGTTACAATAAAAATCTAAGTATTTAAAGTGGCATAACCAAAGCGTCCTAACCTTTTAATTCAATAAAACAACTATACGACCAATCTTGTTATATTCCTGCATGGCAGGATCTATGAATTATAACTCAGGCTATCCGGTTCGAAGCGAGATCCGAACCCACGACCTCGGATGTGAGAGGTGTGTGGTCATTAATCGACCACGTCTAGACCACGCGGCCACGGATGATAAATTATTATTTTATAAATTATCCCTTATATTAATTGGCTTCATATTTCTGGTTGTTTCTTTTTAATGATATCTTTGTTCTTGGTTGTGTATGGTCTTATACTTTCATCTAATAAACATATCTGACCTCTTCACTATGCACAAGTTCATGTATTACATAATAAGTCGAAAAGTCGTCTCCAAAATTTCTTTGCTAAGCATAAGCTTACTTCATGCTATTTTAAAGGTTATTGTTGAATATCCCATGGCTGAGTTGTCATTTAAATACATACCTTTATCCAATAGTTCAGCATAAGTTAGCAAAAGTTTCCGTGTATATTGTATGAATAATAATCATTGATATTCCAATATAGTTAAAATTCAAATATCAACATTTCTACAACAATCGGTCTAATAAACTACTAAACTACTAAAGTCAGTTTTTTTTTTAACTTTGAAAACACAGGTTAGACAGGTAAGACAGGTATATGTACTTAATCATGGATGTAACCATAATACATATTGAGTATGTTTCTCTCCGAAATGTAAATACCCGCTTTACCTTCACTGTTCAACTATTCCAGATTACCCAAAAGTAGTCAACTGTAAACATTACCGGATATAAAGTTCAACATTCTCATGGTTATCTGCAATGTTGTAAGTCGCACTGATCTATATAATGGTCAAATAGATTCCTCCAATATTAGGACTGTCGATGGGAACAAAAATACAAGCGAAAAATCACAAGCCCCTCCCGCCTCCCTCCCATTGCATTTCATTGATATTGCACGATTTTGATTTACTGGTGTTTATTCACGTCATCAAGAGTTTCACGTCACGTTTGTCGAAGGTTGCCATGACACTATTTCAATTATTCAGTAATTTGACATCGTCGCTCTTCCAATCATGACATTGACTTTGAATTATATTGCATGTATTCTGCTCCTGGCTTGAAACACTCTAAATCAGCCTGATGTTTTTCATCATCCGATGTAAATTCAACACTTTACTTTTAATCCATAAACAACCCCATCAGGAATAGTCTAGACAAAGATAATACCGCATAAAGCCATTGATATATTCAGCAATCTTTAGTTACGTCCATGTAGTTTATGTCTTCCTGACTTTCATGTATAAGGGCAAAGAGGTATTGAATATTTTTAGATTGTTCTTGGAAAAAAGTGTACCAATTAGATATTTCCACCACTGCAAATATTATTTTGACGTGTTTCATTACATTAGTTGACATATATATATATATATATATATATATATATATATATATGTACTTATGGTGAGTTCTATCCATCTTCCATCTAGCCAAATCCCTCGCGAGGTCATAGGTCTGACACGCATCGACTGACAAAGAGAGAAAAATATTAAAAGATAAAAGAATTTGTTATCAAAATCAAGTTAAAAACAGAACATGTTTCTAGGGGGACACTGGTTCAGTCTGGTACAAAGCATGTCTGAACTGATCAGCTTCAAGAGAGACAATATTTTCAGGAGAGATTGATGAAAATATTCAATGTATATACGGCTTGAACTCGCGACATTTGGGTTGATAGTCCAAACCGTTACCATTTACGCTGTCGGAACGGACAGTAGTACACAATATATTGTTTTATAATTGATGTAACAGATAATTCTACTATCATAATACAAACACTCCTAATACGGACTGTTCCATCTAAAAATATAATGACGTAGTTTGAAAATAGCGTAATATATTGAGTTCATACTTCAGGTTAGTTTCATGACTTGCTGGTGTATATAAATCATGAATTCGCGCCAGATATGCAGACAGCGGAATTTACTGAGTTTCGTGATACATACGACCATTATTTGTATATATTGGAATCCTGTTTCTGCATAAATCGTGTTATGTCAGCTATTATTTGTTTTTATCTCCATTCAGAAATAAATGTATTGCAAGATAAAGGAATTGGACTCAAATTTAATCAAGCAACATATTTTATAGTAACCTCTTTCGTGATACAACAGGTTTTAAAGCAACGTCTTTCGTGATACATTCTACTTAAAAGTTTTGAAGTAAGTAATGGCGTAATCACAAATGTATATAGATAAAATTAATGAATGCATGCACGAATGTGACTCCATTAGCGGTTATTTTGTCAGCAAGTATTACCATCTTGTACATTAGCGCCATATTCGTCAATAACAGGAGGATAATCTAAACAGTGTGGTTGTTAGTGACAATATAGTGATATTCTAATGACGTCATGTAGAGTGACTTTTGTCTCAACAATATGACTCGTTAAGATTAATGAAATCTTTCAATATGTCATTTAGATCGATATCTAGGAATAATTATATGCAAAATACACGAACGCTTCCAATTACGATATTTAAAATCGATAATTTAATCAAGAAAATGTAAATACTACATAATACAAAACTTATTAAATAAAAAATTATGAAACTGAATAATCATGAGTTTTCAATGTTCAATCAATCTTCCTTGATGATTAATTTCAATCTAATTTCAATGTGCACGTTTATAATGACACGTATACACATATTATCATCATCTAATTCTGAATAATCAAATGATGGTTTCCTCGAGCTATGTCGTTTTGACATTCAAGTTAGTTATTCATTTTAATGCACTTTTGCAATAAAGGCAAGACATAACGAGCGTAATGATGGTTCTGAAATAGTTCCTAAGCTGAATGAATGCAACGAACTCAATAAACCGATTTCGACAAAATCAAACAAAACAGAACATGCAAATTAAAGACGCGATGCACCACGAGCATTCATATAACCCTTTATTGATATAGAACAACACATTAATGTTGAAAAGAGTGTCGAACGATATTTATTCTATCCATGATCCTGATATCTTCCGAATCAGTTTCATTAACACCCGATGAAAAGGCAGGACACTATATGTCTGTCCCACAATTCTTAGCAATTGAACGTTTACTAAACTGTGACGTCATTCAAACTTTCAGTTAAAGCAACTGACGAATCAACGTGCTGAACTTTGGTTTTCCCGGCATTGCTTTTTAACGGTCCCAATCGGGAGAGATGGGTCCTTATCATTGAATGTTAGATATTAAAATATCGACTGTTTTTAAAAGCACACCAATATTAAAGTAGGAACCACCGCTGCCAAAATACTGTTGAACATGAACCCGAAGTCAGAAATACCGATCCAGACGATATATTTACAGTAACGAGGATAACATATTTCTTTGAAAGTGTTGTGTTCTTAAAGCAGATTATTTGGCTTAAAATTCACCTCTTAAAAGAATTTATTTTCAAAAATACTTCCACTCGAGGATGCTGGCTTGGAAATAAATTCCAAATTATAAATTTTATATCTTAAAATGAAGCTGTATTTCTGTTTAGAAACCATTACTTTTGCTGCAGTCTAATTGATATGGATACATTGAAAGTTTCAACCCACAAAAATAAACAAAAATTACCTTTTTTTACATTTTTGACATAATTTTCTCATCAAGTCATACAGAGGGTAGGTATATTTTTTGGTATGTGCATATTTTGTATGTATATTTGGTATGTGCATATTTTGTATGTGTATTTGTTATATGTTTTTGGTATGTGCATATTTGGTATGTGTATTTGGTCTATGTTTTTGGTATGTGCATATTTGGTATGTGTATTTTGTATGTGTATTTGGTATGTGTGTTTGATATGTGTATTTTGCATGTTTATTTTGTATGTGTATTTTGTATGTGTATTTGGTTTTTGTATTTTGTTTGTGTATTTAGTATATGTATTTTGTATGTGTATTTGGTTTGTTTATTTGGTAAGTGTATTTTATATGTGTATTTGGTATGTGTATTTTGTATGTGTGTTTGGTTTGTGTATCTTGTATGTGTATTTGGTTTGTGTATTTGGTATGTGTATTTGGTATGTGTATGTCGTATGTGTATTTGGTATGTGTATTTTGTATGTGTATTTGGTTTGTGTATTTGGTTTGTGTATTTGGTTTGTGTATTTGGTATATATATTTGGTATGTATATTTGGTATGTGTATTTGGTTTGTGTATTTGGTATGTGTATTTGGTATGTTAATTTGGTATGTGTATTTTGTATGTGTATTTTGTAAATATAGCCACTAATTTGTTCTTGAAACAAAAATATGTATGAAATAGTATTTTTATAGATTTATATGTGTGTAACGAAATTATTGTTGATCAAAATGTTTATTTTAAATATTAGTTTCATATTAACATGAATAATAATTAAAAGTAGATGTTAATGACAACAACGTTTTCAAAATGTTACATTTGACGTGAGTACCCCTTAAAAAACTAAACACAAAGCTTAAACGAGCAAAATACTTTTTTTCTGGATAGTTTTTATTTGAGCTTAAAATGAATTAAATTTTGGTGTTTAACTAATTAAAAACTATAGACTATCATTTTATTAGCCAACATTCTAAACAGCTTAATAACTGTTAAGTGCTAAATTATACATTGAAAAGATATTGCATTCAACTAGAATTGGAATATGAAAGCAATATGTTTGAACTTCAATTTGTTTCTAGAAATTAAAGATAATAAAGAACCAAGACATTCATGCACTATTTATCAAGTTCATTGTGTATGCAACCAGAATATTTGAATCCCGTTCACCAGCAAATCACTTGTCTGTCTCAGAATCGATTAATCAGCTCTTAGACTAAAACAATATAACGACTCAATATACGACGAAGTATATTTTCTTCAACAAAAGAGACAAGCTGATTCAGGATCTCCACGATAAGATCGTCTTAGGGAGTTCCAAGTCTGTCAAACCGACACATGTCTAGCTAAGAAAAGGTTATATATGGGCTAATACTTACGTGAAATTATTTAAAATTGACGGAATGGTGATTATGATTCAAAGATGATACTCTTTGAAAAGCATTTACTCTTTAACTACAATTATGATACGGTCATTTGATCTCTTGACAGTAACATTGGCACTTTTGTACGCCTTTTATACTAAAAACTCACACATCGCTATCTTCGCACAATACGATGCATGTAGCTAGGCTATGTTAATTCATTTTGAGTCATATTTGCCATAATTTGCGTATGAATGGTACCGTTGGCATAACATATAAAAACGTATGATTACCGTATAAAAACTGAGAAATCATGTTCAGCTATTTGGAAAATAGTAAGGGCAATGATTTTTAAAAACAAAAACATTGCGATATGCTTATTATTTGTTTTTAAAAAAAAGGCACTTCTATGTTGTCATTTTAATAGAATTAAATAAGCAGACATATTAATATTGCATGCATCAAGTAAACAAGACTGTGTAGTACTACATTCCTCTACAGTGAGGATTTAATGTCTAATAAGTGACTTCAAATTCTATTCAATAAAGTTAATAACCTACTGTTACAATAAAAATCTAAGTACTTAAAGTGGCATAACCAAAGCGTCCTAACATTTTAATTCAATAAAACAACTATACGTACAACCAATCTTGTTATATTCCTGCATGGCAGGATCTATGAATTATAACTCAGGCTATCCGGGTTCGAAGCGAGATCCGAACCGACGACCTCAGATGTGAGAGGTGTGTGGTCTTTAAGCGACCACGTCTAGACCACGCGGCCACGGATGATAAATTATTATTTTATTAATTATCCCTTATATTAATTGGCTTCATATTTCTGGTTGTTTCTTTTTAATGATATCTTGGTTCTTGGTTGTGTAAGGTCTTATACTTTTATCTAATAAACATATCTGACCTCTTCACTATGCACAAGTTCATTTATTACATAATAAGTCGAAAAGTCGTCCCCAAAATTTCTTTGCTAAGCATAAGCTTACTTCATGCTATTTTAAAGGTTATTGTTGAATATCCCAGGGCTGAGTTGTCATTTAAATACATACCTTTATCCAATAGTTCAGCATAAGTTAGCAAAAGTTTCCGTGTATATTGTATGAATAATAATCATTGATACTCATATATAGTTAAAATTCAAATATCAACATTTCTACAACAATCGGTCTAATAAACTACTAAACTACTAAAGTCCGTTTTTTTAACTTTGAAAACACAGGTTAGACAGGTAAGACAGATATATGTACTTAATGACGGATGTAACCATAATACATATTGAGAATGTTTCTCTCCGAAATGTAAATACCCGCTTTACCTTCACTACTCAACTATTCCAGATTACCCAAAAGTAGTAAACTGTAAACATTACCGGATATAAAGTTCAACATTCTCATGGTAATCTGCAATGTTGTAAGTCGCACTGATCTAAATAATGGTGAAATAGATTCCTCCAATATTAGGACTGTCGATGGGAACAAAAATACAAGCGAAAAATCACTAGCCCCTCCCGCCTCCCTCCCATTGCATTCCATTGATATTGCACGATTTTGATTTACTGGCATAAAGCCATTGATATATTCAGCAATCTTTAGTTACGTCCATGTAGTTTATGTCTTCCTGACTTTCATGTATAAAGGCAAAGAGCTATTGAATATTTTTAGATTGTTCTTAGAAAATAGTGTAACAATTAGATATTTCCACCACTGCAAATATTATTTTGACGTGTGTCATTACATTAGTTGACATATATATATATATATATATATATATATATATATATATATATATGTACTTATGGTGAGTTCTACCCATCTTCCATCTAGCCAAATCCCTCGCGAGGTCTGACACGCATCGACTGACAAAGAGAGAAAAATATTAAAAGATTAAATAATTTGTCATCAAAATCAAGTTAAAAACAGAACATGTTTCTAGGGGGACACTGGTTCAGTCTGGTACAAAGCATGTCTGAACTGATCAGCTTCAAGAGAGACCATATTTTTAGGAGAGATTAATGAAAAGATTTAATGTATATACGGCTTGAACTCGCGACATTTGGGTTGATAGTCCAAACCGTTACCATTTACGCTGTCGGAACGGACAGTAGTACACAATATATTGTTTTATAATTGATGTAACAGATAATTCTGCTATCATAATACAAACACTCCTAATACGGACTGTTCCATCTAAAAATATAATGACTTAGTCTGAAAATAGCGTAATACATTGAGTTCATACTTCAGGTTAGTTTCATGACTTGCTGGTGTATATAAATCATGAATTTGCGCCAGATATGCAGACAGCAGAATTTACTGAGTTTCGTGATACATACGATCATTATTTGTATATATTGCAATCCTGTTTCTGCATAAATCGTATTATGTCAGCTATCATTTGTTTCTGTCCCCATTCAGAAATAAATGTATTGCAACATATTTTATAGTAACCTCTTTCGTGATACAACAGGTTTTAAAGCAACGTCTTTCGTGATACATTCTACTTAAAAGTTTTGAAGTAAGTAATGGCGTTATCACAAATGTATATAGATAAAATTAATGAATGCATGCAGCAAAGATACGAATGTGACTCCATTAGCGGTTATTTTGTCAGCAAGTATTACCATCTTGTACATTAGCGCCATATTCGTCAATATCAGGAGGATAATCTAAACAGTGTGGTTGTTAGTGACAATTGGGTGATATTCTAATGACGTCATGTAGAGTTATTTTTGTCTCAACAATATGACTCGTTAAGATTAATGAAACCTTTCAATATGTCATTTAAATCGATATCTATGAATAAGTATATGCAAAATACACGAACGCTTCTAATTACGATATTTAAAATCGATTGTTAAATCAAGAAAATATAAATACTACAGAATACAAAACTTATTAAATAAGAAATTATGAAACTGAATAATCATGAGTTTTCAATGTGCAGTCAATCTTCCTTGAAGATTAATTTCAATCTAATTTCAATGTGCACGTTTATAATGACACGTATACACATATTATCATCATCTAATTCTGAATAATCAAATGATGGTTTCCTCGAGCTATGTCGTTTTGACATTCAAGTTAGTTATTCATTTAATGCACTTTTGCAATAAAGGCAAGACATAACGAGCGTAATGATGGTTCTGAAATAGTTCCTAAGCTGAATGAATGCAACGAACTCAATAAACCGATTTCGACAAAATCAAACAAAACAAAACATGCAAATTAAAGACGCACTGCACCTCGAGCATTCATATAACCCTTTATTGATATAGAAAAACACATTAATGTTGAAAAGAGTGTCGAACGATATTAAGTCTATCTATGACCCTGATATCTTCCGAATCAGTCATTAACACCCGATAAAAAGGCAGGACACTATATGTCTGTCCCACAATTCTTAGCAATTGAACGTTTACTAAACTGTGACGTCATTCAAACTTTCAGTTAAAGCAACTGACGAATCAGCGTGCTCAACTTTGCTTTTCCCGGCATTGCTTTTTAACGGTCCCAATCGGAAGAGATGGGTTCTTATCATAGACTGTTAGATATTAAAAATATCGACTGTTCTGAAAAGCACACCAACATTACAGTAGGAACCACCGCTGCCAAAATACTATTGAACATGAACCCGAAGTCAGAAATACCGATCCAGACGATATATTTACAGTAACGAGGATAACATATTTATTTTAAAGTGTTGTGTTCTCAATGCAGATTATTTGGCTTAAAATTCACCTCTTAAAATAATTGATGTTCAAAAGTACTTCCACTCGAGGATGCTGGCTTATAAATTTTATATCTTAAAATGAAGCTGTTTTTTTCTGTTTAGAAACCATTACTTTTGCTGCAGTTTAATTGATATGGATACATTGAAAGTTTCAACCCACAAAAATAAAACAAAATTACCTTTTTTACATTTTTGACATAATTTTCTCATTAAGCCATACAGAGGATAGGTTGTTTTCAGAAATACGCTGTGAATGTATGTGATACATGTAATACGACTCTTTTTTTTACTTAAAGTTGTGATTTTATGTAATCATTTTTCTTTCAAAGAACATTTTATTTGCAGTAAATAAAATTATTCGAAACTTAGTATTTAAATTGCACAAGAACCTATTATATAATTTAAAAATTCTGAAAGTGCTAACATAGGAACAAAGGAAACCAGAATATAAAAAGGTGTAATTTGCATATTGATAGTTATATTTTGTATGTGTATTTGGTATGTGTATTTGGTATGTGTAATATGCTTGTATATTTCGTATGTGAATTTAGTATGTGTATTTTGTATGTGTTTTTGTATGTATATTTGGTACGTGTATTTTGCATGTGTATTTTGCATGTGATTTTTTTAATGTGTATTTTAAATGTGTATTTCGCATGTGTATTTGGTATGTGTATTTAATATGTGTATTTTGTATGTGTTTTTGGTATGTGTATTTGGTATGTGTATTTTGTATGCGTATTTGGTTTGTATATTTGGTATGTGTATTTTGTATGTGTATTTGGTATGTGTATATTTTGTATGTGTATTTGGTATGTGTACGTGGAATGTTTATTTGGTATGTGTATATTTTGTATGTGTATTTGGTATGTGTATTTGGTATGTGTATTTGGTATATGTATTTTGAATGTAATTTGGTATATGTTTTTGGTATGTGCATATTTTGTATATGTATTTGGTATGTGTATTTTAATGTGTATATGGTATATGTATTTTGAATGTAATTTGGTATATGTTTTTGGTATGTGCATATTTTGTATTTGTATTTGGTATGTGTATATTTTGTATATGTTTTTGGTATGTGCATATTTAGTATGTGTATTTTGTATGTTTATTTGGTATGTGAATTTGGTATGTGTATTTTGTATGTGTAGTTGGTATGTGTATATTTTATATGTGTATTTGGTATGTGCATATTTTGTATGTGTATTTTGTATGCGTATTTTGTATGTGTATTTTGTATGTGTATTTTGTATGTGTATTTGGAATGTGTATTTTGTATGTGTATTTGGTATGTGTATTTAGTATGTGTATTTGGAATGTGCATATTTTGTGTGTGTATTTGGTATGTGTATTTGGTATGTGCATATTTTGTAGGTGTATATGGTATGTGTATTTAGTATGTGCATTTGGTATATGTATTTGGTATGTGTATTTTGGTATGTGTATTTGGTATGTGTATTTTGTATGTGTATTTGAAATGTGCATATTTTGTGTGTGTATTTGGTATGTGTATTTGGTATTTGCATATTTTGTAGGTGTATTTGGTATGTGTATTTAGTATGTGCATTTGGTATATGTATTTGGTATGTGTATTTTGGGATGTGTATTTGGTATGTGTATTTGGTATGTGTATTTTGTATGTGTTTTGGTATTTTTATTTGGTATTTGTATTTTGTACGTGTATTTTGTATATATAGTTTGTATGTGTGTATTTCGTATGTGTATTGGTATGTTTATTTGGTATGTGTATTTGGTATGTGTATTTTGTATGTGTATTTGGTATGTGTAGTTGGTATGTGTTTATTTTGAATGTGTATTTGGTATGTGCATATTTTGTATGTTTATATTGTTTGTGTATTTGGTATGTGTATTTTGTGTGTGTATTTGGTATGTGCATATTTTGTGTGTGTATTTGGTATGTGCATATTTTGTATGTGTATTTGGAATGTGTATTTTGTATGTGTATTTTGTATGTTTATTTAGTATGTGTATTTGGTATGTGTATTTGGTATGTGTATTTTGTATGTGTATTTGAAATTTACATATTTTGTGTGTGTATTTGGTATGTGTATTTGGTATGTGCATATTTTGTAGGTGTATTTGGTATGTGTATTTAGTATTTGCATTTGGTATATGTATTTGGTATGTGTATTTTGGTATGTGTATTTGGTATGTGTATTTGATATTCGTATTTTGTATGTGTATTGGTATTTTTATTTGGTATGTGCATATTTTGTATGTGTATATTTTGTATGTGTATTTTGTATGTTTATTTGGTATGTTTATTTTGAATGTAATTTGATATATATTTTTGGTATGTGCATATTTTGTATGTTTATTTGGTATGTGTATTTTGTTTTTGTATTTGGTATGTGTATTTTGTATGTGTATTTTGTATGTGTATTGGTATGTGTACTTTTTATGTGTATTTTGTATGTGTATTTGGTATGTGTGTATTTGGTATGTGTATTCGGTATGTGTATTTTGTATGTGTGTTTGCTATGTGTATTTGGTACATGTATTTTGTAAATATAGCCACTAATTTGTTCTTGAAACAAAAATATGTATGAAAAAGTATTTTTAAAGATTTAAATGTGTGTAACGAAATCAATGTTGATTAAAATGTTTATTTTAAAGATTAGTTTCATATTAACATAATAATAATTAAAAGTAGATGTTAATGACAACAACGTTTTCAAAATGTTACATTTGACGTTGGTACCCCTTTAAAAACTAAACACAAAGCTTAAACGAGCAAAATACATTTTTTCTTGATAATTTTTATTTTAGCTTAAAATGAATTAAATTTTGGTGTTTAACTGATTAAAAAGACTATCATTTTATGGGCCAGAATTCTAAACAGCTTAATAACTGTTAAGTGCTAAATTATACATTGAAAGGTAATTGCATTCGCCTAGAATTTGAATATGAAAGCAATATGTTTGAACTTCAATTTGTTTCTAGAAATTAAAGTTAATAAAGAACCAAGACATTCATGCACTATTTATCAAGTTCATTGTGTATGCAACCAGAATATTTGAATCCGTTTCACCAGCAAATCACTGGTCTGTCTCAGAATCGATTAATCAGCTCTTAGACTAAAACAATATAACGACTCAGCATACGACGAAGTATATTTTCTTCAACAAAAGAGACAAGCTGATTCAGGATCTCCACGATAAGGTCGTCTTTGGGAGATCCAAGTCTGTCGTTTGTTTTTTTCTGTATACTTGTATATTTTTTGTGTATTTTAAATGTTACTTACGTCTTATGTATCACTTTTATATGTGATATTGCGGTGGAGATATCTTTTAACGCAACGTTTCATTGTGTCATATTAGTATTATTCAATAAGTGTGTAGCACCATCTGTGTGTGAGTAGTCTAATTATCCCACAATTTATAGCAGTTTAACGCTTACAATGACATCATTCAAACTTTTCCTGAAGCAACTGACAAATCAACAAGCACGTAACAATTTATATTCAACGGACACAATCGGGAGAGCTGGATCGTTCTACCGACTACTTAAGGCATCGTCTCGAAAGAAATCAGTTCTCACAGCTGACGTCCAGCACACTCAAAATATCTTAAGTGAGAAGGTTTATCCATATATCCACGGTCATTCCTCACCAACGAAACTATATGCTATATTATGTCTAGCCAGTTAGTACAACGTTTAAGCTGTTGCCAAGGGTCGTGTTGGAGAAATGTACAACGTTTGAGCTGATGCCGAGGGTCGTGTTGGAGAATAGAACAACGTGTGAGCTGATGCCGATGATCGTGTTGGAGAATAGTACAACGTTTGAGCTGATGCCGAGGGTCGTGTTGGAGAATAGTACAACGTTTGAGCTGATGCCGAGGGTCGTGTTGGAGAATAGTACAACGTTTGAGCTGATGCCGAGGGTCCTGTTGGAGAATAGTACAACGTTTGAGCTGATGCCGAGGGTCGTGTTGGAGAAATGTACAACGTTTGAGCTGATGCCGAGGGTCGTGTTGGAGAAATGTACAGCGTTTGAGCTGATGCCGAGGGTCGTGTTGGAGAATAAAACAACGTGTGAGCTGATGCCGATGATCGTGTTGGAGAATAGTACAACGTTTGAGCTGATGCCGAGGGTCGTGTTGGAGAATAGTACAACGTTTGAGCTGATGCCGAGGGTCGAGTTGGAGAATAGTACAACGTTTGAGCTTATGCCGAGGGTCGTGTTGGAGAAATGTACAACGTTTGAGCTGATGCCGAGGGTCGTGTTGGAGAAATGTACAACGTTTCAGCTGATGCAGAGGGTCGTGTTGGAGAAATGTACAACGTTTGAGCTGGTGCCGAGGGTCGTGTTGGAGAATAGTACAACGTTTCAGCTGATGCCGAGGGTCGTGTTGGAGAATATAAAACGTTTGAGCTGATGCCCAGTATCGTGCTGGAGAATAGTACAACGTTTGAGTTGATGCCGAGGATCGTGTTGGTGAATATAAAACGTTTGAGCTGATGCCCAGGATCGTGCTGGAGAATAGTACAACATTTGAGCTGATGCAGAGGGTCGTGTTGGAGAATAGTACAACATTTGAGCTGATGCCAAGTGTCGTGTTGGAGAAATGTACAACGTTTGAGCTGATGCCGAGGGTCGTGTTGAAGAATAGTACAACGATTGAGCTGATGCCGAGGGTCGTGTTGAAGAATAGTAAAACGTTTGAGCTGATGCCGAAGGTCATGTTGGAGGATAGTTCAACGTTTGAGCGCATGCCGAGGGTCGTGTTGGAGAATAGTACAACGTTTCAGCTTATGCCGAGGATCGTGTTGGAGAATATAAAACGTTTGAGCTGATGCCCAGGATCGTGCTGGAGAATAGTACAACGCTTGAGCTGATGCCGAGGGTCTTGTTGAAGAATAGTACAACGATTGAGCTGATGCCGAGGGTCGTGTTGAAGAATAGTAAAACGTTTGAGCTGATGCCGAAGGTCATGTTGGAGGATAGTTCAACGTTTGAGCGCATGCCGAGGGTCGTGTTGGAGAATAGTACAACGTTTCAGCTGATGCCGAGGATCGTGTTGGAGAATATGAATCGTTTGAGCTGATGCTCAGGATCGTGCTGGAGAATAGTACAACGTTGAGCTGATGCCGAGGGTCTTGTTAAAGAATAGTACAACGATTGAGCTGATGCCGAGGGTCGTGTTGATGTAGTAAAACGTTTGAGCTGATGCCAAAGGTCATGTTGGAGGATAGTTCAACGTTTGAGCGCATGCCGAGGGTCGTGTTGGAGAATAGTACAGCATTTGAGCGGATGCCGAGGGTCGAGTTGGATTATAGTACAACGATTGAGCTAATAACGAGGTTCGTGTTGAAGAATAGTACAACGTTTGAGCTTATGCCGAGGGTTGAGTTGGAGAAAAGTACAACGATTGAGCTGATACCAAGGGTCGAGTGGGAGAATAGTACAACGTTTGAGCTGATGCCGAGGGTCGTGATGGAGAATAGTACAACGTTTGAGCTGATTCCGAGGGTCGTGTTGGAGAATAGTACAACGTTTGAGCTGATGCCGAGGGTCGTGTTGGAGAATAGAACAACGTTTGAGCTGATACCATTGGTCGTCTTAGAGAACAGAACAACGTTTGAGCTGATGCCAAAGGTCTTGTTTGAGAATAGTACAACGTTTGAGCTGATGCCGAGGGTCGTGTTGGAGAATAGTACAACGTTTGAGCTTATGCCGAGGATCGTGTTGGAGAATAGTTCAACGTTTGAGCTGATACCGAGGGTCGAGTGGGAGAATAGTACAACATTTGAGCTGATGCCGAGGGTCGTGTTGGAGAATAGTACATGTACAATGTTTGAGCTGATGCCGAGGGTCGTGTTGGAGAATAGTGTTACACCTGTATTTTTTTTTCTTACAGTTAACTTATATGGCAATCGTTTTATTCAAGTTTAAAAATACTTATTATATATGTAAAATCATGTTTTAATGTACTTATTTTATCAGCCAGGTACATTTTAAAAGTTAACCCGTTTAGCAAAATCTCTCCGTTTTATCGTACATGTGATGACAACTTTATTAACTTATCTGTTCATGTTTGAAAGCCACCAGCTTTACAATTAATCCATTTGGCTATAATCAATTCAAAACTTTTAACTAGAGGAGTGTTGCAAAGATAAAAAAAAGACTGGCCAAAATGTATTTTTCTTTAATTGGTTACTTTAGGTCACATGTGTTAGTGACATTGTAATTTTATTAAAACGCAGTTAACACTTTTTAGATATGAAATAGGAGTTAATGACTTAGGAGTTAGTCGCAGAAGGCGTACTTTAGTTTTGTTCTTCAGTTTTCGTGTTTTAACATTCACAATGTAGTTATTAAGCAGTGTGGCGGTTTGGGCCGCTAGGCGCCACGTATGGTGCTTAAGCAGGACTTCTAACTAGCTCCTATCAATTTTAATTTCAAACAGGAACAATTACAACTTTAGACAAGTATATCAATTAGCAGTGACTATGCAATTTTGTACTATATTACTATAGTGTATATATTGTTATTTACTAAACTAATGTTTATGTTGTCTAATTACGTTTAGTCAATATACAAATTGAAATACAATGACTGCACTTTACACCAATTGTTTATATTCAATAACTCCCGTCTTCAACCGTTTCTGGCGGCACAAACCTTTCATAGAAGTTTCAATTGGTTGAGGACCGCGAGTAAGATCCTCAACGCTGTTTCCTTTCATAGCGAGTATATAACAAAAGCGAGTTGATCTACTCCACAGGATGAGATGCGGACCATACAATCTCCTTTATTTTCAACGTCAATGACTGTTTTGTCAAACCATGCGGATAACCACACGACATCAGATGTTCCCCCGTTATTCAAGATCATGTATTAACTATGAATAAACATTCACAGATTCAAGAGATGCAACTTACAAATAGTCAGATGTGTTTCGGTGCCTATAGGCGTTTATATTTGGATAAACCGAGATGTTATACTTTATTTAAACACTCAGAAGCTAGACTGGTTTGCGGATCTCCGTAACAGTTATTCTTGGATACACCAAGATGCAATCAAGATATTCAAACATTCATACGTGTTTTCATACCATTATTTATTCATGGAGACACTGAAGTATTGACAGTAATTCTATTCAATCAGTGAGACGTGATTCCATTCCAGTACTAACATATGTGATTTGATCACTGTTAACATTTATTCTCGGATTTCAACTTTACATTGATTGGACTGTGTTGTCTGTCAAATCATAGATTTATATGTATTGATATGTTTTTGTTACTTATAACATTCTCTATTCATATTGTAGAAAAAAGCAGACATTTTAAGGTTTGAGGTAGGTAATGCGAAACGAAACGCTTTCAAGGTTAAGGTGAGATTTTCAAATGATAACGTTATTTTATACTGGAAAGGCGACGAATATATGTAAACAAACCGCGTTTACTTTGGAATGTCTAATAATTGTATATCAGTGCGCATTTCAATATATTTTTTTTTCGGATTAACAGTTCTCATAGTACGAATGCTGAACAAATTAAGAACGTACAGATGCGTAAAAGTTCGCATTAAAGAACCGATGTATACGAATTCATACTTAACGTGCCGGTACAGGATGTATTCAAACTAACGTGTCGATGCTAACGATTTAATTCAATGCCATAGCGAATAGATTAATACTTAACGTGCCGATGCAGGACCATTTCATAGGTCCTACTTAACGTGCCGATGCAGCACCATTTCATTGACCCTACTGAAGTACCGATGCAGCACCATTTCATAAGTCCTACTTAACGTGCTTTTGCAACACCATTTCATACTTAACGTGCCGATGCAACAGCATTTCATTGACCCTACTTAACGTGCCGATGCAGCACGATTTCATAGGCCCTACTGAAGTACCGATGCAGCACCATTTTATACTTAACGTGCTGATGCAGCACCATTTCATACTTAACGTGCCGATGCAACACCATTTCATACTTAACGTGCTGATGCAACACCATTTCATACTTAACGTGCCGATGCAACACCATTTCATACTTAAGGTGCCGATGCAGCACCATTTCATACTTAACGTGCCGATGCAGCACCATTTCATACTTAACGTGCCGATGCAGCACCATTTCATACTTAACGTGCCGATGCAGCACCATTTCATACTTAACGTGCTGATGCAGCACTCATTCAAACTGATATGTCGATGTTACACGGTTTCATTCAGCGTTATCTTTTCAGACCAGAAGGGATTGTTACACCTGTAAGTTTATCGTGCAGTGGACTTATATGGAAATCGTTTTAATCAACTTTAAAAATGATTATTATTTATGTAAAATCATGTTTTAATGTACTTGTTTTGTCTGCCAGGTACATTTCTACAAGTTAATCCGTTTAGCAAAATCTATCCTCTTTACCGTACATGTGATGACAACTTTATTAACTTATCTGTTCTTGTTTGAAAGCCAACAGCTTTACAATTAATCAATGTGGCAATTATCAATTCAAAACTTGTTACTAGAGGAGTGTTACCAAGATTAAAAAAGACCAGCCAAAATTGTTCTTTAATTGGT
Source organism: Panopea generosa (assembly GCA_029582155.1). NCBI lineage: Eukaryota > Metazoa > Mollusca > Bivalvia > Adapedonta > Hiatellidae > Panopea > Panopea generosa. Next base: position 6,225,987 of record CM055907.1, read on the forward strand.
TACTATAGGGCACATGTGCTAGGAACATGGTAATTTTATTACAGCGCATTTAACACTTTTTAGTTATGAAATAGGAGTTAATGGCTTAGGAGTTAGTTGCTGAAGGCGTTCTTTAGTTTCTTTCTGTAGTTTTCGTGTTTCAACATTCACACGGTAATGCAGCGGTATCGGCCGCTAGGCGCGACGTATGGTGTTTAAGCAGGACTTCTAGGAACAATTACAACTTCAGACAAGTATATTAATTAGCAGTTTTGTACTATATAACTAAACTGTATATATTGTTATTTACTAAACGGATGTTTATGTTGTGTATTTACGTTTAATGAATAAACAAATTGAAATACAATGACTGAACTTTACACCAAGTGTTTATCTTCAAGCACTACCGTATTCGACCGTTACTGGCGGCATAAACATTCCATAGAGATTACAATAGTACAGCGTTTGAGCTGAATCCGAGGGATGTAAGAGTCGTGCATATTCCAAAACCCCTCCTGACTGGTTGCCTACACGCTGTGACAGTGTTTTACCAGTGAGCGTTTCATGCATTTCGTATGTATAGTTGTACTGCCCTTATTGTAATAGTTATAAATAGTGTATGTTTGAAGTGTGATAGGTATGTTGTGGAAACTCATATTCATATTGTATTGAATCAAATACTAGGATCTCCATAGTTTCAAGTTCGCCAAATATCAATTTTCCAATTTGTTTTATTTTGTTCCATTCTTTTTACTTTTCCCGTTCAAAACTGACAATTTTCCCAGAGCTTTTACGAAAATAATTTCTATTTAGACTAAATTTCTAAAGTCGTGTTCAAGAGACATTTATCAATTATATCATTTTATTATCTCAAGTGGTTTACAGGGAATATATTTTTACAATTTAAGAATTGTCTACAAACAAATGTCTCATATAGTATGCTTTTATATACTCACTGACCCCGTTTTTTCAAAAGGAAATCTATTTAAACGTAAACAAAATCATATATTGAAAAGAGGTTTCTTATATATGTCTCGCTTTATATTGCAACATATATTTTGACGTATTAAATGGGTCAGGTGATTTCATTTTGATTTCAATATGGTCCGTTATAAAGGATTACACGCTATAAATATTGTTATATCTTAGAAATAGTTCGAATGACGATGCGAATGTCATCAAGCAGTATTTAAATAATGTCTATTTTTAAAATGGGCATTCCGGTTCTTATAACCATTCGCAATGTAACTTTTAATGAGAATGTGATGCTCTTATTCCTTTTTAATAATACTTTTATTGTTTAAGAGAGTTATAGTGTTTATGTTGTAACATTCCCGTTAAATCTCTTCTGGGTGAAATCTCGAGCAGAAAGGTAATGCCAAAATAATCAGCATTGATTTTAAAATCAGCGCTCAATTTCATACACTCAATCATCATTTGCCTATCATAGACTTTAAAGTAATTCACGTTACGACATATAAACTTATTCGATAATACTCGAAATAGAATAGTTGCTTAAATTTTGCGTCTCACGTAAAAGAAAGGTATATTTCATATTTCGTGATTTAACATAAGTGATGAATTTAACTTATCTGTTTTACATAGATTGTAAAACAACTTCTTTAAACTCAAACAAATCACGCTCGAAGTCTTTCTTGATGGAACAGTTCTAAGCTTGTGTGGATAACGTCCCTTGCTCATGGATGTCACCATACGATTCCCAGATCCTGGGTTCAGTGCTATACCATGCGTTATGGACCACGTGCTCCACACACATACATATATATAGACAGTTTAACAATAGAACAAATATGATCAAGTTGATTTTGAGCTATGATGTGATTACTTGTCGGTCAGAGCCACATTTGACCTCAGATACATAATTTATACATATTTGTTATCTGAGTGGACTGACCTGACAATCTCTTGACCTGACAACCAATGTATGTGTATTAAACCACATGTATCGCGTACTTGAACACTGAATTATCAATACAATTACAACATTATCCATCAAACAAGTGATGGAAGATTGAAAAAAACATCTAGGTTGATGTGGCTTCAGTAAAACTAAGAGCCAAGCCGATCTCGGTGCCAGCAAACAAAATAAAACGTCTCCTCTCTCTATCGTAATACTGCCGTAAATCATTTTAAATAAACATCAAATTACATTCCTTAGTGCTTTAATATAAAAAAAGATATAAAATAAAAATTAACTATTGATGTATTTGTGGCGTGATTTTTTATTTAAACACTGAGGTGTTTCGGTAATTTTTAAATTTTTTGTAAACGATAAAAACACGTCTCGAATTCATTTTTTTATTATTTCTTTATTTAGGGTAAAATAAATACATATGCCCTAATTTATGAAAACATTTTTTTACTTGTTTTAATGGAATGGAAAGAGATAATTATTTTTTAGCTCAAATGCGATGGATGCTCCAAGCATATGAGTCGTTCCCTAGCTGGTAGGAGTCCTTAGTAAAACCAGAATTGGATTTTATTTTATATGTCATCCCATGGGTTTGTGTCTGGGATCAAACCCACGACATTTGGTGCTGAACATTCATAGCACAAGCTAATGCTCTACAGATACCACAAGCTAGGTAACAGCACACCGAAAAATTTCACTGTAGCAAATTAATTTTGTTATGGGCAAGTTAATCTCATAAATTAATTTTTATTCATGATATTATCTAATATATAGTGTTTAACATCATACCGTACATGAACATGTATATTCATCGGAAAAAGAATTCGTCCTGGACTAGATAAATGATGTTCGAGCCATCCGTGTTCGAGCCAACCGTGTTCGAGCCAACGAAATTCTACTGTAGCTATTTTAGGTGGACTATTTAGCGTATAGATTATATCAAATGTTTACACCTATTATGATACTGTGAAACAAATCTAACTCTCACGAGCATTCCCTACTTAATACTTATTTATGTGAAAAGGGAATTAGTCAGTTTATTTCCACTGATGCCATTCTACGACTTCCATTAATCACTTTTATATAACCAAACGTTATTACATTCTATATTTGATTTAATAGAAACAAAATCTGACACATAGAAATGAAACCCCAACGCGTGCCACTTTGACTGTCTTTATATTGGGACATCATCCATTTTAAACCGAAAGTAACATCAAATCTCAAAGTTAACGGAATAACTAGAAAAGTTCCAAGTTTTACAGAATAAATCATTTCACGAAAATGAATTAAAATTTATGGCGACAATGTAATGGCAACCAATCTATTTTTCCTTTATATTGTACATATTAATTCATGATTAATAGATAATGACACGGAAATGTCCCACTAACCAAATACCCCAGAAGAAGCTGATATTTTTTGTATTTTAGTTTCATTTCTTTCTCTGACTTTTTATTAAACTCTGAAATATAACCCATCGCCTGCCGAGTGTTAACTAAGATTTAACTGTGGTGACGCCATTTTAATGTGTCCATGAATGTGTTATTCGTCTGTCATCGCTAATTCAAGTCTGAAAGTAATCAGCTACTTGCGGGGATGGCTTTGCTCGAGAACTGGTTAATCTTCAAGGATTACCAAAAAGAGTGGTTAGGTAAACCGATCGTCTGTCATACCTTGGTGGCATAAATATGACGTTATGACGCAGATGCTTGCGGAAGGTATACAATATTTGTAAGGTGGGCAAGTTCACCAAACTATCATAGGAATCGCTTTACTTCCTCGTGAACCTAGAGTCGGGTCTTTTCTTAATTATATGAGAACAATATATAGTTACACTTAGATCGACCTTCAAAAATGTTCAAGTTTCGAAATGTTTTTAGTTTCCGGTGTTTTCAAATTATCTCACCAAAATTGAAATATAAGTTCTCAGTAAAGGTACATTCATTATGTCAATATGTGATGTATACATTGCTTTTATTTAAAAGGAAACCTATATAATATTTTTATCTATTGTCAGTTTCTTTTTTTTTTAATCTCATGTTTTCACCTGTTTCATGATTTTTATCTATTTGCCATTTCTGGTGCATAGTTAATAAAACACTTCCGAAAACTTTTAATGGCTACGGTATAGTCAAAATCGGAGACAATGTAACATATATCAGTTATACTTAGAACATAGTATAAATTCCATATGGACTTTCAATGGTCTTTGAAATATAAAACGAATCAGCAGGCAGTATCTAGCTGCGTTTCACTGAATAACTAACGATAAAAATTGCCGTCAATTTGGCAGATTCATGTTGTTTGTTTATATTTTGATCGACATTTAAATGGCTATATTTCCAGAAAATATGTAATTTTCTGCATGTTTTTTTAGCAATTATGAATACGTGTTGTAAGTTGTTTTGTTAAACGCTAACCTGTTCTATTGTAGGGTCTTAGCTAGTTTATACTAATTTATTTTAGCTCGATTGCGATGAAAGCTTAGAGCTTATATGAACCGCTCTCAAGTCCGCTTCCTTGGTAGAATCAGTACTGAATGTTGTTTTATGAGAAGCATCGGGTCGACCGAGAGATCGAACCCGCAACCTCTGGTGTGAGCAGCCAACACTATATTCATTCGACTTCCGCCTAGGGTTGTCTTGAATGGCAACAAAGCGTAGCATAGGCTACCAGCTACACAACGTGAAAAAGGCTGACTCTTCGGCCGATCCAGTGCTCATGTAAAATACGAACACTCGAAAACTTCTAGAACCGATGTACTGGAATGTTATTTATAAAGAAGTACGAAATCAAGTGTGTGAAACAATATGGTTTTACGACAGAAATTTGAACACATCTGCTTGTCTTCGTCTCGTCATTTCCTATTTGGTATACCAAATAGTATATCAAAATATCCGATAAATTTAAAATCACGTAAACGATATTAAGAAGGATGAATTCATATATAAATAACGAAACGGATAGGGAGCTGCAAGGAAAGATATGGAACTATTTTTGACAAAGTTATAAATTTTGCAGAACGCTGAGTAAACAAAGTTTCTAAGTATCAATGTCAGTCGCTTTCAGCAGTTCGTGTCTTATCAAGATACAACTTAATCAAATCTTGAAAGTATAGATTTATAATCCATGCTAGACGTGAGCACAAGGACAATTTTCAAACCAACGTTAAATTACATATAATTTGTTGGAGCAATTTCGATGACGTACTGCCTGTGCTATATATTTAGCAATCAGTATACTTGGGATAATTTTCAGACTAGCATTTTATTCTGACAACAAGATACTAGCAAAAATTGTCGCTATGTCAAATGATGACCATATATGGCAAGTAAACAGATTCATAAAGCCGTCTCATAAATTACATCTTTGCCAAAGCACACACAGTATAAGGGCATAACATTTAAAGATTTTATTACGCGCACATGTCTTAGATTCTGTCAAATAAGCTAATTACAATTAAATATTTGATAAAGAAATTTGATGTGACTACGCTTATTCGAAATATAAAACAGCAGTGTATGAGTAGGTGCGGATTTATAGGAAATATCTCTGCGTTAGGACGTTCTAAGAGATGGATCATGGTCCGATTCTATACTACAATATCGCAAAACTTGGTAAAAACACAATATATTTACATTCCTAACGTAGATTTACATCCACATTTAACGTATATGCGTAAATGTCGGACATATTTCATGAACGCATGTCAGTGAATATAGCATTTTGTATATATATTTGCGAAAACAACAGTTTTTTCCCAAATATTACGATTTGTGATATCAGAAATACAACAAAGACGTTTGAAATCAACATGAAGTAGAATCTGGTTCTAACTTGTATTGTAGAAACAAAATCTAAATATAAATTGCTGGAAACATATAGCACACGTGACCGTGGCTGTTCTATTTACCGACATAAACCTACTGAAATAAGTATTTATTTGCCAATACATAATATACATTGCTAGATCATTAACAAACGGAACACGTTGGTATGTACGCATTTACGAGTAAAACAATAACGACTTAACTTCGTTTCTTGACCATTAAAGGCAACATGTCTTAGGAAATGCTTAGTAGTTCACATTCTTTGCATGTTATACATATAATTATATAATTGCATATAGTCATTTTCAGCCGTTAAAGGTGGCGGCTGATATCATGCTCCTGTTTCATCAACCTATACTTAGATACCTAAATCTAAAATCTAAGAAAAGCAGCCATGATTTTAGACATGGTTCCAATAAATGCAATAAAACTGCATATGTTTTTATTGCTATCGATTATATAATAGATAAATAACCAGTCAGTTGAAAAGTTTGTATCTTTGAAACAAATTTTCAAAGGACCAGAATGCTGTACCACTAACATGTTACCTAATTTTATTAACAAACGATATTTCTTTTTCGTAAAATCGGATTGTCTGAATGTTTATAGAGTCAACATTAAATCACTGGATGAAAGTGTTATTGTTTTAACAAAGAACGTCTAGTTGTCACTACAACTCCATTTGTTTGATTACTAAGCAACGGTATTTGACGTCTGTTGTAAATCTAGAATGTACACTTGCTTAGTTGTGTCATTACTACTCTAACCGTAGGAATAGCTTTTAAACACTGTCGAAAGTGAATTAAGTTTGAAATTAGTATCTGTTCTAAGGCAACAATGATGTTGTGAGTGTTCATATTGTCACCATTGTATTAGAACATGTGACCATAATTGCTGTGTTATTGACAGTCACAATGCAACATCTTGGAAAAAAGCCAATGAATAGTCAAATGATAGTCAATAAATGTCAACTGGAGATTGGGCTGTCTTCGCAAATTTAGAACAATTTGTTTTATCAATTCATTTGCATTTCTTGAACACAGTTTTATTTTGAAGTGACATATTAAATGTTGTATAAGTTATAAAAAGTACGTTTTGTTTAAGTTATTGACTTGGTAATCGGATGAAACCGGTTTCAACAGAATACTTGGTCAATAGTACTATGTTTTTACCAGTTTTGTTTGAATTTCAACCAGATTGAATATCTCATAATGCTATATAATTATAAGATTTTTTCAATGGACTAATCACCAAGTTTATATTTATGGCCTTGACCTTCTAAGTATTTTAATTTATTTTACTTCGATTGTTAAACAAGTTATTATAACTCATATAAATCACGCTTGAAGTCCTCCTAGGTAGCTAATACCAGAACTAAGCATATGCGGAAACAATTTATTGCTCAAGGACACTACACATAGCCGTGCCGCCTCTATAATACGTTCTGTAGAAACACTCTTATATTTAGATAATTTTAACAAACCAAATACATCTTGTACATGTCATTATCTTTATCTAATGAAACAAGGGATTGGAAAATTTCGAATAAAATGCTGTTATGCTAGGAGATGCACACATGAATCTTTAAGCCACAGAAGCATATAAACCAAATATAAGGATAATTTAAAAATGAGTGACAAACACGCAGCACTTTCCATTCATGACCATCTGTATTAGAATAATACTAAATATAAGGACCTATTTGGAGCACATAATGGTGTATTGTAAGCGTTGCCGCACTGGGGTATCATGCCGTAGACACATGGTACGATGCCCCCACCCAATTACATTATACTGACACCGGAGCTCTTATCTAAATGGTAGGAAAATGCAAGTACTATTTTTATTATCTCAAGTACTCTTTTTCTGGTATGACTCGTGCAAATAAGCGCTGAATGAATAAAACATAATCGCATGTATAAGGTCTGTTCATAAAACATAGTTTTAACGTGTAAGCAATATAAAGGCATTCCGATGTAGGGGTGAAATAAACCGTTGTAGGAGTGAAATAATCTACTGACATGTTATTGGTGTAATGTCAAACATGTATCTTCAAATGTGTTGACATAATGGATATATTATGTTCACTGTGACTTGTATCTCTTATTAATTGTTTTAATGGGAACACGATTATAACTATTTTTGGTCATATATAATAATATGACACATATAAGTGGTCAACAAAACACGGAATTGTCCAATAGAACATTTGTTTCCAATCATATATCTCATAATTGGACTATTTTCCTAAAGGTGAAATTTACATTTCCACACGTTTAGATGCTGGCAACATATTTAAGCCAATAAACGACAGGCGTCGCCACTCGCTCACGATGCTCTTGTGTTTATTACTTCAACAACAAAACAAATTAATTACCATGTAAAACTTATCAGAATATATCATAGTTTATACCATTTATACATTTAAATGATATATTCAAAATAAAGCAAACTAGCATTTGATATAATTGCAAAAATTTACATAATTGATAAAAAATACGGTTTCGTATATGAACTTTATCATAATTAAAAAAATGAACAGCATGAAACATTCAAACTAACATCAGTATTTGCATTCTCTCTTTAGGCAATAAATGTAAATGTAAATGCTATATAAATTATTAACCTATGTAGAAATGACAATAGCACGGAAAGACATCATTGTGTTGTTTAAACAAAGCAACACATTAATCATAGTCTAAAAATAAACATATTTAAATAAATAATTATGTTTCATGTATGGTCTAGATCTTATAGTAGAAAAAAAGAGTTCAACACCACTTCCGATTGCATTTCCGTTCTCCATTATCCCAATAAATCTCAATTATAAAACCGTAAAATTAGTTCAAATAGTTATTACAATCCCAAAATAATTTTTGCTGATTTTCTGACTTTTTAATGAAATTAAGAGGTTGAAACGGGTTCAGAAATGTGAACGTGCATTTCATCAATGATTTCACATTAAAAACTAATAAAAGGCCATATGGCAAGGTAGCCATAAATCTTCAGTCGGGGTTAGAAAAGTAGAATCGGAATATTCCGAGCAAGAACAAATTCTTACAAAGCATCGACCAGACTTTATTGAACATCGTAGTATTTATACAGCCTTGATGTGAACTGGTTAGATTGTGCTTGTCTTATGAAACCGACGTCATTGGCTTAGCAAAATCTTATTCCAGTTACAGATTGTACCTGTACTCGGCGTATATGTATGTATGCATATACCGATGTTCTTGTTCCAGTTTTATTCGGGTAGATTATATTCGAATAATTTGTAACCGACCAGACCAGCTTCTCGTATTATCTAATTCCCAGTTTTAAGCAAAAATAACTTTTATAACAAAATAAAGTTTTATCTAATATATATATATCAGGTTCATTATCAGCAGATAAAACGTATATAGACTTCGCTCATTCAAACAATTACTGATCCCTATATTACGTAATTCCGGTAACAACTTCTTAAATCCGTAACAAATAGCCACATATAAAAATACAAATATCAATAATAACAAACCAACGTGACGTATAACTTTATTCTTGGTCAACTTTCTATTAAAATACTTTCCGATATATGTAACATGATCAATTGAAAGAACTAAAGACACTCAGTAAAATTGAATTACATATTTATATTTATTGACTCATTTAATGAAACTGAACAAAATTATGCATGTTACAAAAACCATCTGTATCATACGACGCACATGGCTCATGCGCACTACATCGTCGATTATCTTAATAACAGATGAGGACAGAGCCGAGTATGTACGATTGGAGTTCGAGTGTTACAAATCCATGGCATATTTTATATAATCCTTAATAATATCACTACCGATTCATCGCTCGGCGTTGTCCGTATAACATGATTCTCGTTCGAAAAGTGTCGAACTTCATTTCGAAAAGCTCAAACTTCTAACTGAGGTCAATTTGTCATGAAAAATATACGTTACGTTACATGATGAAATGCGGAAGCTAAAATATACAAAATGTTACATATATATTAAGTATTTTATAGCGAACAGTTGTGCTCATTTACTGTCAAATCATTTAAATTCCTTGCGTTGATATGAATGCTATTATAATGACATTTGTTTTAACATATATGTTAGACTTTGACAATCAATATATACATACATGATTTGGTTTAAAATGTTTTTAACGTAATTGAACTACAAATGTATATGATAAGATATAAATCGTCCTGGGTAATTTATATTATACACAGACTGATTTTGTTTCTTCTTGGCAACGGGTAAAGTGCAAGGTTGAGTGCACACGTAAACAAAGCTTTAATTCATCAACGGCTGGGTTTTGATACTAACTGTCTTTATGTTATGAGCTCTGTATCTGTCACCTTAATCTATGATATGAATTACCTATCAATATAAAGTTTAACCTTTTTTTACTCATACATTCTATCTGTTTTGAATTATGGTTGCGAACAATGGGTTATGATAAATCAGAGCAGCTGGAAAGAGTGCATAGAAAATTCTGTCAATGGAGGCTCACAGTGAAAATGTCTACAAATAATTTATCTTTATACTCAGGAACGAGTAGATTCCCACTGTAGATTGAAAGGTATTACGAATAATAAAATACTGGCTCAATTTATATAAAGCAAAATCAGCCGAAATTGTGTTTTAAACACCATTAAAAATGTACAGAGATAAGAAATTGAAACAAAACAGAATGAAAAAAAAGGGTTTTCGAAAGTGCGAAATTGATTGTGCCAAAGCGGTTTGCAGAAAAATGGATGTATCCGGAATCAGATATTGTAAACTTGTTCATACCATTGTTGAGGAATAGGTTAAGAGATATTCATATAAATCATTGGCAAGAAACTTCGTTGTCTTTGTATAGACACATTAAATAAAATTACCATATATCAGACTACTTTATAAAACTGAACAACAAAAAATATAGACACGTTATTGCCAAAATAAGATTGTCATCTTATATTTTGTACTTAGAAACCGGACGTCACAGGAACATAATTAGAAATGAAAAGAAATGTGTGATTTGTAACGAAAACGATATAGAAGATGAATATCACTTTATTTAAATCTGTCCTCATTAAAATGATCTGCGCAAGCAATATATTCCAAAATATTATATCAAATTGAATAAACCTAGTATGTTCAAATTCATTAATCTTCTGCAGTCAAACAAAATGTCTGTCTTAAACAAACTTGCATCATAATGTATCAACGCATTTAAAATGCGAGAACAGATGCTTTATGCAAACAGCTAATTAAATAAGATTTGTGATCATATTGAAATTAGTCATATGTAAATAACAAGTCAACCAGCCAAGTTATACACTCTTACTATAATTATTATTACCACCATAATTATTACTATTACTACCATATTTTCTAAAATGTTTGTATTTAATATTGATATGCATTTTTGCATGTGCCTTATATATTTGATTTTGTATTTGAATATGTTATTTATGGTGGAAAGCTTTTGTAATGCTTAAGCCAAAATAAAAAAATATTCTGTTCTGTTCTTTATATAGTTGCAATGTCTAATAAAAATGTTCTATGCATGGTCTTTCTTTCGATTATTGCACTAGCTGTGTTTATTGAATAAATAATAGACTACCATGTATCACATCTTTATACGCATATTTTATTAATATTCTTTTGATTCACTTTTGTACTAATGAACACCCTTCTCTGAAACATGATTGGCAGGTCTTCACCGAGATAACGTCACTAGCTTCGACTGATGTTACTATAGCGCGGGGTGGTTAGGAGCTATTGAAATATACACATGCTCCTAAATTGTTTCTTATATCACTTTTTATTTAAAGTTAGAATTAGATAAACTTCACGTAAATATTTGAAAAACGTAGAGGTAATTTCTGAAAGTGATGTAGTCTATCAATTTAACAAACACAATTTCTCCCACTATATTTGGTATACAAATAGTGTTTGCTATGATATTGGAAAAGATATGGCCGTATCTATCATATTCAACAGAAACAAATAAAGTAATAAAAATTGAGTACTTGAAAACCGTTTCGGACAAAAAGACTTCATGACAATGCTCATGACTAATGTTATCGAACAGTTTCAATATAAAAGTTCTAACGAAAACATATACCAGACATTTTGCGTTGAGACACAGTATGTAAGCGTCACCTACATGTAGTTGTAACACAATGAATGGCCAATTTGTCATTTCCAAGCGTAATCAGAAACACAACTAGTCCTAGGGCTATGTAGTTATTAAGACTTCAACAGTTCCATGTAGCGACAAGTCTACAGGACAATAAACCAAAGTAACTGTCTTATCGATGTGTATATTTCTCATACAGGTTTGTATAATGTAGATCTGATAATGCTTTTTTAAATATACAGCTTTAGTGACTTTTCCTCCTCAATAAACGACGTTAAATAAACGTAACTAACCAAGTCACTGTTGAGATGAAAATTAGCTTACCCGTAAATCAGATTTAAACGGTTTAAGAGATAGCGGTTTTGAGATCTAATATTGTTATAAAAGCTAATACTTGCTCTATTTATTCGAAATGCCCCTTGTTTGTGTCTGTGCTGTTGATAATGTGCCCTCTGAATGCTTCAACTGTTCTAAACTGTTCTTGTAATGATAAGAATACATTTGTCTACGACCAAAGACTGCTGCGTGTAAGGAAGCGTTTAGTACCATAAAAGTTGACTTTTTGTTAATTAGATTTTACGTGTTCTAACAGATGTATTTATAAAACCCTGTTCTAAAATGTACTTAAATGTGCTAAAGTGTATTTGAATAAATCTTATCAAATTTACTAAGACTGTAAAACCAATACAGCCAAAATATAACAGCGATCCTCCTTGGTTAGACTATGCGGAAAGTGTCTTGCTTAAGGACACCACACATAGTCCTGATGGAGGATCGAACCCGCGACCCTCCGATCGAGCATTGGTCCGATGCCCAACCGCTTGACCACGTACTACACTATGCGGATAGTGTCTTGCTCAAGGACACCACAGATAGTTCTGACGGAAGATCGAACCCACGACCCTCTGATCGAGCATTGGTCTGATGCCCAACCGCTTGACCACGTACTACACTATGCTTATATGTCTTGCTCAAGGACATCACACAAAGCGCTGACGAATGTTCGAGCCCATGACCCTTCGATCGTACTTGGTCCGATACTCAACCGCTTGACGACGTACTACACTATGCGGTTAGTGTCTTGCTTAAGGACACCACAGATAGTTCTGACGGAAGATCGAACCCACGACCCTCTGATCGAGCATTGGTCCGATGCCCAACCGCTTGACCACGTACTACACTATGCTGATAGTGTCTTGCGCAAGGACATCACACAAAGCGCTGACGAATGTTCGAGCCCACGACCCTTTGATCGTACTTGGTCCGATGCTCAACCGCTTGACCACGCACTACACTATGCGAATAGTGTCTTGCTCAAAGACAGTACACATAACATTGACGGAGGTTTGAACCCAGGACTTTCCAGTCGATCCTTGGTCAGATGCTCAACCACTAGAGCACTAACTACACTAAGCGTATTTATTGGTGCATTATGTATAAACGCATTATCTTCTTTTAGACATTTACATTCTTGATTCTTTACAACACATATACCATAAATTAAATTACAATTAATCTATATCTACTTTCTGTTATATTGTCAACTATTTATATTGTCAACTACAGACAATTCATCTATCAAAGCTAGACATCTTAATGGCATCTTAATGAGCCACTAAGTAAGTGATTCCGGTCATCTCAATTATGGACTGCTTAACGAAACATTCTTCCGGCCATGTGGTTTTAAAAAGGTTGAATTACAGTAAATGCTATTTCAGACTAGATCAGTTTTTTTATTTACATCCAGACATAGTTTATTCATCGGTGAGACATGCATACTGTCATTGCATCACATGTACTGTTTAAGCAGCAATGGATATCAAATTCTTGGCTCACTACGGTTAATTTAGAAAGGTCAAATTTTCAAAGTTCATTCAATCAAAATATAGGCATTAAACGTATTCATATAAAGATTTCAAATATAAAAATAAAATGATTATTCGTATGTTTCATTGTTGAGTCTTTTCATAAATAATACAACCTTAAGGCTCCTGGCACCAGATCAAATGGTTTCCTTTCGCTGAGTCACATTGAATTAAATTCACAATAAATAATGCATAAAACACTTGGTCATAATAAAAAAAGACTTTGTAGATCTGCCAAATGACACGCACGAGTGCTATTTCGAAAGTAATTGGTATCTGATCAAACGATCCTCTATTTTATAAAACTACACAATTATCTGTCAGAGTACCGGTAGTCTAAATCCGAATTAGATGTCTTAGTATACCATAATGATTTCCAGATATGACTAGCTGCACGGAATGCAATGTTTAATTATCAATTGGTTCTGATTATAACTATTATATTATACTATGAAAAAAAAAAAGATGAAGTTGTATCAACACAAAAAGCATTTTAAGATGTTTACCCTCTCGGATTGAATATATTACTTTAGCTTTATGATTTATTTTCAGATAAATCTAATACGAGGATTGATGAATGGAGTGATTGACATGTACAGCAGTTCTACGAATGCTTCACATGCAGACGAAAATTCGAATAATGTTCTATAAACAAATAACTTAAAACAATAAATCAAACAAGCTTATTTCTAATGTTACTTTTGTTATTTTATATCAAACCATTTAGATAGTTTTCCCATTACTTACCCTAAACCTAATACATTCCATAGAGACATTTCCGGACAAACAGCAGCATAAAGTTACGTGTTTTGTTTTACTTTCTATTACATCCAAACTTGCAAAATTGTATAAAAAAACAACATGAGAAAGTCTTAAATCGGTGATGAGTATTAAAACGTTCGGTTCGAAAACAAAAGTGCCAATTTTGAAATGTAATAAAGATGAAATTCCAATTATGATATACGATAAAAATGAAAACATGAAGAAAAACTACAGTTATATAACCCAATCGATAAATAAACCACGTGTTTGGTTTTTCAAAGTCCTATTATATCAAAACTTAGATGTGTATATATTATGAATATAAACGAGAAAGAAACTGGAAAAAGGTGACGAGCATAGAAAAGTTAAATCCAAGAACGAAAATTCCAGAAATGTAATGTGCATGTAGGCGAGGTTGCATTTATAAGTAAATACTTACAGAAAGAATTGATAGAGACAATAAGATACACTGATGAAAGAGATAGATGTAACACATATTATATCTTAAACATGTAAGAAGTGTATTTAAGTTTGTGCAGCATCAGTGTATTCTTACAATATATGTGTTTAAAGTAAGATTTGTATGTTCGTGCGAGTGAAAATTAAATATTGCATCTATATTCTAAAACTGATACTATGAATGTTAATTTATTAAACAAAAGGGGTGATAAATTCGTGAACTTTTGTACTATTTCAAGTGGCATGCTAAATCTCTTGTATATTAGAACATGGACATGAATACATTTTAAAAAAAATGTCAAAAAATACATTCTACTACCACCAATAGGTAAAACTGGTAAATATCAATATTCAATATAGTTACTGAGACAAATATAGTCAAAATAAACAATGGTATTTCCAGCATAATTGTTGATATCAAAGAAAATATTAAATCAAACAAATTGCAGAGAGTATTTCTCTGTTAATATTTTGAGTGACACTGAAAACATGTTTATTTTATAATAATAAAAAAATAACGGTAAACTATTCCCTTGTTCCATATTGAAAATGTTTGGAATATTGCCAAATCAATCATAACATTTACCGAAGATTAATATTATGTTCAGTTGCGAATGTGTCAGTAAATATAGTTAAATTTGATCTTCAATTTTAGGAATGAGATGTTTACTTCATTTTTTTTCTGAAACATGGGTATATGTTGTCGATTTATTTTCCCTGCTGGCTGATCATGTATCATCCGATATTGAAATAAAAATTCTTGATAGTAAAATACGTTGTTTGCTCTACTAAGATATTTTGATTTTGTTTAGCTAACAATAACATATTGCTGATTCATTTTGTCACATTTCCATTCTAAAGAAAAACAGCAGGTACGAGATAACTTTATGTGTAATAAATATTTTCCAATAAGTGAAAACTCTGTTTCGGTTTCAAAAATGTTATGTTTGATAGTATGTTTAAGAGTAACTTTAGACTAAAACATAAAATTAATTATTTTCGTAGGTTCAAAATAACATCAGATAATGCACTATTTAAGTTTATTTTACAAATATTTCTTTAAAATGCACGGCAGCTTAAGGACAACTGCTATAGTTTATTATGTGCACCAACTCCGCGCACAAAGGGAATCAATTTTATCGAGACCTGCCAGAGTCACTACTTACCCTTATACTACAACTGACCCTATTTCGGATGTCACAATCGTTTACGGATACGCCTGAAATTGGTCTCTGATATTGTGTTCAATGTATAATATATATATACTGGTATAAAATAATTGTTTATAGCAATTTGACCTTTTGGAAATTTTGATATCTATACAAATAAGCTCTATAAGTATAAAAAACGTAACTTTGCATCTGCATTTTATTTAAGAGCAATTTTTTTTCTCAAGTTACGCGGTAAAGTGTATATTTAATTTTTAATGGCATTAGAATAGGTATCAGAGAGAATTTTGTAAGGGTTTAAGCAAAATTATCCATACACTTTATCAAAATATTAAAAAAAATGCTATATTTTTATTAGAAAATTGACACTCTGCCGAAATGATTTTATTTTTAAAAATAGTAAAATTCAAGCTTATATTTATCATTTTCATGAAAAATTAATATTACATGTAGTAGTTTTAACTAAATACTAGATGTTAACATTTTTTTTCGCATTACTTGTTAACTCACCGAATTTAGAGGTCGGGTATGCTTAAAAGGAGGTAATACTAAAGAATATGTGCGGTTACATGTCTTTTTTTATTTCTGAAATTGCATGAACATACATTAAACTTAAATACTGGGAAGTTTCATAAAATTCTATCTATAGGCCAATTTGATAAAAAAAAAATAGCAATCGTCTTTAAGTTTTTAGGAAATATATTAAACATGGTTTATTCATTAAAAGCCTTCCAAATAATATCATTTGCACTGTTTGCTTTAAATTGTAAAGGAAATAGGTCATATTGGAATAGTTATCGAGTTATACGGAATTGAATTCGTAAATTGATAATGTTACATTAGGAATCTATTCATATTAGTTGGTATATTGTATCTATAATTCTTTCTTATTATATACTCTGTCAATTATTAATACAACAACAGTTTCCCAATTGAAATCAATTGGTCATTTTATAGTGTTTAATTTCAAAATAAGACCCTATGTATGTCATCGTTATGGAAAAATAAACATTCACTTATAATTAATAAAACGTGTTATCATTTTGTAGGCGATTCAAAGGAGAAATACATTTTTTTGTCATTTTACTGTATAATTTAATCATTAAAATCTAAATTCTTTGAGTTTCTTTAAAGAAATTACATAACATAATAATAATTATAAGACAAATATAATATATATAATCACTACTGACCATTATGTAATAATATAAATAATCCGTTAAATGATTTTAGCTGCAAAACTTTCAATTTAATGTACTTGAATCCGTATTTTAAGATTTAGAAAAAGAAATGCTTAAATTTGAGTCATTACTGCTTAGTATGTGTCTAAATGAAACATGGGCTAACAGTTTACGGTTCTGATATCAGGTTTGCGTTTGAATAACCAGGGAAGTCGTAATACAATGCATTTCGTGTGTATAAAGATTTACTTATACGTTTTTTGAAAATATATTTCAGTAGATATCACGCAATATACTTTATTAGGCAAACATCTTCTATCAAAGATAATATCTATTTTTCAATGGAATTGTGTTCACGTTTATTATATGAGTTCAATAAACCCAGTATATTTTAACGCACGTAAGGGGATGTTGTGGAATGTGATTGCATTGCGTATTGTGAATCTATACACGCAAGTTTTATTTTTAACCGATATTATATTGCCACAGAAACACTGTCAAGTGATTTTAATATATACAATGTATATTCATATTATAATATACAAATGTTTCAGATTTATTTATGTTATATGATGAATGAACAAGTTCTTACAATTTAAACAAAACCGCGCTCGAATTCTTTCAATGTAGAACGAGCATTTAGCCTTGCTGGAAGTTTGAATCACCCGATAATTGCTCCGATACCTTAACACGGATTCCAGTGTTCCACAATATACCTATACTAGCAATCTAAAGAGAAAGATGTTTTGTTATTTATTTAAAGTAGTATGCGGTGACCTATACTAGCAATCTAAAGAGAAAGATGTTTTGTTATTTATTTAAAGTAGTATACGGTGACCTATTCTGGCAATCTAAAGAGAAAGATGTTTTGTTATTTATTTAAAGTAGTATACGGTGACCTATACTGGCAATCTAAAGAGAAAGATGTTTTGTTATTTTTTTAAAGTAGTATGCGGTGTTCTATACTGGCAATCTTAAGAGAAAGATGATTTGTTATTTATTTCAAGTAGTATGCGGTGACCTATACAAGCAATCTAAAGAGAAAGATGTTTTGCTATTTATTTAAAGTAGTATGCGGTGAACTATACTAGCAATCAAAAGAGAAAAATGTTTTGCTATTTATCTAAAGTAGTATGCAGTGACCTATACTATCAATCTTAAGAGAAAGATGTTTTGTTATTTATCTAAAGTAGTATGCGGTGACCTATACTAGCAATCTAAAGAGAAAGACGTTTTGTTATTTATTTCAAGTAGTATGCGGTGACCTATACTAGCAATCTAAAGAGAAAGATGTTTTGTTATTTATTTCAAGTAGTATGCTGTGACCTATACTGGCAATCTAAAGAGAAATATGTTTTGTTATTTATTTAAAGTAATAATTATGCGGTTATTCCTTAAAAAATAAAAAAACATGTCAATCCCATCTTCATTGTCGTTTTTTTGTCACATGTTATCGTCTGTAATGTCAATGATGTTTACTAGCAACATCTGTTTAAAATTATACTGATTTGTTTACCTCGATTGCTATGAAAGTTCAAAGCTTATATATGTATAAACCACTCTCGAGTCCGCTTCCTTGGTAGAACCAGTACTGAGTGTTGTTTTAAGAGAGGCATCGGGTCGACCGGGGGATCGAACACTCTATCCATTACCGCCCCGCTTAATCACAGTAAAACATCTGTTTTTATAACTATGGTGATCGCGCTGACATGGAAATGTGATTTTATGGGAGTTGTATGGAGACATTTGAACCTTTTCAATCAAAAAGGTGATACCGAGCACTATGGTATTTTTTTAAATTCCCACAACAGACAGAATTTTCTAACTTAAATTGATTTTAAAGCAGTTTTACTCGTCATGAGTATAATACGTAGTGGCAGTTTTGCTGTTATTTCAGGTTACTGTGTTAATTATTTAACCCTTGGGGATATGTGTTATTTAACAAACATGCGTGCGTTATAGGAGTATCCACATCCTTCAATGGTTAACGAGAGCAGGACATTTTTAATGACGTGAAATATCATTTTGTGTGGTTTGTGTTTGCGGTACATGTTATACACACTGCTGTTTCAATTGAATTAAAAAAATAACAATAACAACATATTTTCAAAAGGAATTTTCCACCTCAAGGTATATAAATGTTTACATACAGAAGTCGGTTTATTGAAGGCTGACCTTGTGATGTTTAACAATATTTTCCAATATATGTTAAAGGAAGTAAAGAAAATTTCTCAACTGATCGTTTCAAAATGGCAACACATGTTGTTCTCAATGTTGTTTATGTTCACATATTTACTATTCAGTGCATGATGTGTATATATGTACGATTGTCTTCTGATATTGTGTTTCGAATTGGATGTTGGCGATATGTATTCCTTGTTTTAAATATAGGCAAATCAGTAGAACTTCATTGACTTGAACATGGATGACTCGATCACCACATATAGCTCGAACTGCTTGTCTGATCTCGGCCGAATTCGAACCATCGACTTTCTACTGAATAGTGAATGTATAAACATGTAACCAATAACAACAAATCAACAAAACGTGATATAAGAAATATAACAATTAGCATAAACGCGTACTACTATGTTAAAGAGCTGAAGTTATTGAAAGTTCGTTTCAATAGAATATCTATAAAAACGACTATAATAACTCTTATATGAGATAGCACATATATATTATATATTAAAGTGACGGGTACAATACATGCAAGATTTACAACATAAGCAAATATGTAAATAAATATTACGAAATATTCAACTTAATAAGGCTTACCAGTCACTATTTTATCACATTGCAATTACTTCACAACACGAAAGAAATTCACTCTGCATTCTTTAATAAACAAGAACAAAATGAAATGAATTAAAACAGTTATCCACCAATGCAATGGAATAAAAATAAAGTGTTGATAAGCGCACTTGCTACAAATTTTGAGAGAGATATTTTTGCACTTTTTTTTGTAACAGTATGTCAACTTTACCTGTAGATGAATGATCTATATCACATAATTCATCAAGTTTTGCTTTCAAATATTGCATAAAAAGTACAACAATCAAAACAGCACACACATATTAAAATAAAACAAAAATCGGAATGTACGAGGGATGTCCCAAACATAATAGGACGCATTTAGAAATACGCATTTTCGTGTTTTAATCAAAACAAAACTTGGCATAAAAATAAAGTTTCATATTTAAACTATAAGCATGCAAACTTTCAATATATTTCGTATATTACACACTCGTACAGGAGAAGTAACAACCGATGTAACATCCGTAAGAGTCAATAGTAAGACTGTTGAAGAGATTATACCTGATTAACGTGTGCATAAAACCTCGCTCATCAAAAACCGGCACATCAAAATATGAGGCAATATCAATAAATGTAAAACCGGTGAAGTCACTTTTATTTAATATGAATTCGGTGACATTGAAGAAGCTTTAAATATGACTTGCTGTTAACGGCCTCAGAGAATAAATAAAAATGTTTAAGAATGATTCATATCTCAAATCATATTCTATGACAAATATGACTCTCTCACCTTCACAATTTCTATAAATTTGGACAGATTAACGCTAAGCATGTGTTAGTTATGTGTTTTTGATGAACATAAATAAAAGTTAATAGTCGGTCATTTGTGATAATAAAAGACAAATGCGTTTTATCGTTCACCGGTCGTACAATCAGTAACTAACGAAACACATAGGTTCACTAGTTCTACATGTTTTGCTTGAGATTAGTTCTAGTTTAAGGCGGTTAATTATTTCATTTACATTGAAAATTTATCACTTTAAAAGTCCGTGTTTCATCAAATGCAACATGACGCATGCGTTCAAATACTTTTTATTTCATAAAGGTAGATAATTGGGAACGTTTATCTGGAAAGAAACCAAAATCAGAAATACCATCGCTGTGATATCAATTATCTCTCTTTATAATACTATTATAATTATATATTTTATGTGTATATAACTACACTTGCATAAAACGTGTACAATGCATTGACACGAGATATGCAATTGAACTATGGTGGCTATGACGACACCAAACAATATAAGATTTACAAATGCATGTTTTCTGAATATAACAGTGCACGTCACCACCGCAGACATGTAGCAGCTGGGGTAAAACTAGACAGATAACCTATAAACATTGCTTCAACTATTTTAGTAGACTCATGAATGGAGTTTGTAGACTTTCTTGACATTTATTGTTAATTTAGTGCAAAACTGTGGCAAAACCTATTTGGCAAATTTTTGTGAACTAACATAACAATCCATTAGGATTTCAATTTTAATATTTTAAATTGCAAACAGTTAAATTTAATTTTACTATTATGAATATAACCTGTCAAGTTCGCAAAATAAGAATATATGTATATACACACAATTATTTATTGCTGTAAAGTAAAGTAACTTGAGATAAATTGCATCACACGTACATGTAATATTACTTTTACAAATAAATGTAGTAGTTTACATCATCGAGTTATAATAACAAGACATCATTTGTCTTTATTAAAAAATGGAGGGTAGTGTAGTGCACAACATAATATAAACCAGATTTTAGTTGATAAAAGTTATGAAACTTTTATTAAAATACAACACATTCCAAGATGATGGTATATACAGTAAAGACACAAGGCACAACATAAGTCACTATCTGTATTACTTAGACTGGTACACACATCTCCTCTACAACATCCTGTCTTGCCATGACACTGAACCGGCTTCGGAGTTGGCCCACATTTGATCAGGTTCCGCTGCTTCTTCCCTTCCTTGCTGGAGGTGTTGGAGGCGGCCACGACACGGGAGTCCTATAGGTTTCTGCCCTGCCTCCACGCTCTTGATACGAAGTCTCTTTTGGAATTCTTCACACGGTCTAGCAGCTTGTTCTGCAGTGTTGTATACCTCATTATCATCAGTTGTTGAGAACTATGCACGCCTTCAGGATGATTTTGACGATGGATGGGTGGTGCTGCATTGTGGTCAGCAAAACATGAAAGCGGTTTGCGAGAATGCCAAAGGCATTTTCAACAACCGTCCTGACTCGGGACAGTCTGTAATTGAAGATCGTCTCTTCCTCTTTAAGACAACGCAGAGTGTATGGCTTTATTATGTGTTGACGTAGGCCAAATGTGTCATCACCGACCAGGAAGTATGGTAAATCCTTAATGTCATTAGGAAGAAGTTCTGGATCAGGGAAGCCAATGGTTCAATCTTCAGCCATTTCATTGAGTTCAGACTCGTTGTATATATGGGCGTCAGACGAGGCTCCGGGACTACCCACATCTGCCCAGAGGAATTTTTAGTCTGCATCTACCTGTTCCTTGAGCACGATTGAGTAGAACCCCTTGTAATTGTAGTACACGGAACTACTCTTTGGAGGAGTCTTGCAGGCAAAGTGCTTGCCATCAAGCTCACCTTGTTTGAGATCTCACGCTATCCTTCAGGGGTTGTGGGGCAGGTCATTGCCTCGTCCAGTTACTCGTCAATGATGGCCTGGCAGACTTCTCTTACGGCCAGTAACATGGTGTTTTGGGGTACCCTCCAACCAAACTTCATGGCAGCGTTCTTGGTCCCAGAGGCGAGGTGGTGCAAAATGATGGCAATCTTCAGGCCAGGATCCAGGGGCTCCCTGTACCAAGTATTTTGTTTGATGATCCTGAGACCAATTCGCTGTACCAGATCCTAGTAAATCTCTGGGGGGCATTCTGAGGAAGTTCTCGAAGGCCCTCTGGTCCTCTCTGCGGAGCTCCACCAGCAGCTGGTCATACATGCCAAACTGACGGCGTCTGCTGATCCATGATCTTTTCTCCTCCTTCTGGCCTGGATCTAGTGAAGTGCCAACTGGGCCACCTGGTTCTGGTGTTGGAGGACGGCTATTTGATACTTCTAAATCCACAGGTCCGCCATCCTCGTTGACAAATGAAGGAATGACGGGCTTGTAGTCTGTGCCCCTTTTTATATGCAAAATGTGCAATGGTAGCAGTACGGTGGTAGTACGGTACTGCTTCGATGGTATTCGGTAGTACTACGGTATCACATCGGTACCAGTACGGTACACACTGAGACCACCGGAGAGCCGCCGATCCATTACGAGGTGCTACCGGTGCTCTACCGACATTAACGAAGCCATACCGGAGTACTGCCGTTGTAGTCCCATTGCTCGCTCCGGCAGCGCAACGGCGGAAATTTTTTAGCATGTTCAAAAATTTCTACCGTCGCCTGCTGTTGCTTAATATTTCGCCGATATTCTGACGATGTACTACCGTTCTTAGCGATGTGATACCGCTGTGTTGCCGTACTAGTACCGATCCTCGAAAATCGCCAAATTTGTGCTCCGGTATAGCTCCGGTGACCCGAATCGGCTAGGTGTGACAGGCCCTGTAAGGGTTATGCAACTTGCGGATTCAAAAATGATACATAATGATAATGAATGATACAATTTCAAATGCGAATTGACATTATGCCGTAAGCAATTTGTCTTTAATAGCATATCATTACAGCGATTCATAAAGAAATACGTTGCATTTACCTCTTCGCCCTGGGGTATATATACTTATATACAATGACCACTAACTAAAAATGCTTGATAACGTTACTACATTTTACCGTGTCAATTCATATTAATACCCTAACATGACATGACATATGTCCAAGATTAACGGAACAATTTGGTCACAAATCTGAATCTGCAAATAGAAATACCAAAAAGCAATATGAAATGTTGTATTATATTAAGTAATACATGCATAAGTGTCACTTAGAAGGTTAAACAACTTTTATCTTCATGGAAATCAAGGTTGAATTAATAATCTGATATTGATTACCAACTGATATAATGTTTCTTTTATAAAAAAACAAGTAATTTGATGAAAGTGTCTTCTTAGACATAATTATCTTCTGATGATGCCAATGATATAAGTCTGTGTAGTGATCCAGGTAATCCATTTCTCGCATAATGGTTTTCATATCATAATTATGTTCAGTTTTTGAAGCCTAACAGGTAATGAATATAGGTTAAACATGACACATGAATCACGATAAGACATCTCGGTCAATATATCAACACGAATAGCAGCCAGAGAAGACGCTGTTACTTTACAAGATCCAAAACACTATACTACCAAAACGTAATATGAAAGTAAAGGAGACTAACTAAAAATAAACACTGATTAAATTGGTATTCTATCTAAAGGCGTCTACCAGTCAGCGACAAGCAGTGAAATTGGATCACTGACAGTCTGTTATAATATGTTATCTGTTTCCATGGACACGCTAGGTAGAGTACGTCATTATATAACTTTTTAGTGGATGCTAATATTTTTTATATTCGAATGTTTAACGGCAAAGAGAAATGGATTTTTTTCTTAAGAAATCAAACATTTTAGAGAGGTTTTATTATCATTTTGTTATCTATTTATTTAAAGGGTTTATATCAGGAAAAACGCTATAAATGTCTTTATAAAAAGTAAATGAGTATCAAAATGGATAAAAAGCATCCTATTATCATAAACAAATAAAATCCGAATGGTTTGATTGGTCAAATTCACGGAAGCGTGACAAAATCGATAGATACTGCTTGACGTCATTCGGATTTTTTATTACTTGTAACTCTGTATCAATGGCTGATCTACTCTTGACTTAAAACCGCCTCTCCCATCCCACTAAACTCCCATATTTGATAAAATTCAACTAAACATATATATGTGCCCGTTTAGATTGTTGTTCCGCATCCTCTTAACTGAAATCCTGGATCCGCCCCTGTGTATAACACATTAAAGTGAAATCAAAATGAAAGCTCGTGACTCGTTTAAGACGTCCTAAAATAGTTTGCACTTTTAAGCGGGAAATCTATTTTATTCTAACCTAAGCGCGTAGCTCAAGTTTAATATATTATTTTGACATGTATGAAAGATATCATTTTGGCAATACGTGATCAGTGAGAATATAAAGGCATGAAAGGATAGAAAATGACAGTAATAACAAATGATGATTTATTGAATCTTAGTAATGACTTGGTTAATGTACGGAGAGTTTGCTGTGCAGATTATATAGGTCCATCAAACATATTGCACAGATTTACATTGTAATAGAACACATTTATTGTCAAACGACACTGAATACAATCCATGTTTTAAAGGAATGAAAACAAATAATATCGAATAAGGTATTGAAGCATGTTTTTCCGGCCGAAAATAGTAATTGAGATATATACGAAACTGGTCTTTCACGTCAAATAATTAAATATATTTAGCCCATTTTGACAATAATTATTACATAGCCTCTAGAAAATTCAGTTATCATTACTTTTTTTCTTATCAAAGACGAAACTAATGGCATGAATTTTATGTAATTTTCAAAAAACAGTGTAAAGTATATTATATAAAACTGCTTGTGAACCACAACGACATTAAGGATGAATGGACATAGTAGTTCGTCTTTTTGAACAAATGATGCCAACTGCAATACCATATCCTCAATAGTGGTGGCATTTTAAATAGGTGAATATATTTACATACTTCAGCTTGTGCTTTGCTTGATGCATATCATTTTTCAAAATTTTGAAGATATTTCAGTGATACAGAAATAAACGTAATCTTTTATCTGAATTAATGGATATAGTTTTATTTAAGTCTTGTTACATACTATTGATACACTCTATGAACTATAGATACTTTTATAACTAGCTTTTGTCCTGTACAATGTACTATTGGGATCATGAAGCTAATCTAGAAGTTATTAATCATCTGTAAAATTATAAATTACTTAATGTTTAGAACATCAGTTTATTTCATGTAAAAGAAACAGAAAAATGACATTGAGCTGTGCATTATATTTCAAAGCTGTTTATTGGTATTTAGCAGCTTACTTTTCTATCAAAATAAATCGGCATTAAAAAATTATATTTTATGACATAAATACTATTTATTGATGTTTTATACAGATGATTCCTGGATATATCTTGATTAATGTGTAGTAAAAAACTTCTAAACTATTATTCGCCGACTATTCAGCGTTGCATGATCAATTGTTAACTCTCTTGCAAAATTCATTGGATTTGTACAAAGTTTTTTTTAACGCTTTTTGTTTGGTGAATCAGTAGAAATAACTACTAGGGAAGCCAATTAGCCAGACAACATCTAGATATAAATGTCTAAACGTTGTTTTAAATGTAAGATTAATTTTGTACAACATCAAATGTTGCTGTCGACCTAATATGTAGTTATAAAACAGCAACCTATGTGCTAGATTTTTTCAGAATCAAAATTATACCCCATCGAGCAACATTAAGGCCGCGGTGACACATTCAGGAATTATTTATAGTGAAAGGGAAGAGACAGGCAGACACAGGTTAACATGATGTAACAAATGTATATTATTTTGGAAGTATTATCTTATATGATACCAGAAAATACGGGGTATCAAATGTATATTATGTAAAATATTCCTAGCCACGCGAGACAGCAAAATGCGTCATGTTAATATAATAGGGGTCAATAAGATGCGATTGATAATATGTCAACGGAAACTGATACACCTTGTGTGTCTTAACTGTCAAATATTTCCGCAGTATACAAATTAAACATAAATGACAGCATTATAATAAGTAAAGGACTTGATTGACACGATGGCCAGGTATAAAAAAACAGACAAATAATATAGAAAAGGAGTCGTGCGTGGATATGCTGTGATCAATACATGTGTGTTTGTATGTTGGGCTTATTATAGGTAAACATAATACGGAACCGGAAACAATGCAGTACGAAGGATTCACAGTGAGTATTTAGCGTTTCTATCAGTAGTAAATACAAAATGACTGAACCTGACGCAATTCAACCTCTGTTTCATGGCAATAAAAATACCGAGTCTACCGACCAAGTTAAGCGCACAGGTGATAGCTCAAATATTTATACTATCTGAAGGGACGGCACAATGTTTCCAGGAATGGATTAAATCAATCGAGAAATTTGTCGTATTAACGGAACTTGGGAAAGATAATAAGTATCTTACATGGGTTGGAGGTTTCGATGGGCATTCTGTCCCGAGAGATAACTGTTTTGGAGGGAACGAACGAGTTCCCGCGAAAACAATTATCCAAATTATCCGAAAAAGTCATGTCAGATTACTTTTCTTGCATACCAAACACATTATATATTTATTTTATTTGATAGTTATTATTAAATTTCACCACAATGGCTTTAAAGACGTCATATTAAATATATTACGTTATGTGTTTTAATACATAACACCATGAATAATTCCAAGGTCGCAGCAGGTTAGGATGAGCGTGTGGAGGGGTGAAGGATGATAATTCCGTACCCGGTAAAAACACGAGGCAATCATTGTCCGGTATGCAAAAAAAGATTAAACCGGAAGTATACCAATCCTCTCAAGCGGCGGTTAGTGATTTTCATACATCGATATATAATTGACCGCTCTCCGGAACCATGGCAACACTTACAAACAGAACTATCCTCAATATTTTGGGAAGTGCCGATGCCCAGCACGCATTTTTTGCTATTAAAAATTCCATCCAAAAATCGGACGAAAGCGGGCAAATTTTCGCTGAGAGTTTACTGTCATTGGGACATGAAGCCTTTTCGGGACATGAGGGGTTGTTCGGCCTATTGGACAACAGTTCTTCAATGGGTTGTCTCATGACAATTTTAAACTAATAATCATGTGAAAATCCACATTACAGGCCGCAATAATCAAAGCGATATGTGAAAAGGTGCGAGCTGAAAGTGAGAAGCCCCAGTGAGGCGAATTGTCCAGTCCACGACCATTGAGGCCATGAGTCGATAGACGCTAGTCGCGTCAGACTTCGGCCACGCTGTTTTACCTGTAACCAACCAGGACACGTTTCCCGAGGCTGCCACAGGACTTGAAGGCAAATTAACGCTATTGATAGACGTCAGCCCGAACCGCAATTCGCGAGGAGGGTAAATAGGCACACGGATATTGAATGTTGACTCTGTTGGAAGTTGCGATATTATACATCAAAAGATAACCACAGTGGTCGTAGAGTCAATGTGCAGAACGACTAATACATTTTTCCCAGTAAGAAGCCTCTTGGAGGACGGATTTAAAGCAAGTACATGACACATGTTTTTTTTTCTCGATTTCCACATACGGTAATTTCTAATGAACCATAGGTTCCACGTGGTATAGAACATGAATCGGGAGGGATAGGTTGGTAGATAATGGAATACGGCTGTAGTTTGATATTGGGTGTTTACGGGTTAATAATACATATTTTCCTCTCGAAGAAGATATTTATACTGCCTCTAATATTAGAGTGCAGGCCAACACGATTTTAAAACCAAGGAACGTGACCGTAATAAACAGAAAGTTAAAAAGATAGACCGGACCTCCCCGTAAACTCAGATTATAAGATCACTGCGAAGAAGTTTGATGATGAACCAAATTTTGGGACTATAGGTTCAGTGATCAAGCTCCAGCCAAATAGGGTCTCCCAGTAGCACTGATAGATCACATAGACAAGACCAAACAGTCGGGTATAGTAGGTAAGGTTAACAAACTATTCAACCACAACATACACACCATAAATACTATAACATCACATAAAAACGCCAAGAAATTACCTAGTGTATCAGACAACCAACGACCATTTCCTATAGCAGAGATTAACGTTCCGCCTGGACACCGCGAGACGATTATAAAACTGTAAAAGAGCCACTCAGACATATTTGCGTAAGCAAACGCTGCATTGGGGAGAACAGATACCGTTTAGTTGAAGATAGACACGAGAACACACAAGTCATAAGATAAAAATCGTGTAGACTCTAATTAGACATTATGAAGATAATTGGCTAAGCGGTAAATGACATGCTGTCTAACGATATTATCATACGGTCAAGATCGCCACGGGCATCCCCGATTGTCATTGTAGAAAAAGCGGATCTAACGTACCGCTTCTGTGACAACTGTTAGTGCCGCGAATTGATGACGTTTTGGCTACCCTTGGGGTTCAAAGTATTTCTCTTCTTTATACCTGCGTTCAGGGTATTGACAGATTGGGGTTAATCAACGCGATAAAGAAAAGCGAGGATTTGTGTGCCATAAAGGCTAATTCAAGCGGGAAGTAATGCCGTATGGAGTATCAACATGCAGTAGCATTTCACAGAACTGATGTCATTTGTCCATGAAGGATATGACGCTTTCTGCGTAGCATACCTGGACGATATACTAATTTTAGGTAAAACGATGTAAGAGTATTTAAGCCAAATTACTCAAGTAACATAAAGTTAAAATTAAAGAATGTTTTCAACATTAGTGAATAAGGTATTATGCCCGATACCGCCAATGAAGAGGTGATAAAAAACACTTCTATCTCTGTTAACTGTGGAAGAATGTCGGTCTTTTTCTAAGTATGGTTGGGTAATACAGGAGATTCATATCATGGTTCTCGGAGGAAGCCTATCTAATTATCGAACTAACAAAGAAATATGTTAAGTTCAGTTAGAATTAGGACAGCCAATCGGCCTTTGACTACCTTAAACAACAACTGTTAATGGTGCCTACTTTAGCATACACAGATATGAATTAAGAGTATCATATGTACACCAACGCTTCTATAAAGTGTATTGGCGCGCGCTTGGCTCGATCTACAGGCGAGCAGGAGGACCGGCATGAGTGATGAAATTCTGATAAACTATATCTCTCACAACTGAGCCCAACCAAACTAAGGTTGGTTGTGATTGAGAAATGTATTGCCCTTTTCGGCGACCTCTCTACCGGAATTCGACGGGTAGCCTACATAGAATCGCGCAATTTATGCCCTGCGGCAAATTCAGGTGTCAAACTTTTGACAAAATTTTATAGCAGTCGAAAGACGAGGAGATTTCAATTATAATCGGTCTGCCCCGCCGGGTAACGACGAAAGCTGCGATATATAAACGTTAGATTGTGATAGTGGGGGTCCTATATTACCTCAGCGACGTGGATGACGCCCCTCACACCAGGCTCCATATCCATCAGCACTTGCCGGCGATGTTATATCGCAGTACCATATGCGAAACATACACATGGGAGTAAGGAAGACATGCTACGTGATACGTATTTCCTATTTTGTAATTAACAGGTTCAAGAACTTACAGACGTACATTGATACGTACGTCACTTGCAGAGAACGTAACTTCCGGGCTAATATGGTCCCCTTACTACAGACAGACACATAAATATTTCCGTTCGCGAAGGTCGCAGTCGACATGTCTGGACCTTACCCCAGATCCCTCTCTGGAAATAAGTATATATTGTCCAAGATGGATATGTACAGTGGCTTCCCGGAAGCTGTTCCATTATCTGACAAATCGGAAGATTCGATATGCAATTCGCTGATACAGGACATATTAATCTGGCATTGAACACTAATGGTAATTATCTTTGATAATGGCCGAGAATCTAAAAAAAGCTGAGATGTTAAAGCCCTTAAACATCTAATATGTTACCAGAAACACATTTCGGCCTCAAGAAAACGGTGATATTGAACGCTATCACAGGGTTCTCTAGGACATCCTCGCTTAGCTAGTCGCGGATAACACCACTCATTGTGAGTGTATTTACAAGAGGCCGTAGCTGCCAACACATTAAAAGTATCAGAGACGACTGTGATTACTCCTTTTTTCTGTTATAGAACAGGGATCCCATATTACCGTTGGATAATATTTTGAGGTCCCGGCGTAAGTTCCGTGGCAAGGTCACGCATCAGGTTTTGCTAGAAGCGCATCACGGTTCTTTCACTACGGTACAGGGGCATATGACAAAGGCGTGGAAATATGCTAATAAAACCGGTCTAAACCAACCCTGGAAGTCGGGGATACCGTATATTACACATAACAAGTTAGACAAAAATAACGGACTTCCTATCGAAAAGTGGAACAAAAAAAAGCCACATACTTTTGTCATCCGCAATCAGTTTGACGACAAATGCTTTACCGGGCAGGTCGAACAATTGCGGAAGGCAAATATAGACAACTTGGAGACACCAGAGAGCCGACATGATATTCAATATGGACAGGCGACTATAGCCGCGAAACGATACACCGACCACGACAGCGTAGTCTTGACAGCTCTGACACTGACTCAGACAATTTACCGTATATTCACTTAACTAAACGCTATCGTAATACACGAGAATCATCCTTGGGGAAAAGCGACATCTCATTAATGGAATTTAGACGACATATAATCGCAATGGTGAATGTTCACACAATGACAGCGCGGACAATGGTATGATGTCATCGACTGTAACTCAAGGCAACGTGACCTCCGATTGTGAAAGAAGCGATTTAGTACCAACTAATAGGACGTCTGAAGTAGATATGCGATCGTGAGTTCGAATCCCAGTCCGGCAACATTCTCCGTGATGATTGATATAGGACCAATCACCTGTCAGCTACGTGTATATATCATATTAGTCAATAACGGTGATTAATCTTAGTAGGGTTGTGTAATTTATTTATATTTTTTGCAAATAATGATAGCATTATTGTTCAAGCTACTTCTGTTTTGACACCTGACCTCGGCTCTTTTAATACAAGAAAATATAGTTAAAAAGACCAATTACACTACCAGCTCACAATTAGGATGGTTAGTTACATTCGTACACGAATAAAACCGTATGAAACATTCTTGAGCAAAATACAGGGTGACTTGTAGAACGCGCGTGCATAGCGAAAGTAAGTACAGAGCAATACAAACCCCTGCGACGGCAGAGTTTCTTAAATACATTTACTACATTGCAGAAATGGCACCACAATCAGAGACATATAGAGAGGTCATAAAAGCTTCACAGGTTATAAGTCTTTACGCTATACCAATTGTAAGTCAGGCTTTAAGCTTCCTTTTTGGTATTGTATCGGATTCTGATCTCCGATCAATCAAAAATAGCACTGGCATCTTCTCGCGTATTCAAAGCAAATTGATACACGTAGTTGAGAGAAGATCGACAATACAGAACACATCAAGGGTACAGATAGCAGAACATAGACAATCTGTTACCTAAATAGTATAAAGTGTACAGAAGCCAAATCGAGGACCGCATTGTCAAAAGGATTATTATTTATACAACAATATTTACATCTCGACCTATTAATTAACGAAATTGCACAACTCGTCCAACATGCCAGATTTTCTTTACAACCATTAAGATCACAAATCAAATTTTTCTCAGTATGGCCGCCTTGACAACGGCAAGCATAGTACCGGTTCATCTAGATATAAATGCTCACTTACCATCATCATTGACACTTCCCGGGGATCCGACCAAAAACCTATACTGTTTCTACAAAATCCTTTAGCATGCCACCGTGTTTAAACACGGTAAAACACCAATAGTAGTCTTGTTAATACCACTGTTAGATTTCATTGACAAATATGAGGTTAATCAAGAATATAACCTACCATGCATCTCCATACACCACCCAGGCATCATTAATCGCGATGACATTCTTGATATTGTGGCTACTCACACTCTTGAAGCCTAGTGACTTTTAATAAATACGGAGAGAACAAAATATTCGCTTGTATCCACATCAGACGACAACGGGACTAGTTTAATGGCCAAACCACCTTTTGTAATAAAAATAGACGTATTTTGTTTCGCATCAAGCAATGATATGACCCTCGCCCAATTCGATCAACATCGAAGTCATCTCGATATAGCGGACGAGGAACAAAACCTTTTTACTATCCTATGATATGGTGCGTGTAAAACTGTGGAAGACGTTTACTGTCACATTTCCAAATTTAACTAAAATCACGATACCCACGCCATGAAGGCAAATCAAAACGATTCTGATGGGGAAATTAATAAACACAATGAAACAAATGATGTACGTTCCAGAACCACATATTGGGTTGCTAGGAAGTCTCGTAATAGGACTGGACATATGTATATACTTGTATCGCAGGTGCAGAAATATGGTGACATTGCAGGGGTCAGTCAAAAACTATAATGAACATGAAACACCATAGTTGCAGGTTTCGAATATACTGGTTCCTGAAAATCAAGGTCGGACAGACAATCCGAGTGGAAAAGACCCTCCGCACCAGAGCTAGGTGAACAAGGGGAAACGGGGAAACTGACGTATCCACGGTTACAACTGACAACACCACGTGTTGAGAAAAGTCCCGACAGGTGAACAACTGAAACTTCGATAGGAATGATCTCTCATATGTCACAACATGAAAAAAATGGACATTAAGAGTTGATGGGCCCTGATAACATCAAAACTGACGAGAGGTTCATAAATCATCACATCCAATTACGTAACAATGAACAAACTCAACAGGTATCTGTATAAACGATTGCTACATGCATAAAAGGATCATTTATCAGTACATACAACACAACACCGTTAGAATGGACATTCCAATATGAATGAGTTTATCATTGAGATCACGGTCGGGCAAGAATTCGAACGAACACCTTACAACGAATTACAGAATTCGCCGCCCGCCCGATCAGCTACTACAGCATACTGGGACGACATAACCGTAATAAACATACGTCCAGTAGCCAGGGTGCGGCCTACATCTAGAGCGGCACCCGTCATAATTACCAGCGCCAACCTGGTTCCCTTGGCTGAAGAATCAGGACACCCAGTGTGTCAGAAGGCTACCTCGCTGACGAAACAAGACCAGACTACATCGACGGATTCCACATCACCGGGCGGGATGGCGGTAGAACCGATATTATGTTAATCAATTGTCGTCTTCTTTTATGTAAGACAAGCCATATTACATTTGAATTAAAAATTATGTTCCATGCTGTGTTTGTAACTAGTTAATAAACGCCAGTGCCTTACAATCAGTGAAAACTACTTTTTCGTCAATAGCAATTTTGTACTCGAATAATAGCCAATCTATCTATTATCGTGGAGTGCGTGGTCTTATGGATAGAACACAAGAACTAAGTTCGGAGAATCATCTGCTCGATCCGGCACCGCGGCTATGTGAAGTAACCTTGTGAGAGACATTTGTCCTTATAAGCTTAGTACTGGTTCTACTCTGTACTTTGGATTTGATTTGTCCGAGTTGTAAGAATTGTTTCATAATCGATGTAATATTAACATGTTTGTACCTACTATTGTATTTAGATAACTGAGTTAATGTTTACACTTGTAATAAGGTTAAGAATACCGTACTCATAAATGAAATGCATTAACAAAAATGAATTGAAAAATTGTTTCAACATCCAAGCCGCATACTTGCTAATATATATATTGGCATTTTAAAAGTATGGAATGTGAAATACATACAGTTTCTGTAATTCACGTACTTATTCTTAACGAAATATTTCTAGAATACTGACTGAATTAAAAATAGATGAAATAATAATAAATGGCAGGCAATCATGCTAAAAGCTAGGTATGATGACGTAAGTTTTTCACAGCGATGGATATGTTATAAATGAAGCAACAGGTGTAAATGAACATTGATACTAAGTGCAATGAAAATGCTTTCTTGCTGTACGTTTCTTGTTTTAATATGTTATCAGTTATAGTCTTCATTTGTTTGAGAAACACAATTTCACATTTAAAACAAATAACACTCAAATCGGTTTAGGTGTGAGCTAGTATTAAGTTATAAAAATTAAAAATAATGCTCAGAAATACATCACATTTGTCTTATTGTGATAAGGGTTAGGTAAGATATAAACCTACTATCTGGCACCAAGCAAGAACGTTTTAAGAAGCATTTGGTTAGTATTTAATTTAACCAGACTTCAGATAAAGACTTTCCATTGTGACGCTTTACCGTTCCTTTTTTATGATCACCGTGGGGTAGACATTTAAATATTTTACTTTTGTTTAAAGAACGCTTATTTAAGATATATATGTCTTTAAGTGCAATACAAAGTGCAATCTTTAATTTTAAATCAACGTTTCTCACGGAATAACGCTACGATAAAGTATTAATTATCATTATAAGTTTCCCAAAGATGCTATTAACATGGTCTGCATCCAATTTTAACATGTTAATAGATTCATATATTGTTTTAGGTGTTGAATATACTTTCTTATAACGTTTTTTACGCACCAAACTATGTCACAACAGAATAATATAGTTTTAGATAATGTTGTCTAATTTAGCAGAAGTATTCCCATGATGCGTATATAAACAAATACCATAATATATTAAGGTACTTCAAAGGAGAAATAACTCGGCGTTCTGATACTATAACCTTGGAAACATAGACTTTCAGTCTTGCTTGAAAATGGAAAACGTTTAATCGAGCGTTTTGGATGTGTGGGTTCTTGCATATTTCATGTCATCTCATAACAGGAAATGGACACCTTTCATCGTCTTATATATTTTGTTATCTTCAAAATTGTCAAATAATGTCGTTGTTTTATAGCATAAATGTCTGTATATAGCAATTATTTTAAGAACGAGTAATAAACTCTATTTTTTTTGCTATAATTATATAATATTAAACCAGATATAAGTTATATAAGATAATTCATCATAAAAAGATGAACGATACAATTATAATTAATGATTGAAATATATTATTCAAATATCATGAACCATTTTAAAGTGGGTGTTTATCTATATATAAGAGTCGGAGTTTTACGGGTTTAAAGAAGGATGGTTTACTGCTTTGTAATATAGCAATACCATATTTAGCAAGTTTCTTTCGACGCAAGTTGCAAGAAGTCTGCTTGAGATTTTTAACGTCAAAGTGTACTTGAAACCTCGGAGAAGCTTAATTGCGTTGGGGGAAGAGTGCACTGCAATAAATATTCTCTCTAGCGATAAGCTTTTGGAAGGCGTGTGTTTGAAACTCATAGGAATATTTATTGTGCAGGAACTGGGGAGTATTTCATGCATAATAGTTTAGTCTGATGCTGTAGTTTGAAACCGTTCTCAAACATAACAGGTTAGTTTCGTGCTGGAACTAGATTTTTATCTTAGTTCGAAGACATAGGTTTGGAACAGTCTCCAAACTTATAAGTGTATATTTATGCTGGAACTGAGCATCGTTCCAAACATACAGTTTTGTTATTAGTTTGAAACCGTTCTCAAACAATAACTGTATTTACGTGCTGAAACTTGTATTTGTTACATGCGCTTTCGTTTAGTTTGAAGATTAAGGTTTGAAACAGTCTTCAAACATATAGGTGTACTTTTATGCTGGATGAACAGTGTTCCAGACATACAGTTTTGGTTTGAGTTTGAAACAAGTCTCAAACGTATGCTGTCCAGACACGTTGTCTGAACAGCTGGTCTCGTTATTAAAATAGTGTTGAACAACAGTTGGTTCAACCCTACAAGGTTTGAATCATCATACTGTATATAGTTAATTGGAATGATCATTTGTCTGTTTGATTTCTAAATATTAAAATCATTTTATTATTCCTTTTGTTTGAAGTTAACTAATCACAAGGCAAGAAGCCTGAGGAAAATTTATATAGTTTATCGTTTGAACAAAATTGTTTAACATAGATTCAAGCTAGGCTGTTTCACAGCTTAATCCAGTGAAGACACAGTCGCCTTACAGAAGATCCCGTTTCTAGTTCAAGATACCCACCCAACATCCTGACAAAAATAAACGTTTAAATAGAACCAACCGATACATCTTGGCAATTTACATCTTCTACTACAACTTTTACTTTTTCACTATTGATTCTCTTTGTTTTCATTCTAACCATCTCTAAGCTATCCTCTAATAATAAAAAAAAAATGTCTGCATAACATTTTTTGATATATATATGTGTGTGTGTGTGTGTGTGTGTGTGTGTGTGTGTGTGTGTGTGTTTGTGTGCGTGTGTGGGCGTGGGTGTGTGATTGTTATAGTATGTGTGTGTGTGTGTGTATATACGTGTGTGTTCTGTCTAAAACATGTCAGTGCTGTAAATTATACATGCAAAATGTTTGATGTGTAAATAAACACATAAAATTTAAAAATAAATATCTCATAGATCAATAAACCGATGCTTTATTTTTTCTTGGTTATGATCTAGCGGGGAATTGATCGAAACAATATTCTGAATACGAAATGTAGTATTTAAACTTTGATATTTACCGGTGCAAAACTGTTGCTGTTTCGTCAGTGAGGTAATTTTTGTTTATTCATCGATTTCTATTTCAAATAATATCTGAGAAAATAGGGAAACAAAGAAAAACAAAACAGTTTAATTGGTATTGCAAAGCAACAACCAATATGCTACACAATGTAATCTAACCAATATGCTACACACGGTAATCTAACCAATTTGCTACACACGGTTATCTAACCAATAAGCTACACACGGTAATCTAACCAATATGATACACATGGTAATCTAACCAATATGCTACCCACGGTAATCTAAACAATATGCTACACACGGTAATCTCATCTGGATTTTCAAACTAGTATATGATTTTACTTTGGGAAGGGGTTTTCGAAAGCAAGAAAAATATTTTCGGTCACAATTTGTGACATTCAAAAGACAAA
Source organism: Panopea generosa (assembly GCA_029582155.1). Classification (NCBI taxonomy): domain Eukaryota; kingdom Metazoa; phylum Mollusca; class Bivalvia; order Adapedonta; family Hiatellidae; genus Panopea; species Panopea generosa. The sequence continues at coordinate 6,263,778 of CM055907.1, forward strand.
GCCGCCAAAATAGAATAGATACAAACAATGCATTTGATGTAAAGGACGATACATATACATTAAGTGTTTCAACTCAAAACATGATTAATTCTACAATCAAAAACATGGTTAATGCTACTATCAAAAACATGATTAATGCAACAATCAAAAACATTATGCATGCTAAACTCAAAAACATTACTAATGCTACAACCAAAGACATTACTTATGTCATTATCAAAAACAATTATGCTACATGTACTATCAAAACATTATTAATGTTACAATCAGAAACATTATTATTACTACAATAAAAACATTATTAATGCTACAATCAAAATATTACTTATGCTACAATCAAACACATTATTAATACCCGTGGAAACGTATTTTATTATTTAAATCTATATCATTTTTTAATACTTTGATATAGTAACAAAACAAATATACGAAATTGTTACTGGTCAGTAGCATTTGCATATAAAATGTTTCTATCCACATATAATTCTGATAATTGTCTTTATATAAACTTAAATATACATATGCTGTATACATACAAGAATCAGTATATTTGCTACTTCATGTGCAAGTGCAAGTTTCTGTTCAAAACTAAGCAATGTAAAATAGAAATATATAGTATTTTTATATCAATCTAGTGATGTATTCATATTTTTTAATTACATAAAAGTTTGAATTTTAGTCAAAACATATAATAGTCAAGACTTACAACTATATAAAAGCACAACATTCTATCAAAATATATGCAACGGTATCAATTGTTACATACTGTGTCCTTTGTGTTTTCATCTTATTGGTTAATAGTTGGTTTATAGCAAACGTAGTGTATAAGGCATATACACAAAAGATTGTATTAAAAAAATAAAGAGAAATAGTAACACTTCAAACACTCAGAAAAAGTAACAAAATGCCAAAGGACAACGAAAAAACTGTAATAAGGAGCTATGGCCAGGGACCTTGATTCACTTCCAGTCCAATTACCAGACACCTCGTTTTACCACCAGTCCAATTACATATTGATAAAACAGAGTGTCATCGCAGTTAGACCACTTCTTCGCGGATTACACATCATGCAGTTTTATATATATTCTTTTTATTCTACTTTTTTTATTTATTTATTCATATTATTACAATGAGTAATTAGCATGACATAAACTTGTTAATTACTTCTATGAGTGACATAAAGGCATGCCATTATTCTAAATCTGAAATCACAATATAATCTTAACGTGAAAGCCAAAGTATCTGATAGTTTAAAAGCTTAAAAGGTTGACATGGAACAACCATGTAATCAATGCGAAGTTAATAAATTTGTGTTTAAGGTGTATATATATGTAAAGTAATAGCAATATTTACCATTCTTATAACGTTAAGATCAATTATTTAATTTGTGATAAATAAAATAGGACTTTAACGTGTCACGCACTAATTACTTTTTTGTACTGTTCTGCATATAGTGACATGCACTTCTGGAACACTGCAGGTAAAATTATTGGATTGACAAGATTGTTTTGTTTACAATTTACAGAGCTCTAATACAGACCCTAAACCGCTCAAGTACCCCAATTGCACGCAAACGGAGTGCACTCAGAGCGTAAGCGGAGCGCGAGCGTAGCGCAGACGGAGCGCGAACGGAGCGCAGATTGAGCGCAGACGGAGCGGACATGGACCGTAAGCAAACGCTGGATTTTGAATAATAAACGCACTCCTGAACGCATGAAAAAGATCGAGTGCACTCAGACACGCTGAATGCACTCAGATACGCTGAGTGCACTCAGAAGCGCTGTATACGCTAGACACAGTAAGAAAACTGATAACAGAACTTTTCGTGCGCTACTGAGTGCACTCGTTCATTCGGATATACTCTTTTTTTATTATTTGATCGTGAAGTCGATACTTAAAATCGAGATAAAAATAAATTTTCTTTCAAATGAATATAAACCATGTAGTTAATATAAATGTTTTACTGTAAAACGCATGATAAAACTTATTTTGGTCAACAATTTATCAATTATAACATAAATATCAATATTTAGCTGATCAATACAATAATGTTTAAAACACCTATTATACAATAGACGACACATCATTGGTTATCTACGGTTTCAAGGCTAATTTGCCGTGTTATTTCGATATAAACTAGTTATAGAACATACAAAACATGTACTTTATTTCGATTTAAGCGTATACTGCTCCTAATACAAAAATATCAAAGCATGCGTGAATCAAACAAAACATAGATATGCGTAAAATTATATGATTATGATTCTATTTGTTTGGGTATTTCGGCAAAATAAAAATTACCAATTTTCAATTTAATTTGGACTTTAGTTTTATATTTTCCCCAAACATAGTTACACTGAGTTTGTGCTTAGTTGTAAACAAATTTACGTAAACTGTTATATTGCAATTAAAGTGGAAACATTATACTCGTGCACATCTCATTAAAAAAATAATAATAAATTAATTGTATTCTAAAATATAAAATGGGTCAGTAGTACAGCGGATAGGGTGCTGGCTTCAGACGGCAGAGGTCGTGAGTTTGACCCAGGCTTTACCCGACCTCTCGAAACATAATTCAGTACCAGATCTAATAAGGGAATGCACTGGAGAAAGATATGCATAAGCTCCGAGCTTACTTGACAATCAAGCTAAATTAAAGTAATGTAAAATAAATGTATGTATGCCAAATTAACAAGACAGACCGAAATAACACATTAGACATAGGAAATAAAAACTAGCAAACGTAAATTTCTAGGTGACCTTTTTGAGGTTGTGATTTTATATTGACTAAAGAACAGCTTTTGATCATGAGGAAGGTTTAAATAAACAAAAAAGAACATGTATTCACTGCCTATAAAAAAGTAAACATATTGTTTTCCCGCTTTCCTACAAAATCGATACGCCTGATCACGTGCACGTAAGCACGTAACAATTAAGCCACTATAAAAGTTGTGAAAGGGGCAACAAGTAAGAAATGACAACAATAATAATAATAATAATAATAATAATAAAGAAGAAAAAATACTCAGATAATAATAATATGATAATATAATAATATAATAATAAAGTAATATAGCAATAATAACAATAATATTAGTAATAATAGTAATAAATAATAATAAAATATACAATAGATATTAATAATAATGATGATAATAATAAAATTATAAAAAATCTGCATATTTAAGTATTGATTTTGACTATATATTTCTTATCCAATCACATGCCGCGGGTTAAATAAAGATTCATTCATCTTGCACAAATTATAATCAAAATGAAAATTACACACCGGCAGGGTTCGTTGTGATCAATGGACCGATAAATCACCAATTAACTATTTATTGACACACATGTGGTTCTCATCATGCGTATCTGTTTTGATGATTGCCATGCAACTCTGCCTTCATTATAGTAATTTAATTTTTATATTAATTGTGAACGACTGACAAGATGCACATACGCACGTATCCAATATAAAAGCTGTAAACAAATCAATAAGTCAATATGTATATTATAATAATAGCTCCAATGATAATAATATTTCAAAAAAAATAAAACAAATAATGAAAGTAAAAAATAATACAAATAAAATACTACATTTTTACAAGGAATTACTTTAATTTTTATTAGTTTTAAAATTGTAGGATTGTTTTATTTTGTTAATTAACAATTCTGATCTGTTTTTATACGAAATCGCTATGGCAGCTGTGGTAAAATGACAGCCCTGAATACACATCCCTTTATACGTGTATGTCACACTTTCTACCATTCACTCAGAGCTGGCGTGGGGTTTTCGGTTCGTTAATTTAATGATATTAACATCATGATATTTACATACTAAAGCGTTCTGAAACTTCGAATAACCAATATCTTAAATAATTTTTTTATTTGTTGTTAATTGGCTGGCAGTTTTTCTTTCTTATTTTTTTCTTTTCAATCACATAATGTTGGCTCAATTAAAATTCATCCATCTGGCACGAAATACAATCAAAATGAAATCATACATATCTTCCGTGGTCAATAGACCGATAAGTCACCGCTTTAGCATATAACCTAATTGACACGGCTCTCACTGGCATGTGACATAACGTAATTAACACCACGGGTGTGTTGCTGCGTGTCATATAATTAGTGGTATAGCACAGTGGGTGTAGTTTCAAACAAGTTAAATATAGTTTGTCATTTTAAATAATATATTACATAAAGCATACTATCAGCAAAAGAATAATTTGAGAAACCCACTGAAAAAAGTTTATTGCAAATATATTTATAAACATAATGATAACGAAAATAATTATAAAAAACTTAAAATATCAGAATATCTTTTTTTAAGTTTAGTGAAGCCACATTTGGACCCAAATCGAGAAAAAACACTACAAGATTATTATTTTTCAAAAATCATTGATTATAATGTCGAATTGCATCGCACAGATTATAATAAATTTTTCATCACCCATGCAGTGCATATTATTGATTATAAAGCTTATTTTAGTTTGAACATTAACAAAACCAGTGATATATCCACATGTTGTTAAGTCACTGCTTACACTGAGCAGATTTATGGATTATCATAAGGCCAATGAGGTATCAACAGTATGGAATTATTATTTAAATTTAATTATAAATAACAATTTATTTAGTTTATGTTGATGATGTATATGTCAATTTTGTGGACAAACTTTATTGATTTCCTGTAACAAACAGCTTACGGTATATCAAAGAAGATACTGACGCAAACAAACGTCGGTGTCTGGATAGAAGAAGCCGGTATAACGTGCGATATTCTTTGATCACCAAGACCACTGATCACATATCAAAACATAGACACTTCCGTTTAACATGCCTACTATCGATACTTGTTCAACCTATCGCCCAGCGGGTGACATAATCTGTAGACAAACAATCGGATTATGAATTAATTTACCTTGACTAAAATCCCATGGATACATTTAATTGCTCCATTGGAACAGATTAAATTAAAAAGTCAATATAGAATCAGTTTAAAGAGTTGAGATGTTGCGATTGGCTATGGGCCGGAAACCGAACTGAGCGAACTGAACGTTGAGTGAACGCTGAACGAAGCGAACGCTAAAAGGAGTATTAAATACAGCACTTAGCTATACAGCGCTCGTGAGCGAATACTTGTGTTTGTGAGTGCATTAAATTAACCGCGTTTAATCGAGTGCACGCAAACGGAGCGCGAACGGAGCGCGAACTAAGCGCGAACGGAGCGCGAACGGAGTGCAAACTGAGCGCAAACGGAGTGCAATTATGGGGTACTTGAGCGGTTTAGGGTCTGTATCTCGGTCGCAAGTATCATGCTACCGTCACCAAAGGGATGTAATTGGTGTAATGGTCTCCATTCTTAGTTTCCAAAATTTATTTATGCTCTGTATTTTGTCCATGAGAAAGTATTTGTTTGGAATTAGAATTAGTCTTTTGCGCTGCTCACATACAACCAGTAGATTTTGCGTTCATACGTGTAACATTTATAGATCTCGACAGTTAGATATTCAGTATTCATTCGAATGCTTTTTCAACACATTACATGGACTATAATGGGGATGAGAGCTAGAATGGCACAAGGGAAGCGAGATGCATGTAAATATTTCCATCAATGCTATAGAGAGCATAATTTGAATTCATTAACGGTTATTAGATGAGCAAGTTTTGTATCAACAAGGGTAATGCAACTGCTTAGTTTATATTATAAAACAACGGTATTCTAACAGATGACCACATGTGCAGTCCATTATTATTCCCTGTAAGTTTGTAAAATTCAAACAAATAATGAAAATATGCCTTAACTGTTTAGACCTGTGAATAGTATATAATAAAATCATAGCTGAAAGTTATTTATTTCACGTCGATTGTAAACACGTTCTTTACAACAAATCATAACTTATTCCTAGGTAAAACCAGTACTAAGCATATGCGAAAAAGGGACCGTCTCAGAAAACCCATACATAGCCACGGGGAAATATCGAACCCACGACCCTCCTATCATGGGCTCGATGCTCTACAAGGCGATCCGCACTTAATATACGTCTAAATAGATATAAAAGCATAGAAAACCATGCAAAGGAAATAGCAGACCTGGGGAAAGTGGTATTCTAAATTAAAAAGCACAAACCCTAATCCTAACCTTTTCCCAAAGATCAAAATGAAAAGAACATCATAATTAAATCAAATTATAACATTTCGACAGCTTCTCATCCATATTTAATTCCCCATTGAGACTTTTTGTTAATAACTTTTTCTTACTGCGTGTGATATCTATATTGTACAATATATTGACATTTTATAATGTCTTTGATGCTGTGCATCAAATTAGAAATGGGAGCATGTCATAAATGTGTGACCTTTACAAGACAGACTGTATAATAGCAAAAACAACGAAACAAATTATTTTACTATTCGTAATATTTTATGTTCTTAATATTAAACTGACTTTTCTCGTCAGGTTTTGGGAAATCGTTCACACATCAGGTTTGGGGCTAATATAACATTTCACTTTTAATAACTCTAAGTTATTGCTTCAAATTAAACGTGATGGAAGTATTCGATAATGTTTTATATCCGTTTTATTTCAATCATCTAACACATGTTTTTGACGTACAGGCATTTTAAAAGTAAAAACTGAGTTCTGAGCAGAAATAAATGTGTAATGATTTTGAGAGTAATCATGAAATTATGATGCCATAGCATGTAATATGTGATTAACGCTCGCAAATGTTCATGTAACAAAAAGAATGCGGGAAATTTATAAAGTTCATTATAAACTGTTTATGTCTCAGTTGTTGATATTTATGAATAAAAACCTTGGTTCTGATTCAGTTTATAATTTATAATGTAAGGTAACATCGTAAGATGATAACACGAGAACAAGAAATATCAAAATAAATAAGAATTGGCATGACGATCCATCACATCAACATAATATAAATGTTTTTATATCCTTTTATAAGCAACTACATCCCTGATAATAAGAATATGACCGTTTACTCATATAAGTGTGTCGTAAGAGGTGTCAAAAGTCTGATCATAGCATAGAATTTGCTGAAACTCTGGAGTTCTGCGGGTATCAATGTTTTCGGTTTATTAGTCATGCTCATATTAAGTAAAGCAAAACCTTCAGAACCTCTCAATTTTACTAGCTTCTTAGTGAGCAACCAACCGCAGAACCAACAGAAAAAACAAAACAAACAAAGGAATTCCACCGGGTATGAAAGCTTTGACCTCCCGTTTCCGCGATGAGGGCTTTATACCTTAACAACTTGGCCACGGAAGTTAAATTTAGCTTAGAATAGCTTTTCCTGTTGGCGTGACATTGCTTTTTTGTTTACTAAGATATATTCTGAACAGCAGTGTTACTATATAGCATAATGAAGAACACTAGTCCAACATGCATAAATCTTTATTTAACGAAAGCCTGGGCATTAAGTTAAGCATACATTTTTCTGCATTTTACTAAACTCCGATTAGATACATGGTATTTCTTTCCAAAGTCTTTACTCTGGTTCACATATAGGTTTCTAGCTATTACAGGTGTGCACGGACCATCATGTGTTATTTGTTCGATGTGTATATTAGACTAATCTGTAGACCATATTTGGTTAAAATGTTAATTTTACCAATATATAGTTTACTACCCAACTTTTATAGTCATAATAATGAATATTTCGGTCTATATACACAGTGAATTTGTTAATTAGATTGAAGATTTAGATATAAAATTTACAAACGCTTGTTGCCGAAATATCAATAATTCATACTGGTGATTGATATCGAAAGTTGAGGAATGCATATGACATCAAGGTAAAAGTTGAACCATTGGATAAATTAAAGTGTGACAAAATTTGCTTAAAAAAATATTTTTTCAAAAACATTTGGAGTTTACTGTGCTTAATCTTCTAATTCATTTCTATGGTAAGATGTGTATGGTAATGGGAAAACGTCTACTCCGTTATAGTTATATGTTAAAGGGACATTCTGTACTAATTTACTATATGGTACTTCTAATAGTATTTCTACGTTAAAGGATACACCGTAATATTTCCTAGTTAAAGGAACCCTGTTATATTTTAATCTCAAAATGACAATCCGTCATATTTCTATGTTAAAGCGACACTCTGTACAATTTTACTATATGGTACTACTAATAATAATTTTATGTTAAAAGGGCCCTCCGTAATGTTTTACTGATTGGTACTTCTGATAATATATCTATATTAAAGGGGCTCTTCGTAATATTATTAGGCCAAGGACGAATCTATGGAAATTGTCAATTATCTACTGGTCACATCACAATTGTATACGTACCAAATCTTCAAAACGATAAGAATGCTCCCTAATCTATTTGTTACATTCAATAAAAAGGTAACAGAAATTTTGACGATTTGGGGCAACGGTATATGAAATAGTACAAAACAAACGTCATATGCATATAATGTATTTTATTGATAAATTGATGCTTTTAACATACACAAATAATATAATCCGTCTAAATTTGAATTTCTTTAAATCATTTAGTGTCAATGTGACACATTACCCTCTCTTTTCATCGATGCTTTGGGAACATACAATTGCATGACTTAATACATCAGAAAACACCGATATGTCCGATATTACCATAGAAGGAAAAAATATTATAACACATGTAGACGGAGTCTAAAAAACAAATCATAAGACAATGATGATGTACATGTATAAAAGATAGGAAAGGTGTTTGTTGCACTTCTAGTGTTCAGCAAACAGATTTCGAGTGAGATGAAAATGCTCAGTTTAAATCTGCTACTAGAAGGAACAGAAATTGAAATGTAAATATCAAGACAGATAATAATGCTAAGAACAATAATTTCAGTTACAACATGTTACTGCGTATTTCGGTTGTTTGGTGGCTATATGTTATATATTAGAAATGCATGGTAAGTAGCCAAATACTCGCATTTGTAACTTTTCTTATACTTGCCAACATATAGCTTACATTCCCAGCTACTAACCATGTCATGTATATATATATATATATATATATATATATATATATATATATATACATATATATGCCGGGCCCGATTAGATCAGTCGTTTACGTGTCTGACTATGAATTCAGGGGTCGTAAATTCGAATCCCTGTCCGGCAAGTCTACTTGATGATTGATACGCAACATTATGTCTCATTATCATTCGTCTTTCACCTCTGATTCAAGTGGGAAAGTTATCAGGTACTTGCGGGGATGGGGTGTGCTCGAGTTCTGGTTTACCAGGAAGGATATCAAGAAACAGTGGTTAGGTTTATTGATCGTCTGGTAGCCTTTGTTGGCATAAAAATGACGCTAAAATTCAATCAATCAATTTAATCTATATAAAACATTATTGTCAACTATCAGTTTTCACCACTTTTCATTCAAAGGGTCAAAATAATTGTCATTGCATTTCCCCTTTTATAAGATACAAATTATGTTTTTTTCGAAAACTTCCATCACGTTTAAAAGCATGATTGAGTGGTACATTACCTAGCACGCAACAATATTCGTAGGCGTCCATTGCCCTAATGTTGAAACTCTGAAATTTTATTACTGAAATCCGTATCGCATTAAATGTATTAGAGAATGCATTGTCATTCTGTGAACATAAAATGAGAATATTTGTAAGTACAGGAAAACGTCGTTTACTTTGATTATATCCAATTACATAACCATAAAACACGATAGTTTAAGAATTTCATTTATTCAATCGGAATAAGGTCATAGTTTGGAAACATTGTATATTTGGTTCTTGTTGCGTTATTGTTCTCCTGGTTACATGTATTCGTGTTTCCATAAGTACCCTGAAAGCACTTTGTTAGACTTAAATGTTAATATATTATTAGAATAACACTTCGAAGAGTGCGCTGTTGCATTTCCTGACCGTAACACACATTTACTATTAGTTTGTGCTATTTTATTTTAGGTCGATTGCAGAGTAAATATTTGATATGATTCGCTACCAGGTAAAAACAGTACTATGTTTTGTTGTCGAGAGGTCATTGGGTTGAGTTAGTGATCGAACTTGTGATGTCTGACGCAAGTGGTCATTCATATAGCTACACAACTGCATTACCGCCACCATTTATACATACATACATTTTTACTATTCCATTAACGCTTAATTATGCTTAATCAAGATATCCTTTGATCCAATTTAATTCTGAATTTCTCTGATCATAATGTCTGGTTCAAATGTATCATTGAATTGTCATGAAACTTGTATGATACACTTTGTTCAGCATTTCGAATTATTTATTGATAGCTTGGCTCAATATCGTTTAAACGTTATTTATTGAAATATGTGTCATTCATGTGTGTTAGTCATATCCTCAAACGTAAAAGAAAGTGTGCACGTTTATATTTCTGATTTTTTGAAAATCCAGCGATGGATTATTATTAATTTTTAGCTTAATAAATTAACTTTCTAACCAATATGTTTATTTCATTGTTTTGGATTTGGATGGAACGTACGACGCGTCTACATGGAGTAAGGGTCAAAATAAAAAAAATACACAAATAGCAAAAAGGGATGTTTTCTTGCGTAGAGCCACCTGTGCCCAGCATCATTAAGGCGTCAATACGCTGACGTTCTGAAAGTTGTGGCATATTCGCTGTTCAAAATCTACAGTGATATTCGCACTATACATGCGAGATAACAAGTTTGGCCATTTGTACTTATGTATACATGTTCCACGTAGAAATCCTGCAAAATTGCAATTCGGGTTATTACGTAATAATAGCAATAGTTTGACTGATTTTTCGTTGTGGCTATAAACCGTAACGATCGATATTCTTATGTTTCAAATTTGACAACTTTATACTTTGTAAAAATTAAATAATTAAAAAAATAAAATGTGCACACTTTATTTTGCGTTTGTGTATATATACATGTTAGTAACATTACGTTAACACAATTCAACAATATCATCGACATATGCATTGCACATGATTCAAGGAAAACAAATAGTTTTAATCAGAAAAACATTTGATTTTTTAAATTACAACCACCAACTTGTGTGGGCCATCTCTCAAATACATCCAATGATATTTACATGTAATATGAGCATATAATATGTATAGTGTTGATGTATGATCATATAAGAGGTAATACTTCACATGAAACAATTGTTTTATCTGGATATATATGTTAAAAACAATGTTTAGTTTTTAATCAATCTATTTTGATATTTAATGCATTCATTGCAAAAGCATATTAACAATAATAACGGATTGTCATTCTACATGTTTAAAACATTGTACATTGGTACGAAAACTTACAAATTTTAAACGGAGTGCAAGGCTAACAGTTCTTTGAACAATCTTGTGCAATAATATTGTTTATCAGTCTAGTTCTCCTTTTGCTCTCCCTCTATATGTATTGATGTGTTCCTCCGTATTTTTTTTATTACGAAGAGATGTTTTTATCTGTTCCTCCGTAGAAGTTTTATAAAGAAGATATTTTTTTTAATTGAATATTTTTCATGAGAAAAATAATAGGTAAACATGATTTTCTCTTATATTTTATTTCTTTATTATATTTCTATTCATGTACTTGAAGATAAAGGAGGTGTTTTTACATAACACCCCATTGGTGCAAAGAGATTCTATGTGCCTTCTTATTTCATATACACTTGGTACCTTATTGATCTAATTGGACGATAATTTCCAAATTGAAATATGAAACAAACAAAATATGTCAAACCTAACAAGTGTATGTTATATCTCAACAGTATTTTATTGTGATCTTTATTTCATTTATTGTTAATTTCGTTTTTTTCAAATTTTAATATTACCTATAATTCATTTCACATTTTAGTACTTTGAACCCTCTTGAAAATATGATTTGTAGGGGGAGGGCCGAATCTAAGTTGGAAGAACTTGTGGCCCTACCCCATTTCAAAATATCTGAAATAAAATATGTTTAAACTATATGATTTGATATTTTCAGTAACAGGTAACATAGTTTCTATATAGATATCTTATTATACCTGAACTTTCGAAATATAAACTTAAACTAAATATATATTACCGGATGTATTTTGAACATTGTTATGCATCATCCAAAGTGAATATGACAAGGCAGTAGATAAAAAATAACAAAACAAAGATTATATCAAGTGTCACGTATCAAAATGTTCAAGTATGGTGACGCATTAACCCTTTAGCATCATGATACATATATTAGTATTAGAATATTTTCCTACATGTTTGAACATATGCTTAAACACATAATAAATAAACATGTGTACATGAAAAAAAATAACTCTAGTTTCTATTTATTACTTATGATTGAATATCTTTCCATAAACTTACATTTTTTAATATCAATGTGCTAATGTACTAGTTACTGCAATGCGTGGGTACTTGTAGAACAGAAACACTCAAATACGTGTATTTGTCTATGTTCTCTAAATATGGAGGAAATAAAGATTCTATTATTATATGTCTTCTTATTTATAAATAACAGTACGGTTTCTTCTGTGTTTACTAGCATTTATATATATATATATATATATATATATATTTGAAGGGGATTTCAACACTTTTCAGGTTATACATTGCATATCAGTTTTATTTGTGAAAGACGACCTTCGAATGAATCTGAACAGAACCACCGTCATTCCGCAAGTAACTGGCAAACTGTCTCGCGTAAAGTTTTTGGAGCGACCGGGACTCGAACATTAGCGGTGTGAGGTAAGTGATCTGGAGCCGGAGTCCTATACTACACGGTCACAGAGAACTTTTAATATATTAAATGTTTCCAATAAAAGTGTTTATTGAGAATATAATATTAAAATAGCACGTGGTCCAGTGGTAGAGCATCGAACCACGAATGGGAGGGTCGTTGGTTCGATCTTTTCTCACGGCTATGTATAGTTACATTGAGCAAGATACTTTCTACGCATACGTAGAGAGACTTCGAGCGTGGTTTATAATTTGTGATAATTCAATAATAAATAGGTTTAAACAAAAATGATATCTAACAACAGAATCCACCGGAAACCCATAATTTAACTAAAAGAATAACATAAACGTTAACAGCAATTATTGCAGAATGGGTTTCAATGTTAAAATTTTGAACTATTTAGGCAAGAATATCAATACCACAAACACAGTCTACTATTCCCAATTGACATGGTTAAGATGTCGTATAACGAATAGGGTAAGTATAGTATGTCCAGTGATTTGGTTGTTTGAAATACATTTGCTTCATTAAGACTTTTAGGAGTAAGATTACGATCCGAGAATCCTGAAAGAATTGTGTTGGAGTACACGATTGCGTTTTAAAAAATCTAACGACAAAAATCGTCCTAAACGTAAACAAGCAAGAATTTATAATATTTAATGTTCATCCGAATGAATCTTAGTTGACTCAAATCATGCAGAAAATTACATATTTTCTGAAAATGCAATCATTTTAAATGCCGATCAAAATTTGGACACACAAAGGAGAAATATTCAAATTGACTTACGTCGATTTATATCGTAAGTTATTTTGTGAAACGCAGCCATGATCTGAGTTGAGAACGAAAAATACAAAACAAAAGGGCTAGTTTCCCTATTAATAGTCACAAACAACGCTGATACATACTCTTGTTCTAAATCTTATATCGTTAGTTGGTCACACAGTTTCACACACTATTGAAATAAGAATTATCAAGTTATATAAGTGATTATTGTCTCTACATAAATAGTTGAGATAACTATTTCAATCCATGTTAGTGTCAACAAATCACAAATCGTCGTTCATGAATGTATGCATGTTACTATCCTGTAGAGAGACGTTCTCTGTGAGACTGACAATCAATGCTTTATTTGACCAATAGGTATATTTTCTAAGCAAGTGTTATTTAAGGTAGAATTGCCATTATAGTTAGTACTATAACGAACGCTGTACGTTCGTCCACTGTTGAAAGTCATTTTATACATATCTCTGCGATTCCAGGTGCCTGTCTTGCGTCCACAACGGAAGCACAGAAAAACAGCAACTTTGAACTCTTTGCGGAATTTGTCTGAAATTATACATAATTTTTATGAAATTCAAATATTTTTGCCCAGGTGTCCGTCTCGCGTCCTGAACGGAAGCAAAGAATCACATCCTCTTTTAACTCTTTGCGGAAATTGTCTGAAAACAAACATATGCAGTTGGAATACTTATGTCACAGCATTACTGTAATAGAAGTGAAATATTAGAAAGAAAACTTCAATGATACATATGTTCTCAATTATGAATAAAATAAGACTAGTTAATTTAATAAAAAAACAAATAATGCAATTGATTACACGTTGAAATCGTAAACGTGCTGTTGTTAGTTCAGTTAGTCCTCGTGTTCATAATACACAGATTCATGCGGATGAATAATTCATTTTCGGTGAAACTCTATTCTTCAAGCTGTGCTCCTATTCTCATTATGTTGTTTAGATATCAAACCATGTAGGTTCATATATATCGTGTTAAATTTCAAATTTAATTAAAACTTTGCTAAATATCAGCGGTTCTAGAGGACATTGACACGTGTTTGTTGATTGTGGCGCTGTATTGTTTAGTTATACTTGTGATAGAATGTGAGGATATAATGTTTTCTCATGTTTGATTTATATCAGTGTAACATTTTGATTTAAGTTCATCGTATGTTAGGAACTAATTTACAATCGAGTTTATATTAATAAATTGTATTACAACCTAAACTAACAGCATCAGCCGAATTAGAATTAAACGCTTTTGCCTATAATATAAACAAAACCTAATACTTGTATCATGCCCATCACTTATGAAATGGTATCCATAAAGAAGTTTACTTCATCATAGGCTTAAATAGTCACTTGATATAAAGTTATTACCAACAAATTTAACCCACATCTGATAATTGGAGTGTTGTTTTATAAAGCAAATTATCATAACTCATACAATAACGCATGCAAAAATAATAAAACAATGAATTCTCTACTGATAACTCATAAAATTATCACCTGTATACTTATTTCTCGTGCAGTTAAAGTAATCAATTCGTATAATATAGGATAATAGAAACAAGGTTTACAAATGTATGTCTCAAATAACCAATTTCTTATACGTAATGAAGATATAACTCACAGAAGAACGTCATAGTAAACTTTAAAATTACAGAAAACGAGATATTTACTTACATAAACAATGTTTGTATATTATGTATTTGTATCATTCACTGTCATTATTTTATCTCAGTGTAAAAAGCTCATTGGTAACCAGTTAACTTCGAATTTGAAGAGTTTTATAACATATCCTTAAATTTGCATTAGTACTTCTATTGCTTACTCAAATTTTGATTATTATTTTAGACGAAAGTCAAAACTTGGGTTTTTAACTTTTGTTTAATTATTTTTTATAAAAAAGTATGTGATTAGAAGAAGTATTCTGTTATTTGTATAGTGTCTCTTTTAAACGTTTTTAGAATGGTATATGTAATTTTATGTAAAGTGCACTATGTTCTTAGTAATTGTACATATGCTGAGAAATGAAAAAAAAATAATAATGTACTTGCATACAAATTACAAACTTCAAACTGAAAAAAAGCAATTTAACTACTATTAAATAACAAACACACAAATGCAAACATTATAAATTTCATAAAAAAAACAACTCATACATTATAAATGTCAAACATACCACTCATAAAGTTATATACAATAGGATTTGTACAACTGTTCAGAAATGTAGCCCAATGAGCAACGAGTGCGAATATATTGATATGCGGTATGTCTTCCAGTTGACTGTCTTTCGTATATCTGAAAAATATGTTTAAATAAACAAACATTTTATCAACCAGAGCGATCAATGTCTTATTTCTTTAATCGATTGAACTTGCATATGCGTTGGATAATTGTTAATTTGAATCAAATTACACGTGTCACCTTCGGGTGGTGATATGACGTCTTAAATGACAACCTTAATTCATTAGCTAAGCATTCCTTCACAATTGTGAAATTTGTGATTTTAATAAGCAAATCAAGGCATTATTGTTCCCATGTACATTTATATTTGACAAATTGTACATGAAAACAACGAGAAATGAAATGACAATTACTAACATGTTGTCAAAATGTAGATTATATTCACATTCTTTATTGCGTTTTTTATTTTTGTTTAGATGATAGTTGACATTATATATTCGGAAATAAGTCACCGACATTACAAGAAAACGAGATCGAAAAATACATTGTTTAACTTTATCATATAAATATATTGTTTAGTGTTTGAAAATCAATAAAATCATATATGTCAAACAGGAAAACAAAGGACATATCATTCGTAATACCATATTATTGTGAAATAAGGCCAACACAATACCATATTATTGTGAAATAAGGCCAACATAATGTATCATCGTTATTGAAATAATAGTAAACGCATTGCAAGAGCATGTTAACGTCCAATTTTATTGGAGGGACAAGTTCAGTTAAGTTGTAAATGTCAAGATAATATATTTCAATGAGGTTGGGAAATTTCAAGCAAAGGCAATGAATTTGGCATATCGGATTTTATTATGTTCCCCTGGAAATCTCAAACAAATACATAAGCAAATAAAACAAACAAAACTGTGTTTTATAAACAAAATGCCAAATCATATTCAATTCTGTTTCATTCATCCGAAAATTTACACTTATTTGGTAAATGAAACGGATTGATAAATATTCTTAATAAGCGTTTTTTCTGAGCTCTTGAATATTATTATATTATATATAGCTCGAAACAGTTATCTGGTCCTGGCTGAATTCCTATTTCGATATCTATCTGTCTAGTCCAATCGGGTTCGAGCCATCGAAGTTCTACTTATTATATAATTTTGTAGCATGTCGTTTGTATATGAAACTACATTTGGCAATTTTAAAACGGAATAACAAATTTAGAATCACCGTACATATATAATCCAAATTGTTCGAAAACCATTTAAATAAGTTGGTTTTTAACATTTTGTTTACATTTTAGTTATTATAACCATTTTCCTGCGAAATGATTTTGATAAAACCTCATGGTTTTAAAGGTTAACTAATTTTAAATAGAAAATATCGATGCAATAAGATACAAGTTACAGTAGTAGTGTTGCAATTAGACAATGTACATGTACCAGCATTTTCATTTTGTCGCATCAATGCAATTTTTACAAAAATATATTAACATATCAAAAACTATATGCATCAATTCGCTATTTAAAACTTTTTATAATTTAGATACCAAAAACTAATACAGCACTTTAAAAAATATTAAATGTTTCATATTTAATTTGTCTTTTTTTTATCAATTTTTCAACTTCAAATTAATATTTCTCTAATGCTGTTTAAATTTTTTTCAAATAATTTGAAAAAGCGAGGATGCAATTTATTTAAACTCTCGCAGAATATTTTATGAATTGGCTTTCAATGAAATAATGAAACCCAAACTATAAGTTGCAATCTTATCCGAACTAATAGGGAAAGGTCGATCTGAAACAGTTTCGAATACACTATTTGACTGTGTACTACTTATCTATGTATGCAGTTATATACATTAATGGCATTTTATCGATAAGATTTGTGCTAGTTTAATATTGAGTTTGAACATTAAACCTTTGGTTGTGTTTTTTTTATGATTATTTTAATCATACCGAGCGATCAAAAATTGATATCGTTGAAAGAGTTCATTCCAAGTGTGAACGAAAAACTATAGAAATTGTCTTTAAAACAAACCAGTATATTTCTTAACGCAATCAAACACATATATGTGTTTTATACCAGATATACACGTGTTTAACCGTTAGTCTTCTAATTTTGAAGGTAGTTCTGGGAATGTTTGTACCGAAAAGCAATATTATAAGGCATAAAGCATAATGTATGTTTTCAACAGTTTTCGCATCAGTGTTGTTTATTTTAATTGAAATATAGCATAATAATCATTTATGTTTTCATTTTATAAGTTGCTTGAACATACTATTGCTTCTTTATTCATTCAAAGTAAACTAAGCTTAATATATTGTTACTAAAGTAATGTGAAGATAGCTTTTAAGCTCTTATATAGTGTACAAAACAGTGCATATTGACAATAGATAAGAATGTCAAATACACGGTAGTCTTTCATAATAAAATGTATATTGGTAGGATATGCTATGACTTACCTGAGAATATTTAGAAGATGGATAGGGAAGAAGCACAAGCCGAACAATACAACAACAGCGAAGAGCATTTTAGCGGCTTTCTTCCGACTCTCTATCTGATCATCGTTTTCAGAAGACGAGCGGTTTAACATGGGTTGCCTACTACCTGTACAATGATTTGAAACACATATATGTTTAGTTGAATTGTTACAAAGTTTGATTTATTGAATATTTAGCGTCATTTGTATGCCATCAAGAGCTAACAGACGATCAGGTAGCCTAAACACTGTTTCCTGGGATCCTAAAGATTAACCAGTACTCGAACACACCCCATCTCCGCAGGTAACTGATAACTTCCCGACTTGAAGAAGCGGTGAGAGTAGAATTGGAATGAGACACAATGTCATATATCAATCATCACAGAGACTGTTGTCGGGCTGGAATTCGAACCTACGACCCCTGGATTGATAGTCAGCCGTGTAGCCGACTGAGCTTATTGGGCACGACTTTTGTTACAAAGAATATCCAACCTGAAACTTCGTATAATTATAACGGTTGTTTCAGACGTTCTAAAAAATATCTGTACATCATTAGTTGTACCTTACAGAACGGAATCAAACTGATTAGTAAACATTTTTAATATATTGATTGGTTAGTTATCAATATTAAACATATTTGAAATTTATAATGTCCGTTTTATCGACCATATTCATTATTGTATTTTAATTATCAAACCATTTGCAGTTTCTTTAAGACAATGGAAAAATCAATGCATTTTATTTCCTGATGGAAAATCTGATATGCGATAATTTTAAATCAAAGCAATTGCACTAAGATCTTAAGCTCAATATTCGTTGTCACATTTCGTCGTCTTAACAGTTAATTGTTACGACATTTAATGGTGATGGAGTTGACATGCAGGTAACGGTATTGGTCGTGAATTTAGGAGATATGCACTGAGTCAACTTTTACAAAACACAGGGCAATCAAGTTCTCTGAGATGTCATTTAAATTTCCGTAACAACCAAAGTATTAACGGAATTGCTGACAGTTACATTTGTTTTAAGTAATGTGTAGTAATGTTCTGTGTGTTATTGACGATTATAACGCTGTTTATTTTACCCTTGGGACGCGTGGGAATTACCCAGAAAGCATTTAACACATATCTTCATTCTCCTATATTATACAGAAATAGGATATTGCCTTAAATTAGGTGATACAGAAAATCAACAGGTTTAAAATATGTTAATATCTATGATAGTAATACAATGATAATAATTAGTATGTATTTAATTTGAGAAGGCAACTTGTACAATATACACTATTTATCTACAAAGAGGCCTATTTAAAAATTATATTATTACATATTAAAAAATGTAACACCAGGAATGACTACCAAACTCAAAAATGCATTCATATAGAAACATCGGATGATGTTCTAATCAGTAAGTATTATGATAATTTCCTAATGCATATGGAGAGCTGAAAGCCGAATGCATTCTATGCCAGTGTAGCTGAATGTTAAATATCGCATCTTTGTTTTTGGTTTGGGATGAAAATATCTCTGTTTTTATATGATATACATTATAACTTTTGTTGTCAGAAAGACTTGAATACTTATATATAGAAGCGTAAAATTATTTTACCGACATTGTTAACACATTTCATGTTATATATGGCACCTAAAAAACAAGCACAGTTTGACACGAATATTGTTTTTGAAAACCTGATGGAACAGATCCAATACACCAGTTTCATGAAATAAATTTGCAACTTGTTTCTTTTCAAATTTATTTAGATGGTTTTGATAAAATAAATATAAGTCTATGTTACTAGGTTCATCTATAGTGTCACTATTATCAATAGGTAAAACGCGTGTCTCTTTCAAGTTATTGCTTATCAAGTTTACATGCATGTTACGCACGCATTTATGTTAAAATTAGGAAAAGCTATTCGTTCATATATGTATGATATTTTAATTGTTAACAAAAAACATAATCAGTTAATAAAATTCGAAATTTGTTCTGGTTAAACCGCGTCAAAACTGTCTATTTTAATAGTCATATTGTCAGACAACCTGATCTGGCATGGCTTCTTCGTGTTGAATTTCAATTTGCCGCTGTACGGTATTGCAATTTTTATGGTGATGTATCTCATTTACAGTCAGTGTTTAAATTGAATAAGGATTGTGTTTTTTTTAATCACACCGTTGCTGTCATAATTGTTAATGGTGCCATAGTAACTGCTGTGGTAACTAAACAAATGTGATATCAATAAACACAAACACATCATGATTTAAGGCACGTCACACGTAGGATGATTGATTGATTGATTGAATATTTAGCGTCATTTTTATGCCATCGAGAGCTAACAGAAGATCAGTTAACCTAGCCACTGTTTCCTGGGATTAACCAGTACTCGAGCACATCCCTTCTCCGCGGGTAACTGATAACTTTTCCACTTGAATCAGCGGTGAGAGACGAATGATAATGAGACACAATGTCGTATATCAGTCATCACGGATATTGTTGCCGGGCGGGGAATCGAACTCTGGGTTGATAGTCAGACGCGTAACCGACTGAGCTAATCGGGCCCGGCACAGATAGATGAAGCTAAATATATATATATCAAATTGTTTTATGCCTTTTGATGATTTAAAGGAATATTTCAGTGTTTTGATTGTGTTATTATGTGTTGTTATTTATATTTAAATGAATTTTTATCAAGACAGACGGAATATAGAATTTTACCACTGCAATGTTCATGTCCGTCCGTCGGATATATAATTACACACACGAGTAAATTATAGAAATCAAATGAATTGATTATGTTTTTTAAAAAAAATGTGTTTTGTCCGCATGACATTGTATAATATGTACTCACGTCTTTCAGTTACTCCTGGGATGTTTTTATTCCATAAGACGATACCAATATGCATGTATGTAAATCCCATCAAGCATAATGGCATAAAATACAGCGCAACCATCAGGCAGATTTGAAAGATTGCGACGGCTTCCGGATCCCACAATCCTGGGTAACAGACCGATAGAAGAATGGTGTCTGTTCTGTGACTAACGACAGTAGACGAAATGAGCTCCGGTAAGGCCACGCCTACTGATACGACCCATATGCAGCTGATGATGACACGTGCTCTTCGGACGGTACTGTGAAACTGGAGAGGATGGCAAATGGCATACCAGCGTTCCACAGCTATGGCACTTAGCGTCAACACTGATACGGATATACATAAAGTCTGAAAATATGAAAAAATATATTGGGTCATACTGTCAGTGCGATAATCGTATCAGTAGTAAAATCGTTTCTAAAAAAAGGTGTTGTTATTAGGTTGTATAACAAACATGGCAAGATTCGATTATTTTTACTCATATATCACGCCTTCGAGATGATAACAACCAGAAGAATATTGCGTAAACAATACATGTTTTTTTATTTTTTTAATTTTTGAATAGAATTGGGGGGAAAAAAGTAAATGTATACAAGTGTTGTCTTAATCGTGTTTTAATGTACTGATGTATATAAAATGCCTGTTATTATCATATTCAATGTGCACCATTTTGCATGAATGAGACAAACCGTTTCGATCTTATTTATCATATTTTAAATGACTCGACAGTTCGTTCGTGATCATATATGTTGAAAAGCGTTCTCCACAAATATGCATGTAATACAACTCCTTTAGTAAAAGTAAAGTAAAATCTAGTATTGGTCAGGAGTCAAACTTTAAATTTCGCAATTGGTTAAAAATTTGGATTTTTGTAAATTTAGATTTTTAATAAAAAAAAATAGATAATCGTTATATCAGCTTCACAATTTATATCAATTAGTTAAAGTATGTTTTTATTTTCATTCAATTGAAATTGTTCAAAACAGATAACCACGTCATTCCGGAGGTTATGTGTTGTTTTCCTTCGTGTGTTAAACTAACAATAATCTTGTATTTTTTTTAAAAATGACAATCATATTCACTCTCAGTTTGGAATCAACAATATTCTATTAATAATTGTATTAATATATGTTATATTAAAATATTTCATTGTTTCAGGATAAACAGTTTCATTACCAATTCTTATATAGTTGTATCTGAATTTATTTTAGAATTGTCTTTATTAATTTGTTTTAAAAATATTGAAAGAGTTGGTTTTTAATATATATAAATGTTTTTTATATTTATTTTAAGATTTCGTAAGTTTTAAAATAATGCCCAAAATTTATAAACTGTCACTTTTCCCTGTAGAATAACTAAATATCGTCATTGTTTGGTAAACTTCTTTAATCCTTTTTTTTGTCGCAGATCTATATTCAAGTATTTATACCACGTCATATGCCCGTAATGAATTTAGGTCAGTGTGTGAAACCAAATTTAAATCAAGGAGTATTTTTAAATGAATGACGACAAACCGTCTCTGTCAAATATGGCGTCCCAAATAGTCAGAATGTACATACACATACGTGGTTGAAAATTCAGTATTATCAAAAAAGTGACATTAAAGAAATATAGTCTATGTAATCACACTAAATGACAAATTCAACATTTTTTCTCCAATCGTCAGTCTGTGACCGGAAATGAGGTAGACATTAGAACTGATATCGTCTGCTGGAATATATCATTGGTTTCGAAGCAGTAAATTATAACAACTATCAATTATGTAGACTATAGTTTAGAACTCTCTTATGTGACAATTATTTGCTTGACTGATCAAGAACATCAAGCAGTAATGCTTGATATTTTGGTTATGCCTTGATTTCAGTGATTTTGCACCAAGTTGTGTTTAAATACATTTTCTGTATTATAACACCAAGTTCACTGAGAATGTTTGTTACATAAATGAAAAACATGCAGACATTCATTTTATTACTAACTTTAAGATAAGAATACAATCAAAATCAAAACCATGTATAAAAACGTTAATATGGAACCCCTCGCTGCATATTTACCAATATATTTATGGCTTTTTGGTGGCATGGAGTGTAAATTACAGTCTCTGGTTATGTAAATTAACTGCATATTTTGAACTGCAAATTGAAAATAACAATTTGTTAATGGATAATATATCTATAAACTGCTGAATGGCTTAACATTAGCGTAATGAAAGAGAAGGTAATAATGGGAAACGTTCTGCATAACAATAGCTCGCAGATACTTTAACAATGCAGTAAATATAAAGATGTGCCAGTACATATTTTATCTTTAATTTATGAGACGCAAAATACATTATTTCTGTACAGTTATGAACTAGACCGTTTAACCTTACATTACACTTACTGCATGTTAGCTTACAACGGCTATATAATCAGTCAAAATCAGAAAAGTTTACTGAATATTTGTATGCATGCACGCATGTGTGTCTATAAGATTAGATGCATTCTTGTTTTAATATGTTACCAGTTAGTTTAGTGTAAGCAAAATTGTAAAAACTTGTGCTAACAAATTTGGTAATTAACGCTAAATGAATTCCTGTGCAGAACAAGCACTAGGCTAATGATGATATGTCTTGCTTCAATGACATAGACAATGTCTATCTCTGATTGGTCGGACTCTCTGTTCATCATCTTTTGTATCGCACAGTCCACATTTGATATATGTTTAAAGGACATGTACATAGTTGTTGAATGCTTAAAATGTTTTTAAAGGTATATTTCCTATCTGTTTCTTATTTTACCTACTTTATTAAGTATCACCTGAATGATTAAGCTGGATCTAAGATATTTCAGTCATGAAAAAAACGTTGTGTTTAGTCAGTTGAAAGTTGAATTATACATTTAATAAATGAGTTAACCAAAGCTGATATACTCGCCTTAAAGAAACCCTCTGTATATCGTACGCTATATCCGTGATTTCGTGTAATACTCGTTTACAAACAACATTTGTTAACAGATAATAATAATTTACACCGCCTAATTAACAGAAGTTTTATCGATAATGATTTCTTAATTATTAAAGGGCAACGCAAAACTAATTAATTACCTGAGTAATTTCCCTAGTATGTACCCGGTGAACGGTATTTTAATATCATTGCAGCTTTGAGTGATGTTTTAAAAGATAATTAATTGCACATGCACACGTCGTTTATTAATATTTTAATAAAACCATGCAAAATTATGACATCATGACATGATTAAGCAGATTGATTTAGACACAGCGGTTACGCACGATTTCATTTTAAAACATATTGGGAAAATCTGGAGTCTGCTTTGTAATATATGTGTGTGCGTATCGGTAGAGGTACGAGTATTTAGGTATATTACGTTTTAAATAACAATTTTGTTCTAACAATATGGGTTGTTCTCTTGTTCTGGAATGTTTTGTTCTGGGAATTGGAAAACTTTTCATTTAAGATGAACAACTTAAATGAATTGTTTTCCAATACTCAGAACAAAACATTTGACTTATAGTATAGTTCGACCGAATCACACATTCTTTATCAACTTTGTGCTGTGTCATTCATGCATAGTATAACGTGACATAGGAAGATCACGTGATACAATTTTGTTCAAGTTTATACAAAAAGTTATTTGAATTATTTTATTTTCCCAGTAATATTCAAACTATTTGTGCACTAATGGTAAAAAAAACATTTGGTAATAGGGTTGTAACTTATTACATATTAAATCACTTTTCATTGCAACAAGTCATTTCCACTGTAGTCGCGTGCATTGATGCACTAATTCTTCTTTACTTTTTGTTTCAAAACACAATAATCTACATGAGTCTATGTGTGTGCCCGATAAATGTGAATTCAATGTGTACTTTGTATTTTTACATTTATTTGATGTGTATGTTCCCGACAAATATGTTTACATGAGTTTACAAAATTAGAATTTTGTTTTAAATGTCAAGACTTTTTTATATATTGTACAGTAGAACTTTGTTGGATCAAACGCGGATTGCCAGAACACCACATATAGCTTCTACAATTTATTTTGCCATGGTCGTATTCCTATTTCGATGTATATACATGTATGATAAAAATATTGAACAGTATTTGGCTCGAACAACCTTTAACTCAATCTATATTTGCGAGCCTTTCTACTGTATATAGTTTCTGATATTCTTATGCGTACCAATTTTGCATGACTTGTTTCATTCTTGCTCTTTGGATAATTTGTGCTTAAAACCTTACCGAATACACAGGCTGATGTCATTTATTACTTTTATGATACATTCAGATAGTTTGACGTTATATTTATTTTGATAGTTAAGTTGTTCAAATTGTAACAAATATTCGTTTTTAATGTGGTTTAACGCAATTTTCTGCACATTTCAGGTAACAAATGGCATATCCAGTTTTACTGGTGGAGGAAGACCTCAGACTGAGTAGAACCACCGTCTTTCCGCTAGTAACTGGCAAAGTTTTTCACATAAAATTTTTGGAGCGAGAGGGGCTCTAACATATTACCATAGCGGTGAGAGATAAGTGATATAAAACGACGCCTTAGATCACTCGGCC
Organism: Panopea generosa; assembly: GCA_029582155.1. Taxonomy (NCBI): domain Eukaryota; kingdom Metazoa; phylum Mollusca; class Bivalvia; order Adapedonta; family Hiatellidae; genus Panopea; species Panopea generosa. Next base: position 6,289,382 of record CM055907.1, read on the forward strand.
ACGGAGGAAATTACAAATAATCACCCAAGTGACCTGAAATGTTTATATTCTATAATAATGAGTTTATATGCATCCAATGATATGGCAAAATAGTTGTTATTGTCACTTTACCCATTTAAATGAACTCATACTTTCATGATGTGTTTGGACTTGAACAATATATATAATATTTTCTGTAGTAAAGTAAGTAAAACGAATGTGATAGCAAATATATAAAGCACTTTGATGCATCGGGACTTCTCTTGTGATGCCTTAACGTCGTAATGGTGAAGAACTCTACCATATTTATCTTCCGTTCTAATCCATATTTATACGTATACTGATTTGTATGTATGTACATTTGAATGAATAAATATGTTTTCACCAACGTCTCACGCAGCAATTAATTTCGAACTGTTCTGCGTATGGAGAAATGCATTTTTGGAACACTGAACACATTACCAATTGTTCTAAAAGTGTCTTGTCAATAGTAAGTCCTCTATTGGTCGAAATGACAAGTAACAATAAGTGATTGACTAGATTGATTTTTCACAAAGTTTATGATTTTATGACATGCCTTCCATTTTTGGCTATGTATTGAAGTGTATTACTTCACAAGTTTAAAGTGTTATAGCCTCATCCACCAGTACCAGTACCAACTTTAAATAATCGTGCAAAAATTCCTATTTTCTCATATGTACAAAGCAGCATGGCCATGTTTATCATTTTAATTAAAAATGCCCAGCTGATTGATATAGTTCTACTTTATTTGTAGTAAGAGTCTTGCTACCGTTACTAAGGTGAAGTAATTAGTAAGTGAAAACTTGATGAAGCTTACATGAATAAGTAGCATGCCTCTTTAAATACCTCGTTAATAGTTTACATATCGTTTATTATTTTAAAGTCAGCATGACACACGCCTCGTTAAATGAAAGAGTTTCGTAATTTTAATGAACTACAACTTTTATCTTCGGGCAAAGTAACGTACATCATCTATATCCATATTTTGTTATATTCCAATTCCAATCCATTATGATATTGATCATTTGTAAGACAAAGTCTCATAATTAACTTCTGGTAGTATGAAAGATAAAACAAAGTTTAAAAATACTTGTACGTGAAAAACATACACTGTGACATATCCCTCCTGTAATTCAAATCTTGATATCATGGCAATAAATCATGTTTAATTAACAAGCAAAGATCAAATTTCCTATATCTTGACACATATCAATGTAAAAGTACAATTTGTCATTATTCATACCTTATATTCAAATGAACACATTCACAAAGCAATTTATTAAAAGAAACTTTGACTAAATGAAACGGATGTGTTTCGTTGTTTAGTTTAAACTTATTTATTTTACTTCAATTGTTGAACAATTTCTTACTACTTAGGCGAATCACGTTCGAAGTCTTCCTTGGCATAACTAGTACTATGCATATGCGGAAAAAGGGTCTTGCTGAAGGACACCACATAAAGCCGTAGCGAATGATCGAAACCACGACCCTCCGAGCATGGGCCGATCATGGGTTCGGTGTTTTACCACTGAACCACGCACGTGGTCTAGTGGCGGAGCATCGTGCCGAGGATCTAAGGTTGTGGGTTCGAGCTTACGCATTGGCTATGTGTAATGTTCTTAAGTAAGGAATCATTATGCTTTGTACTGGTTCTACCACAGAACACAAACATATTTTGTCTTAGTTTTAAGAATGTTTTTCGCAATTGATGTTAAATAAATTAGGTTTTTATAAATATAGCGTGTCGCACCAAGCTAGAAATCAACTTTCAGTTGCGAAAAAATGTCACTATCATTACATACTAAAATAAATATAACTTTAAGAATACATACGAATACAAATGCATGTCCAACAACACAACGACATATATATAGATACAAGCAATACTTGGAATAACATATAAAGTAGAACAATAAATCAATAAAAACGCCGACTTCATAAAAAGAAGCTAAATAGCATTTAGTTAGGTAAAATGCGAAGAAATAAAATCTATGATTAAAACCAACAGTCGAAATGCATATTAAACACTATTCTCTCGAAATTCATGACAACATTGCAATTTTGATTCACGAGGATTGCAGCAAAGTTTTGTCTCGAATTTTATCCATTTTCACATTTAAGTAAGTCATATCTAAAAATAACCACTTGACAGCAATGGCGTAGTCAGTACACGGGGTTGTCTACCGTTGATAAAAATACTTAATAAGATTCGCGATTCCAAAATAACGAAACTAAGAATAGTCAACTTTCCAGATAAGCAACAGAGAAGATTGAAACAGCATTTTCTCGTTCAAATTGCTCTTATTTCCACACGGTATTCATAAATATTATACTGTCTTATCTGGGCGATTTGTTATTAATCCGGAAGTCCAGACACAGAATATTGTCACATGGAATTTGAGCCTTTCATAAACTTACATTAAGAAAGTCTGGATAAAAGCAAGAACAAAAAAAAAATAGTTTTCCATTTTTTTTTATTATTCATATTGACATATTGAACCGAATTCCCTTAGTTTTGGAAAAAAACATCCATACATTATGTTAGGTTACTATGATAACATTTCAATTTTAGACACTCTGAAATTTTGCTTCAAATACAAGGTGATGGCAACTGAAGACTGTAATATTTGCAAACTGTTTAACTCAAGAGTTATTAGGATGAAAACGTATTTAAATGTTTAAAAAATACATTTCCCCGACAAAATGACATATTTTGTCTAGCAAACGAAGTCAACGTCAGATTTTTTTTTAAAAAAAATACGTTATTGTTTATTGTTTATTATATGCCGTAATCAAATGGCAGTGGTTTATAAAACGATTGACATTAAACTACATTTTCACAATGTATCTAGAAAGGTACATTTTTCATCCATAATTCTAAGCTGCCGTTGCTATGTTTCGTCAATACCATCAGCGTGCTTTAAAAGAACATAATTGGATATTGTCAAGCTTGTTTGAATAAAAGTGCTGTTCTTTTTATGACTAATTGACACATATGTAAATTGCGTGTAAGTATTGTAAAACAGAGAAGTTGGCGTATTCTCTTATATTGCGTGACTGTATGTTCTATTAGTGTGAATAATATGTCACGCGCTCATTTTGTTTCATTATATTTGCGCATAAGTGATTACTAAAGTCTCTTAAATATTTAACAGACCTTTCGTGCTGTCATCACGACCATTTTGTCATATAAATACTGTTTTCTATACTTGTTAGGTTATTTTAACGGTGTATTAATATACTAACGTTTATCAGGAACAGAAAAAACTACATCTTAATTCAAAAGTTGTCAATGTTGGTTACTTTAAGATACATGTGTCTACTTAAAAATAAATTTGTAGCTTTACGTCAACGGTTAAAGTATCCATTATTTTTAAAATATAAGTAAACACAAAATTAACTTATAAAATACATAACCAAATTATTAAACAAACGTTCGTTAATTTGGATATAAGATGTTTAAACATACACCGAGATAAATTTAAAATGCAAATTCGAACCAAAATGCCTAGATTAGAGAATTATGTTTATATAATTATGTAAATGTATTTTACGTCGTTAATAATAAATGACGTTAGCGATTTGACCATTAATTACTTTTGTATATATTTGTTGAAATACTTTAAAATCAACGTAAACCAGAGACATATAATACAGTCTACAAAATATAGTTTCACCATGTATTTACACCTGAAAAAACGTACATAATATTATGGCTGTATGTATGCATATTATTATTTTGTAAAATATTTTAAACCATTGAAAGGGAAATATATAACATTTACCGTACACCGAAAACGCTTAAATTACTCAAGATTTAAATAAACTGTTGTAAATGTGTTTCAAAACATACTAATTTCATGAATACAAATAGTGTATGATAAATCAATCAGTGTTCAATATAATGTGAACATTTATTAAAGATCTTCAGGAAAAATGTGTATTTCATTTATTCACAGCAGATCACCCGCAATGTAAAAATAACAAGTAGTCAATTATTGATATAATCACTATAAGGTTCAATGCATCACACGTAGTGTAGTCAATGATGTTTTGCTTTAAATATTTACTCGTACAGCGCACATCTAAAGACTTATTTCTATAAATTTAGATTGTATTACCTGGTTCTATGAATTTGATCATTAACAATTTGCGTAGAAAAGATGTTATCTGTGTTAATTTGATAGTAGTTTGTATTTGAAATAATTATATGTATGTAATAAAAATTAATTTTGAAAATGTAAAGCTGACATATCGAATCATTTTATGAAAACAAAAATAAGAAAAAAAAAGTTAGGCAGTCGGTCATAACTGTGAATATTAATGAGGAATGACATCTTTTTTTAAAAAAAAATCTAATTATTATAACATCATGGCGACATCCCAATAAATCATCAATAAAATGTAACATGATTATGTGTAAATATGTGTAACTGGTATTAATGACAAGTGTCGTTAAAAAAAACTATTACTATTTAATTGATAGTTTTTATCGTACGAATGGTAACACGCATTATTGAAACCTTGTGAAATGACCTGTTATTCAATTTTGACGATAACTAATTTTTAAATTATCTGGTCCTGTTTCACTGTTAAGGCCACACTTAAGACTTACCTCCCTTACATTACAATAGCAAAACATTAGAGCTGTGTAAAGCGGTGGGCATATATTGTTGAAAATACATATACTGTCGTATTTCTTTGTGCATATGGGAACATTGGGACTGATTGATGAATCTATAAAAGTTTAAGGTTCGTAGTGATACACTGCAATAAATGGGCACAAACAAATGATACATTTAAACCAGGTTCTCTGGTGCACAAAACTTCGCTGTTCCTCTGCCATCACATTTTAAAATGCGACACTTTTACTTAACTCAATATTGTCATCTATTGGTGTTAAATTACTTCCTTATTTTAATTACCTTTATAAATTCTGCATAATTATATGTTATCTACGTATTACAGTTAATATTTAATCATACCTTCATTGTAACGATTTATCATCTATTCGTATTGCCCTTTGATTGCCATACGTATATTGTATATGGTATTTACATCTACATTTTATATATATAATTCAGTTGTTTGATAAAAAAGATTTATCAAATTGTCTAGTACGTTTCATTCTTTTGTCTCAAATTATGACTACGAAAGGTTTCATGTTTTGCTCGTGATTACTAGGTATATATTATTTTGCCATTACTTGATGCGCAGACAGCCATAATTGACGTGTATCGAGACATCTACCGTTTCTCGGTCTCATGTTTTTATGTAAATATTCAGCATGTCTTGCAAAGGACATACTGCTCCATATGAATATTAAATTTGGTTAAATAATGGTCCAATGGTATCTAATTCCTCATAAAGATGGTATTTGATTCCTGCTTCTGTCTCGTGTCTTAACTAGTACTGATTTGCTGGTCTGACGTCTATATAGCCATACAGTACATCTGCGTGCAGTTTTACAATAAAGCACATTTTAATGTTGTCGTTTTTATAGGATATTTATAAGTCTACTGGGCATACTTTTTGTCTACTGTGTCGGCTGATGATGTGTAGACGGGAAAAAGGCGAGGTTATTTACATCGGTTAACAATGTTTAAGCTCCCCAGTGGCTTTATTTGCTACTGGCTGTTCCGGGATGTTGATACCTGTTGTCAATGGTGATGTGTGTATTGTATTTATTATACATATTATGTAATTCATTACGTCTCATGTTTCCGAAAATTTAGTATATGTTTCAGACTTTTTCGTTATCATTCCCTAAGATATGTGCTCTGTTGTTACTTTCTATTATGTTTATATGTTCTTACAAATGTTTTCGCATCGTTCCGATTTGTTGTAGTTACGTCCTGTTAGGCATGCGTTTCCTTATGTTTATTTAAAGTTCTAATTTAATACTCTTTTTTTCAATACAACACATTTATTTAATTTTGTTTCCTTACTTGTATAAATGTAATAAAAGTATTTTCTTATTATATGTTAAATGCCAATTATTAATTACATGCTTGAAGAAAACATCGCCCTATTTTAATAGCTTCTTAATAGTTGTCATACCCAGCAGCCACTGCATGTTTAACAATACTAATATACTGCATTAAAAAAATCAAAACTATTTTAATAAAATGATGAACAGCATTTTATATCACATGTTTCAGGTGTATCCTGTCAGGAATATAATTCATTTGTTGTGTTACTTTGGCAGCTAACATTTTGAAATTCTTTGGACTGATTTTAGAAAACCGACTAAACTTTCAGAATGTCTAAATATCCATATTTACGACAAACTGAAGCAAATGATGGCACACACTTTCATGCCGGTTTGACATGGACGATATTTTTTTTAAATATACCGTTTGTTTAGTATAAAATTGTATATTTACTATCAAAATGCATTTCAACAAAACTTATAAAAAGATATATGCTCGCAAACGCTAAAGCTCTTTTATCTAAAACATGTGTCAGAACAATAGATTAAAATAACTGTCAATAAATGATACATTTCTTGCTTTGTTTTATAATTGTTTTATATAATTATATAATTCATATTATTTTATATCATATATCATTATTAAAATGCCGATTGATATTGATTGATTGATTGAATATTTAACGTCATATTTATGCCATCGAGGGCTAACAGACGATCAGTTAACCTAACCACTGTTTTCTGGGATTAACCAGTACTCAAGCACACCCCATCTCCGCAAGTAACTGATAACTTTCCCACTTGAATCAGTGGCGAGAGATGAATGATAATTAGACACAATGTCATATATCAATCATCACGGAGACTGTTGCCGGGCGGGGGATTCGAACTCACGACCCATGGATTGATAGTCAAACGCGTAACCGACTGAGCTAATCGGGCTCAAATCATGTATTAGATACAGTTATACCTAATCTACACATCCATTAACTCAATCTTATTGTTTAAAAGAAAATTGACTGATGACGCTCTGTTGATACTTTAGAACAAATACTTTTCCTTCCAGTCAGCCAATGTATAAACATAAATTTCAATACAAAATCCTTAAATTAATGAGACCTTTAAACAACATTCGAAGCTTTAATGAATCACTCTATAACGATTTTATACTCCAGTGTACAAAACAAGTTAGTCAGTCAGATCGTCCTTATATGTATGTTATTAGCTGAAAGCATTGTTATATTAGTCCATATCTGTTTCTGATACCTAAAATTTGCAGAGGTGCCAAAGCGGATTTATCATTTTATATTAATCGTACAATCTTGAGAAATTCCCGAAAGACCCATCACATAATATCTAATGTCATTTTGATACTAGAACAAATGATGGCATACAGTTTTATGTCGGGTTCACATGGACAATTTTTATAGAAATATATCGTTTGTCAAATATGAAAAATTTAAATTAATTACCGTTCAGCAACTTTATAAGTAATACTTTTAAAAGCATACGTGCTCGCGAACGCTCACTTTTGTATAAAAAGATACCCGAACAATAGATTAAATAATTGTCATTTAACAAAACCTCCTTTGCCTTCTATTATAACTGTCCTGCCGAAGAATAATCGAATCATGTATAAATTACAGTAATGCTTAATGTACACATCCATTATTTCAATGTTTTTGTCTAAAAGAAATTTTACAAATGACGCTCTGATTATGCTGAAAACAAATAACTTGCCATCCAGTCAACCAATATCTAAACATAAATATAGTTAACACCAAAATCTTGAAGTTAGTGAGGCCTTTAAAACAACATTCGAAGCTGTAAAAATCACTTTTTAACTTTCTTTTACTCCTGAATGTACAAAACAATCAAGAAGACATAGAGGATATTTGTTTGCTTTGGCGTAAGGTCGAATTATATTTCATCAAGCGATGACCAAAAGCAATATTCTAACAAACGGCTTGGCACGATTGAGAATATCATTTTGGTGAGCACGAGATAAATATCATAACGTAATGCACAGAATATTATATTACGAAAATCCCGTCAACAGATTAAGACCACTCTGGTCATTACTTTGTTGCCAAGATAGTGGAGTTTACTTACGATCGGACATTCCTCATCAAACAAAACCTGTCATTGCTACACATTTATAGCAATTTTCTCTCCAAGGTGATTCTTTATATAAGTATTGTTATTCCACCACTGGTTTGGCAAATTTCGAAAGTTACATTTATATTTTATTGATATCTTTTTAACTTATCTAAAATATTGATATCAGGATATATCTGTCAAAGAAATGTAAAATATTGATATAAGGACAAAGGAATGTAATCAGAAAAGTAGCAAGAGATAAAATAGCTAATGATACTTTTAATGATAATACATTCATAGGAAGTGACAACAAGCGTTATTTGTTGGGAAGAGTCAGCGATAAAAGCGCAATTACGAACATTAAACTTTGTTTGGGATGCTAGTCCCTTGTCGCAATACCATACGTCTAAATTTTGTGAATAAAAATGATCCAAGAAAATTGTATTATGAGAAATACCTATAGAGAACGTGCAAATACATTTTCCCGATATTTTTTCAATGTATTTCGAAATCAAATCTTGTTTGTATTTGCATTTTATTGTTTCAACTAAAGTTTAAACAGTTTATATTATGTTGACATGTTGACAGCTTGGCATGTAGTGTAGAGTATGGTGGTGGTGGGGGGTCATTTTTAGAATCAGTGAAGTCACATAATACAGGTTATAGGAGCTGTCTAAACTAGTTTCAGAATTAAGACAATTATATAAGGAATAAACGAATGTTTGGTGTTACATGTATGGTATGTGGAACTGATTAAGATTTTGACGACGGAGGCATTATATATGGTTTTGCAGTTGATTATGTTTGTAGTATACCTAGTGGATATTACAAATATCTTTCATGGGTTTAAGGTGCGGACGTAAAATTCCAAACCGAGGGAAAACTGTTTTAGCGATAACGAGCCTTTGCCATGAAAGATTTTTTTTTCTATACAACTCTTACTGTGTTATTTGAGATTTGTTATTCCTGTTTATTTTTTATAGTAGCAAAGAAGGATACCATAGGCTTTTAATGAATCGGGTTACTTCTTAGCCCGAGGTATTTGTCATTTTATATTTGGCGTTATGTCATAGTGCGAAAATTCTTTCTCGGCCCTAGTGTGAGATAGAAATGTTTTACCCCGTTAAAAATGCAGATATATTCTGCGGTGTGCAAAAAAAGCTGTCCATGATATACTTAAAATTTAAATATATGTTATAATAGCAACACCAAACTAATGCATCGTTTTCACATACTTATAACATACGAATTTTGATGAATAGACATGTTTTATACATAAGTCAACTTTAAACATTATTATGCAGATTTAAGCTTTATCCTAAATGCTCCTACAATTTCTTCGCATTTTTATTTTGTAATATCTCTAGAAAATGAAGAGAATGTTGAATATGTAACACCTGGTTAAAACGTAGCGTGCATTTCATCAATGTCGTACCTAAAGCAGGGGAGGTGGATTTGATGAATTAGCATGCAAAAAGGAAAGTAAAAACTGAGAATATTTACCAACGACTTAAAGTTGTCAGTTTGGATATAATACAAATCGAGCAGAGAATGATGTCGATCTAAAACGCTCAACTACTATAGCTGGTTTTGTCGATATCGGAGAGGTTATAATATTTACGATTTAAGGGGCCATTTGTGGCGAAATTGTCATACGGCCTGCTGTCAAACGATCACCTAACGCTAAACACTTAAGTTGTGGATTTGACACCATATGAAGGAAACACAAACTTGTATTGAAGCATTTAATAAAAGTTATTATGGAAAACATAAACCAAGAACAATGGTATGTTATTCGATTACAGTCCACATTAATTTCACTTACCGTATGCAAAGATCTGAAATGGCTTGCAGAAAAAAATGTACATTTCCACATATAGAATTTAGAATTTACAAACTAAATTGTCATTCCTAAATTGAATAAATAATGGCTTGTTTAAGTATAATTATATCCTTAATTATTGATATTTGCATGTGATAACACTCTTTAGAGATTTATTACGCTTTAGTAATTTACAAGTATAATTACACTTTATGCTTAAATCATCAAGTAAAATATAACATTATACAGTGTAGCATGAATCAATATTTTAACATAGTCATTGCAAAACAATGAAAATTAGTATGAAATAGTGAGCAAGGCATCGTACTCGGAAACCATTCTTTTAAAAATACCTTATTTGCTTTTATTCAGGAATAGTGAAGATTATGCAAATGATCGTTTACATAAGCAATACCTTGGCATACGTTTTCAACAATATTTTTTACGGTTGCAATTGAAGCGGTATATGTACAAATAATATAATATTATCCAAATTTCCATACAAACATTGTAAATGTAATGCAAAATATTTCACTTTTCAAAATTAGATAAGCAAAACGTGTTTAAATAAAAATACTGCATATTTGTGCTTTTTATGTAGTTACTTATTTTTAATGCTATTTCTATTAAACATATGGTATTTTTCTTCTTGTGTTTCAAATAAGACAGAACACTTCAAAAATGTATATGAGTGTAATTAAAATATTATTCAGATTTCTAAATGTCTGTACTTCTAACAAACTAATACGAAGTATCGATTTGTAAACAAAAACTAAATTGTATTACAAATAAACAGACCACCATCTTATGCGCTTGGTTAAGTTTCCACGCTAAAGAACATGTTTACAAACGCGAAAATACATTCGATTGAATGTGTCCCGAACAGCATATTAAAGCATTCATTAAACGAAAAGAATATTTGAAATATGATGTCCGATATTTGATTTTTTTTTTAAATTTTGAACAATATTGAATATACTGATTTTTTCTCAGAACAAGTGTAAGTTACATTGATACTTTATCAGTCCTCTCTTTATTTTCTAGCAAAACCATATTAAAAGTGCTAAATGTAATGATTATTTTAATCAGTCAATTTTGTTAAAAGCTCGAACTATTTTATCGTACTAATGTTTCTCCCCCTTTGTGAGTAGAACTAGACACAATCATCATTTAATATATATGCATGTTGTAAACTGAAAGTATTGTTTTTGTTTTTTTGATGTTTACTTCTGATACCTATAATTTATAGCGGCGCTAGTGTCGATTAATAGTTTAATAGTATTACCATATACTCTACAGACATTCCTAAACTAGTTTATATGATACGCTTAAAGTATTGTACTTGTTTAGTTAATGTTTACTTCTGATACCTATAATTTTTAGCGGTGCTAAGATCGATTAATAGTTTAATAGTAATCACATATTCTCCACAAACATTCCCAAACTAGTTTATATGATACGCTGAAAATAATGTACTTATTTTGTTGATGTTTACTTCTGGTACTTATGATTCATAGCGGCGCTAGTGTCGATTAATAGTTTAATAGTATTAACATATACTCCACAAACATTCCCAAACTAGTTTATATGATACGCTGAAAGTTTTGTACTTGTTTTGTTGATGTTTACTTCGGATACCTATAATTTATAGCGGCGCTAGGGTCGATTTATAATTTAATATTATTCGCATATGCTCCACAGACATTCCCAAACTATTTTATATGATACGATGAAAGTATTGCTTTTGTTTGTTGATGTTTACTTCTGATACCTATAATTAATAGCGGCGCTAGGGTAGATTAATAGTTTAATAGTATTCACATATGCTCCACAGACATTCCCAAACTAGTTTATATGATACGCTGAAAATATTGCCTTTGTTTAGTTGATGTTTACTTCTGATACCTATAATTTATAGCGGCGCTAGGGTAGATTAATAGTTTAATAGTATTCACATATGCTCCACAGACATTCCCAAACTATTTTATATGATACGATGAAACTATTGCTTTTGTTTGTTGATGTTTACTTCTGATACCTATAATTTATAGAGGCGCTAGTATCGATTAATAGTTTAATAGTATTCACATATGCTCCACAAAGATACCAAACTATTTTATATGATACGCTGAAAATATTGCTTTTGTTTAGTTGATGTTTACTTCTGATACTTATAATTTATAGCGGCGCTAAGGTCGATTAATAGTTTAATAGTATTCACATATGCTCCACAGACATTCCCAAACTAGTTTATATGATACGCTGAAAATATTGCCTTTGTTTACTTGATGTTTACTTCTGATACCTATAATTTATAGAGGCGCTAGTATCGATTAATAGTTTAATAGTATTCACATATGCTCCACAAAGATACCACACTAGTTTATATGATACGCTGAAAATATTGCCTTTGTTTAGTTGATGTTTACTTCTGATACTTATAATTTATAGCGGCGCTAAGGTCGATTAATAGTTTAATAGTATTAACATATACTTCACAGGCATTCCCAAACTATTTTATATGATACGCTAAAAGTATTGCTTTTGTTTAGTTGATGTTTACTTCCGATACTTATAATTTATAGCGGCGCTAGGATCGATTAATAGCTTAATATTAATCACATATTCTCCACAAATATTCCCAGAGTATTTTATATGATTAAAATACCCACCGGTCCATTATCCTAGTCTCCAGTACACTTTTATGTACTGATCATCAATACAGATTATCGTTATGTATTCAGTATTATGAAAGTTTAGTCTGCAGATTTTGTCTTCTCTTGTTTATTACGCTGAGGTCCAGATTACAAAGTATAATTTTGGTCAGACATACAGCAATAATTACAGTTTTGTAGCAAATTTTCTCTAAATAGTAAAAACTCGTATAATTTATATGTTAGTTATTTATTGCATAAAAGGTAAGCATTCTAATAAAGTAATGTCTACCCAGTTTCAACCAACAAATTGATTGAATCAATTAAGATAAACTTTAAACGCCATCAAATTAATGAGACTATTAAAAAACAGATAAATTAAAACTGCTGCTTGATTAATAAATTGAATTATTTTCTCGTATTGTTAATCTCTCTCAGTGTACAGTACTTGACAGTATTTTGATTACTCGGGCGATATTTGCTGAAAGTAATATAGTTTTGTGTTTATCTCTAATGTATTACAAGGGTTGAAAATGCCGATTGTTTGCTTATTATATATCAATCATTTATTTCCCAAACAATGAAGAATTCCCTATTTGCATAACACAAGTTATTGTATTTTATTCATTTTAAACTAATTATGGACATTCCTCATTCCGTTGTTTAACATTCACAGGGATACAAATGTAGTATAATCTGATCGGCGAACCCCACGACCGATCCATTATACCGATCCATTATGCCGATATCCAGTACACTTCAAGCCATTCAGCGCAATGCGGATTATCGTTACGTATTGTGTATAACGAAGAGCAACTGTTCAGATTCTACTGCTTTGGTTATCAAGTTAAACAAAATGAAGGGTTTACTTTCGATCGACCATGCTATTTCAAACACAAACTATTTATTTATATTTTATTCAAACAAGGTGGCGCTAAAATCTCCCGAACTTATTATTTATGCAAAAGAGTTTTCTGTCAATGTTAATGGCTCATATTTAGCTGCGAGAAAATTTCATTTGCAATGTATTAATACAAGTATATCTTAAACAGATGCCTTAAACAATGTAATATAACGTATACGGTTTCTGGTTTCCATCTAATATAACAAACAAGCATTCAATGCCATGTTAATACATTAATAATTTTGCCAAATTTTGCCAAATTTTGTCAAGTTAGCCAAAACAAGAACAGTGAGATAATTTATTGTTTTGCTATAACGATTGATAAACCATGTTTATAATCATTGGTCCTTAACAAAAGCATCATCCATGTATTGGTCCGTAACAAAAACCTCAACCATGAATTGGTTCATAAAAAACTTATCCATAGATTGGTCCATAACAAAAAACCTCATCAATAAATTGGTCCATAACAAAAACTTAATCCATCAAATGGTCCTTAACAAAAACCTTATCCATGAATTTGCCCATAACAAAAACCTCATCCATGAATTGTCTTTAAACTACAACTATTGATATGACATTCCCTACTGGAATACTTTGGAATGACTTAATTAAGTAAAACTAAAGAGTGATTCTTCCTTGCAACATGTTTGAACACGAATCTTTAAAATGTAATCTTGAGAAGTTTCCGATGTGATATATTTGATAAAATTTCAACATATATGAGGTTATAAACGGCATTTCGGGTTGTATTGGTGGAGGAAGACATCCAAATGAATATGTAGTACTAGCATCCTTCCGCAAGTAACTGGTAAGATTTCTAACCAAATTTTTTTGACTGACCGGGAATCAAACCAACGACCTCAGAGGTGAGTTGTCAGTGGTCATTAGACAACTGGGCTTTAGATCACTTGTAAACCAAGGATCCTTGAAGTAATGAAAGTACATATGAACCGAGTTACATTTCTCAAATATTGCAAAATTAGTATTTAGCGGTGTCTTTGACATACATATTACATGTTCTAAAATATACCATAAACAGTCAACGTCAGTCACAATTGGTCACATGATTCGAAAGTCGAATTTTATTGGTTTAGTTAAGTTATTCAATACACTAATAAGATTTCTACGCCTTTAATTATCCCTGTAAAGTAAACCTACGTTAAAGGGTAGTTATGAATTATGCTGTGTCGTGCATTTAAGCATTGTAATTCGTGAAGGCAAAGAAAATAGAATTAATTGAAGTAATTGGCTTGCAAATATTTTTTTTTTCTTTTCAAACATTTTAATGCTTCTACAATTATAAAGTGATTGTATTCAGAATTCACTTTGTCTAAGTTCACATAACAGACATAATAATTATCAATCTGTTGAAGTTCTCAGACAAGCTATTAATCTAGAAGAGCACTTTAAAAAATGAATTTGAATGAAGTCAAAGATGACAGGTGATTAGGTTTTCGAAAACATGACACAAAGGTAATACAAAATTGTATTCATAAAATGAACAAATGAACACAACAGTACGGATTATACTTTTATTCAGATTTCAGTTGCACAGTATCTTGTCTATTTAACAGATTCACACATGCATACAGTGTGCTCGTTATTGTAGTATATGACACCAACAGGATAAACAATGTTTCGCTTCATGAACACAGTAAACAAACCATTCTATAGATATGCATACATTTGTAAATGATAAACTATATTAATGATGATGATGTCTGCAGAATATTTTTAATTTCCATATGGCTGTTTAAGGGAGGGTGGTATTGTACTGGATATAATGTAAAATAAATTATTATAAACTAAAGGAGATAAAGTACGTTGTCCCTTTGTCTGCATAGACAAGCAGTGTACTCGTTGCGATTATGTCTACTATACTAGTATGTTAATCGTGTCCTTTACGTGTTATATTTCCTTATATATGTGCTTTATTTGTGTGTTATTTTCAATTAGGCACTTCTATACCTAAAAAAACAGACATGTTTCAATTAAATTATATTCGATCATTATATAATACGAGCAACAACAATTATCCTAATTACAAAACTAAACAGCATTACCACATTGAAAAAGTCATAAAATGAACGAGTCCGCGTTCCAGTTTTACTACAAAACTTTAGATTTTCCTCAACTGATTTTTTTGAAATGCTATTTTCATTGAACTGTATATACATTTTTCATTTTGCACGTTATCTTTTACCAATAAATCAACATTTGTTCCAACGTCAGATATGTGTGATTATTTAATGTGTAATGATTTCAAGTAATCAGTAACATTCAAGATTATTTAGTTGAGGAAAATCACATCTTGAGATATTAATGAATTCTGCTCCTGTAAACACACATATTCTTTTTGTTAATCACTCGAACTATTTTATCCTCAGTGGGATGTTTTAGACAAATTCATCGTCACATGCAAATTATTAGCTGCTATCGTTATATTCTAATACTGTTAATTTTTGTTCATTTCTGATACCTCAAATAACGAGCCTCGCCGAAACCCATTACTCGTGAATATTAATTACACATTCTCAAAACAGTACAACATTCCCTAAAGACATGGCATCAATTATTTGATATATTTTCAAATAACGTCAGAGAATCACGGCTCTTTTGTATCGCATCCACCAATAGACATATAAGTAACATGATCTGGAGCGGGACCCAGTACACCAAGAAGCGTCACATTTAGTCTATCCAAGAACCTGATATCTCCCGATTCAGGTACACTAACCGCTATGAAAAGGCAGTGAATTATATGCCTGTCCGACAACTCATAGAAAATTAACGTTTACTAAACTGTGACGTCATTCAAACTTTCAGTTGAAGCAATGACCAATCAACGTGCTTAAATGCGGCTTTCCCACCATTGTTATTTCCCGGACCCAACCGAGAGAGCTGTGTCCGTACTACAGGCTACATTACACTCCTGTCTAATCAAAATCGAATGTAAAATAACGGAATGGACAGTGTATCAGGGACAAAAACACATTCATCAATCAGCTGATGTTGTCAGTTTGGATGTTTATTTTTATCAACATAACTACAGCTGTAGGGAATGATTTCAAAGACTAAAGCTCAAATTACTGTTGATTCTGGTGGTTTGGATGTTATCAGAGTGTATTTTATTAATTTCTATTGCATCTACAACAAACTGATTATTGACATAATTTAAGGTTCAAAGAATGCAATAAAGAGAATATCAATATCATGAAGGAATTGACGATTTGGGATCCATTTTGATTTTATATCAATTCAGCAAAATGAGCCAGTCACATCCATTTTATGTATGTACTACGCGGTATATATTTTATATCGATTCAACAACATTATTAAGCCAATCACATCCATTTTATGTATCTACTACCCGTTATATTTTTTATATCGATTCATCAACATGTCCAAACCACATCCATTTTATGTGCCTACTACCCGGTATAAATTTGTTTACCGATTCAGCAACATGAGACAGTCACATCCGTTTTATGTGCTTACTACCCGGTTTAAGTTTTACAGTGCTACCGGTGTTAGTGAATTATCGGTGGTAACGAATCACTTTCCTTTTAACCTATTAAACATAACAAAATATTAAGATTTTTAATACCATACGTTTGAAGATGAATCCTTAAACAACAACTGGAAAAAAAATGCGAAACTCCATCGAAATAGAGTGTGTTGAAAGGGACGTCATCAAAATATTCGTCTGTCGGAAAACACAAATACTGCACACACAGGTCTAAACAAAAAAATCAAAGTAAACATATTTAAATAATGCCATTTTAATGTTCTTACAGCACCACAAAAAAAAGAAAATAATCTGTTAAATGTTTTTTTTATAAACAATCACTTGTAATGCATTTACTGTCTTTCCAGGAGTAGCGAATCGGTAAGGATAATAGGGCAAGTGATTATGGGTGTTTAATATGGTTTATGCAAATGAGCAACTTGATCTGAATAGTGACTTTGTCGGTTTACGACAATAAATGTGCATGTGTTATTCAACTTAGGCCTAAAACTAGTGGTTGTTTCATATTTCATGCTAAGACAAGTTTCATGAATAATAATATGGTACTCAGTACTTACAAGTCGCTAATACACATTTTTCGCTTTCATGTTTAATTAATAATGTCTTAAACCAAACAGTTGTAATATACTGTTTTGTTTTCAGTATCCTCTGGAAATGTTGTTCAGTGCATGGGTTGTGACATAGATGTCATAGCACAGGTTCTTAATGTATTTTGTGCAATGTATGTTAAATGTATAAAAAAATGAGACGTTCTTGTAGAAGACTACATTAAAATCATAATATAATAAAATCTCCAAACTGTTCACCCGAATATTTCTTGTAGTTTTTAAGCATTTTTAAATTTCTTTTAGTTTCTTTGCATATTGAAATTGAGAATTTGTGACTTTGGATTGTGGGGAAAATACTATTTGCCATTAGGAATGGGGCAGAATAACGGCCCGAAAAATGGAAAAAAGAGAGCCCAGATTCATCTTGGCAGTGCCTGGATTATGTGATGAATGCCAGGGATGAAAACAAAGAATTAGTTCCACCTGGCTTTGATACAGATGCAATCAGTGATAACATAATATTTGTTTGTCACATATGGACATAAATATGGTGCTTATATACCATTCGCTTTATTATCATACCCAACTATTCAAGACATTACATTGACATATCAATTTATTTGGAAGAAGGAGCATAATATTGTATTTTAGCACTATCGACCATTGTCAAATGAAGTTTTCGTCGTGATAATTTGTCTATCGCCCATGGCCTGCCACATGCCAATAATTCTTTTTCTAAAGACAGCGCTTTCAAGTTTTATCTAACTTTATATGAATTTCATGTATATTCATGAGAACAAAGATAAATCCTTGTTTGACGTCAATAGAATCATTTAGTCTCTGATGGACATCTTGTTAACTATGAGCATATGAATTATGTCTTCTTAGCATGAGTGAGATCACCAGTGTCTGTTGATTGTAGACCGCGAATACACCAATATTCAAGACAAAGATACATGTTTAATCTGGATTTCTGATTAAAAACATTCAAAAGTAAAATTCAGCTAGTGACAGATGCAAAACGGGAACTAAAGTTACAATTGTGACTGGTTTAAGAGTTGGCTATGTTCCTAAAGTGATTGCAGAAAATTTAAGAGAACACTTGACACTGGCAGTAAAATATTTTGTAAACCAGGTGGAAATCCTTTGTCCAACTTTGTATGTTAGCCTGCGCGTGATGTCTTGTAATTATATCGTTTATAGTTGAATAAATTATATTGTTACACATTGTGGTGTATGTCGTGCAATAACAAATATATGATGCAGAGATTTAAGGTGCCAAAAATGCACATTATTTCAGTAATTTTCCATTGCATGTGTATGATGTTTTTCATAATGTACATATATGACAGTGACAGGTTGAAAGGGTGGATAAAGCTCTTTTTAGTATTTTTACTGTTAATTTAATGCAAGGTTGTACCATTTATTAGTATAGAACCTGCAATCTTAACATTCAGTGGGCAAGGATCAATATTTCTAGGGCGAAATTTTATTATCTTTTGACTAACTTCTTCAATTAAAAAAAAAAAGAAAACAAAAATTTGTTAACTATTAGGTGAAAATTACTGTAAAGCTTATAGTTGAATATTGCACAGTGCTTTTTAAACAGCCCTCAGACACTGCCTTATCATAAAATATGCGCGATTCGTATCACCTGAAACGGCAGTGTCAATAAACAAACGCTGTAGACATTGAAAGATCCAATTTAAAATTGAAACTTCACAGACTGCTAGATAGCTAATTTGTCTTTAAATAAACTATAAACAAAACATAAATAACAATTTGAAGATTAATTTTATTAGTAATAAATGAAAAGTGATTCGTTAACATCGTCGCCACTGTATATCATTTCAGCAGCATGGGCCAATCACACCCATTCTATGTGCCTACTACCAGGTATTCATATATCGATGCAGCAACACGAGCCAATAACAACCATTTTATAGGCCTACTACCCGATATAAAGTTTATATCGATCCAGCAACATGAGTCACTCACATCCATTTAATGTGCTTCCTACATGGTTTAATTTTTATATTGATTCAACAACATGAGCCAATTAGACCATTTTATGTGCCTACTACCCGGTGTAAATCTAGCATTGATTCAGCAACATCAGCAAATCAGATCTATTTTATGTGCCTACTACCCGGTATAGATTTTATACCGATTCAGCAACAGAAGCCAATCACATCCATTTTATGTCCGTACTACCCTATATAAATTGTTTAATGATTCATCAACACGAGCCAATCACATCTATTGTATATCCGTACTACCCGGTAAAAATTGTTAAATGATTCATCAACATGAGCAAATCACATTCATTTAATATGCCTACTAGCCGGTATAATTTTATAATGATTCATCAACACCAGCCAATGACATCCATTGTATGCACCTACTTCCTGGTATAAATTTGATACCGATTCGACAACAAGAGCCCATCACATCCATTTTATGTCCGTACTACCCGGTATAAATTTTATAATGATTCATCAACACGAAGGGTCCTCCGTGGCCGAGTGGTCTAAGGCGCCGTCTCAAGATCACTTACCTCTCACCGCTATGGTCGTAGGTTCGAGTCCCGCTCGCTCCAAAAACTTTATGTGAGAAAGTTTCCAGTTACTTGCGGAAGGACGGTGGTCTGACTCAGTCTGACTCAGTCTGAGGTCTTCCTCCACCAGTAAAACTGAATATGCCATATATAACCTGAAATGTGTTGAAAATGGCGTTAAACACCATTCATCAACACGAGCCAATCTCATTCATTTTATGTGCCTACTACCCGGTATAAATTATATAATGATTCATCAACACGAGCCAAAATCAATTGTATGTACCTACTACCCGGTATAAATTGATATCTATTCATCAACACGAGCCAATCACATCCATTTTATGTGCCTACTACCCGGTATAAATTGTATAATAATTCATCATCACGAGCCATTCACATCAATTTTATGTGCCTACTACCTGGTATAAATTTTATAATGATTCATCAACACGAGCCAATCACATCCATTTTATGTGCCTATTTCCCGGTATAAATTTTATAATGATTCATCAACACCAGCCAATCACATCCATTATATGTGCCTACAACCCGATATAAATTTTATAATGATTCATCAACACGAGCCAATCAAATCCATTTTATGTGCCTACAACCCTATATAAATTTTATAATGATTCATCAACACGAGCCAATCACATCCATTTTATGTGCCTACTACCCGATATAAATTTTATAATGATTCATCAACACGTGCCAATCACATCCGTTTTATGTGCCTACTACCCGTTATAAATTTTATAATGATTCATCAACCTGAGCAAATCACATCAATTTTATGTGCCTGCTACCCGGTACAAATTTTATAATGATTTATCAACACGTGCCAATCACTTCTATTTTATGTGCCTTCTACCCTATATAAATTTTATAATGATTCATTAACACGAGCTAATCACATTCATTTTATTTGCCTATTACCCGGTAAAAATTTTATAATGATTCATCAACACGAGCCAATCGCATCAATTTTATGTGCGTACTACCCGGTATAAATTTTATAATGATTCATCAACATGAGCCAATCGAATCCATTTTATGTGCCTACTACCCTATATAAATTTTATAATGATTCATCAACACGAGCCAATCGTATCCATTTTATGTGCGTACTACCCGGTATAAATTTTATAATGATTCATCAACACGAGCCAATCACATCCATTTTATGTGCCTACTACCCGGTATAAATTTTATAATGATTTATCAACACGAGATAATAACATCCATTTTATGTCCGTACTTCCCGGTATAAATTTTAAAATGATTCATCAACATGAGCCAATCACATCCATTTTATGTGCCTACTACCCGGTATAAATTTTATAATGATTCATCAACACGAGCCAATCACATCCATTTTATGTGCCCATTTTATGTGCCTACTACCCTATACATATTTTATAATGATTCATCAACACGAGCCAATCACATCCATTTTATGTGCCTACTACCCGGTATAAATTTTATAATGAATCATCAACATGAGCCAATCGCATCCATTTTATGTTTCTACTACCCTATATAAATTTTATAATGATTCATCAACACGAGCCAATCACAACCATTTTATGTGCCTACTACCCTGTATAAATTTGATAATGATTCATCAACACGAGCCAATCACATCCATTTTATGTGCCTACTACCCTATATAAATTTTATAATGATTCAGTAACACGAGCCAATCGTATCCATTTTATGTGCGTACTACCCGGTATAAATTTTATAATGATTCATCAACACGAGCCAATCACATTCATTTTATATGCCTACTACCCGGTATAAATTTTATACTGATTTATCAACACGAGCCAATCACATCCATTTTATGTCCGTACTTCCCGGTATAAATTTTAAAATGATTCATCAACATGAGCCAATCACATCCATTTTATGTGCCTATTACCCGGTATAAATTTTATAATGATTCATCAACACGAGCCAATCACATCCATTTTATGTGCCCATTTTATGTGCCTACTACCCTATACAAATTTTATAATAATTCATCAACACGAGCCAATCACATCCATTTTATGTGCCTACTACCCGGTATAAATTGTATAATGATTCATCAACACGAGTCAATCACATCAATTTTATGTGCCTACTTCCCGGTATAAATTTTATAATGATTCATCAACATGAGCCAATCACATCCATTTTATGTGCCTATTACCCGGTATAAATTTTATAATGATTCCTCAACACGAGCCATCACATCCATTTTATGTGCCTACTACCCGGTATAAATTTTATAATGATTCATCAACACGAGCCAATCACATCCATTTTATGTGCCTACTACCCGGTATAAATTTTATAATGATTCATCAACATGAGCCAATCACATCCCTTTTATGTGCTTACTACTAGGTATAACTTTTATAATGATTCATCAACACGAGCCATCACATCCATTTTATGTGCCTACTTCCCGGTATAAATTGTATAATGATTCATCAACATGAGCCAATCACATCCATTTTATGTGCCTACTACCCGGTATAAATTTTATAATGATTCATCAACACGAGCCATCACATCCATTTTATGTGCCTACTACCCGGTATAAATTTTATAATGATTCATCAACACGTGCCAATCACATCCATTTTTTGTGCCTACTACCCGTTATAAATTTTATAATGATTCATCAACATGAGCCAATCACATCCATTTTATGTGCCTACCACCCTATATAAATTGTATAATGATTCATCAACATGAGCCAATCACATCCAATCTCACAGTGTTGCATTTACTTTATCTCAGAAACAGCGAACACATTCTCGCATGGCACTTGCAAGACCTTTGGACCTCACAGGACTGAACACGCAATGAATTGGCCACACTATTTATATCAAGGATTCCTTCTGTAGTGGTTTCATTTTAACCCAGAAGCCGGACTGGTTATATTGCAACAGATTTAGCTTAAAATACAATTTGACTCTTCCCAAAAATTATTTTTAATAATAGCATCTTAATTATATTCATTAATTTAATAATTTATACAATATACATTTCATTTTAATGCTGTGTACGGAAATGTGTTATTGGTGGGATTTTACGGTGGGGAAGGGAAGGTGCGAGAGAGGAACTAGATATGTCAAATTCACACAATGAATTGATGTGTTCTTACTGGCTTTTTAAATTAATACTTCAAGAACCTTTGATATCTTTTTCAACATATTATAAATTCAACTTATAATAAATATCTCCAGCACACATGTACGTGAATGAAAGTAAAATCTATTTCGTCATTTGTGCAAAAAGCATCGCCGACATTGCCAGTGTTCTTTGGACGTCTCAAAATGTTATTCACATTAAATCAGTACTTGAATCAATAAACGATATGTTATGGGTGAATGAGTACGTTGATCTTTTGGCTTTGATCTAGTTCTGTAATACAAAAAAACACATCGTGCATTTACTTCAAGTTGCACTTGCATGTTTATTCAAGAAAAGGGAATGTGTGTATAACGTTATAAACGGTTCGTGTTTCAGCAAATTCAAACCAAACGGTGATGTCATGCTATCTCCCAGTCAGTATGCAACATTATTGTTTCCTATACATTTTCAGTACTTGGTGTTTTATGCCTGGCTCAGTAGAATAAGTATGTATACACTCCAAGTGTATCAATTTCAATTATGTTGACACGGGGTTAATCTATAAGTACATGTATATAAAAAGGTGTAAACAAATGAATATCAAGTATGAACGAAATTTTTTGTTAAACAGTGACCATGTTCTTGATATTACATTTGCACAACTTTTAAATCGCAAAGGGCTGTTGACATTTAACTATATAATCTATATAATGTGCACGTGATTACTTTCACCAGTCGTAGACCAATGTTCTGTATAATGCGGGTCTCGTAAAGATGCTATAAGAATCAAAACCTAACTATTCAAAATATTTAAATAACCCAAACGTGTTTCTAATCCATAACAACTCTCTTTTTTAGACGTTTATTGCAACTTTATTAAAGCAAGGACACTTAGCAATTGCTGTTAAAGTATCATGTCTCAAACATGATAATTTGTAACAAATAAAATACTAATAAAACAATAATAACAACTAAAACACAATTTGGAAAGTTCGTATAAGTGCATTTATTAGTTTACCTTTGGAAAGAAACGGAGGAAAAGGATTTTGCATGGACTCTGATAGACTAACTTTAAAATCAGCAATTGTCAATACTCAGTATAAAGATAGAAAATCTCTGCACAACAAGAAAACATAAACTTTACAAAAATACAAAATATTACAAAGATACTTTTATACAAATTTGCGGTTAAAGTGGAACAGAACCTAATTAAGTGACTGAGGTGATGTTTTTTAATAATATTAGACAAACAGTTACATTGGACGCACAGAAGGCGTCAACGAAAAGAAGATAGACTGGATTTTATTGTGTCTGTTTATGACGGTCAGTAGAATAAACAACACACCGGCTTAAGCAGTGTATGAAAACGGGGCGGTAGTTTAATGGATAGAGGGATGACGGCTTACGCCAGAGGTTGCAGTTTCGATCCCCAACACGACACGATGCCTCTCATGATATAGCACTCAATACTGGGTCTGCACAGGAAACGGACTTGATAGCGGTTCATATAGGCTCAGAACTGTCACACAATCTCGCTTAAATAATCTTGTATAAACTAAACAGTATTTTTTTTCTAAAAATGGTGAATAACCTCCTTTAATTCAAACAATCAAAACTAATAATAATGATAACAGTAAGTAAATATCCCATTGATGCAGTGAGTAATATACTGAAGGACGTAACTGGCAATCTCGGTTTAATCAAAATTTGCCATTATAAGCATGTTGCTGTGAATTGAAACTGTATTCCTATAAAAGAATTATTTTGGCCATTAGCAAACGTTATTTAAACACATACACATCAAGAACTATAGTATTAAAGTATTAATAAGCGCTTAAAGAGATGAAGAGAATTGCAATATATTTGACATTTGGCCCCATTTGGATTCACCGTCTGTAATTATAAATGCCAGTAGAGTCAAGCAACCTGGTCGGGAAGATCTTAATCAAATATCCGTAGTAGACAATATGGTCGGATTGCATAATAAAGTGAAGCGTTTTAAAACTTATCTCATATCTGGCATCTCGAAACGGATTCAAACAAAAATGATTAATAATAATTTGTTATCCAATTGAAGGGACAGTTAAAAAAGATGGTAAATGATGATAAATTTCGACGACTTAAATATTGAAACTGTCATATTCTTACCAGCTCTAACTATATTAATTCACACACACGTATACAAACGTTCTCTCTCTCTATCTCACTCTATCTTCTCTCACTCCCTCTTTATCCTCTCTCTCTCCTTCCATATGCCTGCCTGCCTGCCTGCCTGCCTGTCTGTCTGTCTGTCTGTCTGTCTGTCTGTCTGTCTGTCTGTCTGTCTGTCTGTCTGTTTCATAATGATAGAAATGTGGGCGTCGAAAATACATAGCATTTTAACAAGGCATACTGTAGCTACTTCGAGCTGTCAGGATGGAAACAAATGTATTCCGAAAATAAATATATCTGTAACATGTACGTCATCATTTTAATTTTATTCGGCTTCATATGGCCATGCAATAAACCCATTAATCATTCGTGTGGATCTCTAGATTTCAACGTGTCATTTTACTTTGAAATAAAACTGCCATAATAATGTTGGTCATAATTTGTTCGAAACTTGAGTACCTGAAAGTGGACATTGTCCAATGTTTCTACTTTGTTTATTTCGTTGCATTTTATGTGTAGTTCTAAACCCTGTAAAATAGATTTAAATAAAAGTTTCGCAACTTAGTTGTTCTACAGATTCTCATTAATGCAGCGTTATGTTGTTTTATGTTGATATGTTACATAAACATTTCTTTTCATCGTGGTAACGGTATTTTAATATACAGTCGAATGTGTCTTAAGCAGCCAGTCAAGGGAAGAAGCAAAAGTGGCACATCTGTAGCCCGGCTGACTAACAATCTTAGGATCGTGCGTTTGAATATTCAAAATTGTATCTCATTGTCATTCATCTCTCACCTCTGATTTAAGCAGGGCGGTGGTGTAGTGGATTGAGCATTAACCTCTTATACCAGAGGTTATGGATGTGATCTCCAGCTCGACCTGATGACTCTGAAAATAATACAGTCAAACCTGTCTTAAGCAGCCAGTAAAGGGAAGGATCAAAAGTGACCAAGTTGTTGCTTAATACAGGTTAATTTGCTCTGAAAGCATAGATAGGTAATAGCAAATGTGTCTGCTGAACACAAGTGGCTGCTTAACATAGGTGAACGATTATACAAGTTTGACTATGATAGCGTATCCTGTCACGTGGAACTTCGTGCCTTTTTTATAGGTCATTATTTTCAGGATTGTCGATGATTGGTAACTTCAGTGAGATAGGATTAAATGGATAAAACGTTATTTACCATTGTTTCATTACTTTTTGCAAAAGCCAACATTTGCCATTTTGAACAAACATCGCAACATAATTTATGTGTATAACGCCATCTGTCGGATGCGCAGTTATACATGTGTACGACTCGGAGGAGGTTGGACCCAACCAATGAAGTCCCTGTTTTATAGCAAAACGGTCAATGTGTTCTGTATTTTATTGTTTAGGACGCATGATTCAGCCAAAGATGTGTTTTGTATAATGTGAACACATTTCATGAATAAAAAATAAACATTATGTATCAGTTATATATATTTTAGTAGTAAATAAAACAGTCATTATTTTAAATTTGGTTGTATAGTTTTAATATCACAAAAAGATGATTTTGATTGGCAAATTGTACTCATGTAATATTTTGATTTATAAATATTTTGAAGAAAAAATAAGAAAATCATAGCAACAATAAATTTAAATATATTCTTCATTTTTAAATTCCACTATTATTTATTTAGTTTAGAAGGACAGCTTTTCAAAGACGTTAAATTATTTTTATTTACCGATAAAAAAATCTAATTTTATGATACCTATTTATATACAATTTATATGCCTCAAGATACTATCGGCTGAAACAGGCTCACAATGTCATGAATTTTTAACATTCGCAAACCAAAAATACCTATACCATATAAAAGTACTGTCCTACACTCAAATGAAAATGTCCACGAACTGGGTAACAAAATTTCACGTTTTACCACGTTTTGCCACTTTGAAGTAGGGTACCCCCATTTCACTTTCAGCATGAAAAAAATTTTCACCAATTTTACTTTCCATACAGTTTCCTCAATAAAATGAAATAGTCAATCAGAGAGCTCGTTGAAGTGGTGGTAGCTGACCTAAATGCTGGCTTTTTTAAGAATCTCAGTGATATCAGTTAATAAAAATCATGTATATTTTTTTCGAAAAGTTGAACAGAAGTACAATTCATGCTAGTTCATTGTGGAGTAAATCCCAAAATAAATCGGACAAGATGGTTATGGTCTGGAAGTGCTTGTTTGTGCCAATATTTATATTTAATTTTGTGAAAGCAATTTTTGGAGAGTCGCCATAACCTATGTGGTTATGTTTGTGGTAAATATCACAAATATGCAAATTTTATTTGTTGAAAATTTTATTTGATGAAAATAATGATGAAAATAAAACCTAAAAAATTAAGTTATAAAATTACAATATGTATCGAATGTCTTTATTGGAAAGTGCTAAACGTTTTATGAACTATATACTATGTACCACCTTTCAGGAGTTCTATATAGTATACAATTTATTTGCAACATTAAATTTGCAAGGAATTTCTCTATTATAAATCATTTTTACTGTAGGTAGATTTTCAAATCTAAACATTTTTATTTATTATTAAAACATTGTTCTACCGATATCAAAATTAATTTATGAATCTGTCATTAAAATTGAATTGTATTTATAAATTAAAACAACTTTTGGCTGAAGCATAGATCTTAATCCACAGTAGTTTTTGTTTTTTCAATAAGGAACAGTCAACATAGGAGCACATATCGTCAACAAACAAAAAGCTCATGTTTATTGCTTGATAAACCTTTTATGAAAAATCGATGGTTTTGTTATTATAACTTACTGCTAAATGTAGCATACTTATGCTGTTTGTAACTTATGTAACGTGAATTAGTGTCTAGTTTAATCTCAGTTACCTTTTACGAAGTATGTGCGGTAGGATGCACTGATTATAGGGCTCAATATAAGACTGGCATTCAAGAACGTCGGCTTATTCTAAAGCAGACTGATTCTATACATTTATGAATGACGTATTGGCAAAAACAACTATTATTAAGTAAGCACTACGAAATCAAATTTTATAGATTATACTTCATTTTCAAATGTCTTTTTTTGCTCATTGTGACGTCATCAAGTCAACATATTAGTATAAGAAACGGGGCTGGTAAAATATAAAACAAGTAAATATTACGATGTCTTAATCGTATGCCATTCCGATCTTGCGACTTTCACACTATCAGACGGGAAAATGAAAAATTTGAGGATCTTACATGAGTGTTTATTTATTGTTGAATCTATTAAACGAGTTGGCAAAATTATCATTTTTTTCTAAGGAGTTAAAAAAATAAATAATAAATTAGCACAATTGTAAGATTCGTTTTATCACATAACTCAGGAAAAATAAATTTACCATTTGATTAACATATCACTTCTATAAGGAACGAGAAAGAGTCGGGCATATTTGTTTCTGTGAGTCATCGTATGCCGTAACGTCACAAAATAGCATTATTTAAACATGCCAAATCGACGTCATTTATATATTCGGCGAGTATTTTGGCAATTTACGCACGGGAACCGATTTATACGAAAAACACCGATCGATAAATCGGAAGTGATATATAAAAAATATATCATGAATTTATAACACTCCTGCACCGTAAATTATGTCATAAAATTCCTTTTTAAATCAGAAGGAATTTCCAAAATTTGCTGATTGTAAAAACTTCGTTCATACAAAACATACAATACAACACGTTATTCAGAGACTTTCTGAAAGGCAAAAATCGTGTTTGTGGATTGTACAATTTCAGCGAAAGTATCACATAGCATTTCGGTTCAAATATGGATTCCACATGAAATATGGTGTAGACAGTAAAATATTTCGGCCAAAATGCAAGTTTACAAACTAAGTCTCGCTTAGGTTCATATACTAAACGGACCAGCTAACCCGCCACTTTTGTATTTCCAAAATCGATGTCGATAAACAATGTATAAAGTAATGGTATTAAAATGTGTACACGACATCAATTTTTATTAACCAAAAAATATTTTTTCGTATTCAAGACCAGATATCAAAGTACGACTGCGTAATAAGTCTATCGAATGTGGACTCCATTACTTTAAACAAGTAAAGTATTATAACTGGCAGCATACCTTGGTGGTGGTGGAGTAGGCTAACGTGCATATATAAGTGGAGATTCTCTAAACGTGTAAAAAACCCGACGACACCGGTGAGTCGTAGATGATTTAGAAAACTTAGTATTATAATCTAAAACCATATTGAATTAGATGAAACATAAGTCCGGCGTGTAAAAACTAACTAAAACCGTTTTCTTAGAAATGCTTGCTCACTTGTTGATACAGACGGTATATCAGTCACACAATCATTCCGACAACTTCTCACCGACGACATGAAACAGATGGTCTACGTCTGGAATGGTATTGTTAAAATCTTATGTAAATAACATCATCAATTTGACCTACATTTATCGTAATGTTTTGTAATTTCTGTCAGTTGTTTTTATTGTGTTTTTTACCGAAATGGCTGTTCTGTAAGACGTATTACTTACCGTTATATATACACTGGTTTTGAACAAATAGATGCACATTTTGTTTGTTTGTAAATGTGTTTACCATTGCCAGTAAAAATATCAATTTATCTGTTGTGTTTCTTTCATTTTCCATGTTGTGTAGGAATTTATTCTATTCTAACGTGTGTAAATAATAAAACGTTTTCAGTGAAATAATAAGTGTTCGTAATATAAAGACTTTAGTATTTCACCATCGTTTTTTCGTTGTTTTGACTTTACTTTAAATAATAAATATTTCGCGATGGCCCAAAATTTTCATTTTTCGGGTTATCATATTTCTATAAAATACATCTTTAAGTACGAATTAAGAACATAATACGAAATGTTAATTTTTGGGGTACCCTATCTCCATAAAATTCAGCTTTAAGTAAAACATGCAAAGTGAATTAATGCAGTAGGAAACTGTCAATAAACAAATTCAGGAAGGGAAATTAAATACGAAACTTTCATTTTTTAGGTACCATATTTCTATTAAATACATCTTTAAGTACGAATTAAGAACATAATACGAAATGTTAATTTTTGGGGTACCCATTCTCCATAAAATTCAGCTTTAAGTAAAACATGCGAAGTGAATTAATGCAGTAGGAAACTGTCAATAAACAAATTCAGGAAGGGAAATTAAATACAAAACTTTCATTTTTTAGGTACCATATTTTTTTATAAAACTCAGCTTTAAGTAAAACATGTGAATTGAAATAGTGCAGTAAGCAACTGTCAATTTACAGGTTCAGTAAGAGGAACAACATAAGATACACATATTGACGAATAATTAGCACGCCACTGAAGATAACATAGGCCATATGTTAGCTGCCGATACTGATTATACACTGATTAACTGGATATGTAAATACGTGAACTGCCAGAGACTAATACTCCATTATAATCAGTGTTTCCAAAATAATATATCACATTTTTCTCATGGGCGTCTTGTTATTAGCTTACTCTATTGAACTTGTCTACAGCGTCTGTCGATGTGTGGTTTTTCTTAAAAGCTGTATTATCTTCATTTTAAATTGATATTTTCACTGATGTTGTTTATAAACAGTTTTGTAAGAAATTATATGAATGAAGTATGAATTTATTGTTCCGTTCAGTAGTGTATTGTTTTTTCCTAAATAAATATTATGTACAGATTAGAAGTTTTCCACGCTATGTAGCTTTTAACCGATTTAGATGCTGATATATTCTTTCATGCCTGGAGCAATTTCATTGGCCGAGGAAATATGTCAATATCTTCTGACAGTCATGACATTCTATGTAAAAAGGAATATTCTATTTTGATAACTCTTAGCGATTTTATGGACTGAGAAAGAAAGATAATATCTAAATAAAATTCAATGACATATTTTGTTTATAGTTATTTGGAAAGCAACACTCTATGTGTGTTTAATAAGAGGGGTTTTGATAGTATTTAATCATGCATGACCTTTTTACACATTCGTTTATAATTATTTCATTGTGTTGATCCAAATCACGTTTGTTTTCATCTTATCATATCAAACGTGGTACACAGAATAGACTTTATCAAAATAAAAGTGTAATTTTTACTAATGTTATCAAGCCAGGATTATTGATTTTTCAGATAATTTTTCGCTCAGAAGTATTATTTGAAAAATTGATATTATTTTAATCTTTTATCTGTATAGAATTTATATTTTAAATGTACTATTTTAACGGAGCCCCGGATTTATTATCACAACGCTATAGTGATTGTCGAAAACTAGTGGGATTTGTCTTCCAAACCAATGAAGTAAAATTTTAATACTCTTCTAGCCTACTGAGATGAGTTGCCCAAAGATTGTTAAGTTTATCCTTTGATTAAGTGAAATTTTCAAATTCATGTCTATGGAATTTATTGATACAGATGATAATTAGCTTTACATATATTGTAAATCCAAGGCAATATGTTTTTAACAATTCATCTAAAATGACACGTAATCGATTAGTATAAAGAGTTAACCACTTAATTTAGGGTAAGGCTAACCAAGCTTTGAATTACCCAGCCTAGGTGACAATCACTTTTAGGAACGGAGAAAGAAACGCCATTTTCAACACAGCAAACGGTAATATATAATTTTATAGGTGGCGGAAGTATAAACTGGACAACACTTTAGACCTACCGTAAATAACAGCCAAACACTCTAACTGAATATTTAAGACAGAGCCCCTGGGCTCGAACGAAATACCTCAAAGGTGAAAGTTTAGTGATTTTTTAAACACGCAAACATGAAAAAGTAATGGTAGTTTCTAATAAAATGTATGTGAACGTTTAAATAACGTGTTAGATATGCAATCTACAACTAAACATCCGGATCAACATGTCAACATCTGATTCACATCAAAACATGAAGAACATATAAAAATATAAACAACTTCTATAAAGCGTCATTGTTATTGTTAACTTCTAATGCAGCCTTTCCGTAAACAAGCAATTATCAAGTAACAGAAGAAGAGAACATGCCATGTGTTAATTGTCGATACTAACTATTCACAGCTCACACTGATTTTGCAGGTTGTTCTAATAGGTGCATAGGTTGAGTGCAACGTCAAGTTGTAATTGCTGTTTTTGAAATATTAGAAGGATAGCGCCACTTTCAACAAATTACAGGTAACACTAAAAACATGCATTTTCATAAGTGTAGTTAATAGCACAGAATAAATGACATTTCCATCCTAATAAGGGGCACATTTGGCATATGTGAATCCGAATCAAGAATTTAAAAGACCTAAGTAAATCTGATATGTGTTCACTTCTGATGAAATTCTGAAATATGTTTTTAAAATCCAAATGCCAGTTGGCATAATGTTACAAAAGTAAAGTAAAACGTTTGCTTGCTATAGTGGCACCCATACTGAAAGGGTCAGTCACATTGGTTTTATGGGACACCTTATGTTGTACACAGCCACTTTCCGAAAGCTCTCCTTACCATGTCGGATCAAAATAAAAACATACCATCACCAAGATTCGAACCGTCAATCTCCCGCTTCCGAGACAGACGGTTTACGCTCTAAGCCACGAGAGAATGTTAAATGCAGCAGCAATTTCGGAGGTTTACAAACTGTACGTTTAAATAAGATTTTATCTTGCTTGATCTGTTTTCAACATCAAAATATAGTTTATGCCAAAGGCATATTTTATCATAAATCTAAAAAAAGAAATGTCCAGAATCTGAAAGTGAGTGAATCCGGAATAAAACCGCTTTAAATCTCTTAAAAAATAAAATAATTTTCAAAATAGATAAAAAGCATCCCTTTATCATTAAGAAAGATAATATAAATAATTTGGTATGTCAAATCCACCTAAACTTGATATATTCGATATTTAAACTGGAGTGTAAAACTTGAAACAAAATCCCTGTTCCAAAATAGGCAGCACTTCTCGTATAATAACTTCTCGTCGACGTTCTGTCTCTTTCTAAGATAAAACAAGTTTTACTACGTGTAAACCTGTATTACGATTCATATTGGATCAAAATGTAATCATGTTACTCATTTAATACGTCAAGCGTAGCGCAATTTAGTCAACCCCCTTTTATGCTTTAGCCTATTTTTAAAGTTCGAAAAAGCCTGATATGTTCCCTTTAAAATGCAATGGACATAGCCTCTTCAGCCAAACGACTACTGATATACACATACAAAATGATATGTATACAACATGATTGTGTTGTTTATAAAAGTACTTTTATCGGTTATGATACAAGCCCTTACTAAACACGCTCAAGGTATTTCTGGGTAGTATTTATAAAACGCGGATAAAATGTCTTTCTTAAGAACACCACACATATCAGTGCATCATGAGACCCTTGAAAAACTACGTGGTTAGTTTAAGAACACACTGTAAACACTTTTAATTCGCGTGAACTTTATTTCGCGAATTTGCTCTAATTTGTCCTTTTTATTTATTCGCGAAATGTTAAATTCCCGGCGTTCGGAAAGTGAAACCGCCTGAAATGTTTTTATGTTTGAATATTGTTAACATTTGGACAGTGAACATGATTGCAATTTAGCGAACTCTCTTAATTCGCGACGGTTGAAACTCGCGAATAATAGCGAAAATAAAGTTCTCGCTAATTAAAGGTGTTTTACAGTAATTTATAAAGTAATTAGTGTTACATTGCAATTCAAGTGTAATGATTGTTAACAACGTCACTGAATGCTTTTATGTATTTATATATACAACACATTCAGAATTAAAATAAGAAAATGAATAACGAACGTGAGACATGGCATTTAAGGGTTGTGGCCTTCAAAGCAGCATGGATGCAATTGATATAACGAATATGTATATTGAATACGTTATACTCAAGAGATGTGAAAAGGCAATAAAGAAAAAATGAGAAGGCAGCACAGGTTTGAGAGGGAATTTACTAGGAAAAGCATACCAGTGTACCACATTGTTGAGAAACATCTCAAGTAAACGTAAGCTTCAACAGACATTGATTTCTGTATGATATGAATATAATTATCAACTGCTGCTGAATATGTTGCGTTTTCACATCTCTTCCACTGTTGCGTTTTCACATCTCTTCCCGTGTTGCGTTCTCATATCTCTTCCCGTGTTGCTTTGTAATATTTCTTCCCGTGTTGCGTTTTCACATCTCTTTCCGTGTTGCATTCTCATATCTCTTCCCGTGTTGCGTTCTCATATCTCTTCCAGTGTTGCGTTTTCGCATATCTTCCCGTGTTGCGTTTTCACATCTCTTCCCGTGTTGCGTTCTCATATCTCTTCCCGTGTTGCGTTTTCGCATCTCTTCCCGTGTTGCGTTTTCGCATCTCTTCCCGTGTTGCTTTTTCATATCTCTAAAGTGTACATTCATATATACAGGAAGTACATGTATTATTCAAATATAACTCGTATATGCATATTATCTTCCTCGACTGGTATTCTTGAATAATTATTAGCTAATTATAAACTAAACATGCGCGGATCTTATAATAAACAACGTTTCCTTAAACTGTCGTCCTTTAGTCTTTATACATTTACTTGTGCAACACTTCAGTAAACAATAGAAGTGTTTTCCAATATAAGATGTATCTAGTATTAGTTATAGAAGATTGTAAGTTGTTTCATTGAAATTAATATCATGCGCTTTAAATCTTTTTGCCTGACATGTGCTATCTGGACTGACAGTTGCTAGTTGATTGTTTGCCACAAATCAATTCGGGAGGAATACAAGAGTGAGTAGTTATGCAATTGTTGCAGTGTTTAGCACTGTCAGAAATGTCAGGGTATTTGGCACTAGTTTCTCTCTTAAGAAACGCTATCTTAAATGCTTGTTTTGAAGAGATACAATTGAAACAATACAAAGGTCGCCCAAGTCAGGGATCAGGGGTGGTATTCATCATTCTTAAGAACATTCTTAGACATTGAACTCAACAATGATTTTTGAAAAACACACTTAGAGATCCATTTCTTATACAAATACTTGCAAGCATGTAGGGACACCTTATATAACACCAAATAAACTCTCACATGTATTATACCAGTCATGGTAACCTTGATATATGTACATGTAGTTGAATTCCGATTTTCAAGCTTAAGTCTATGAATATTCTCAAGAATTATTAGTGAAACAAACCCCCAAAAAGTTATTACGTGTCTTGACATAAACGATCTAATGTTAAGAGAATAAAGTCTACTAAGACATCATTTAACCGGGTTCAATGTAATTTTAAATTTTAGTTTGTTGGATTCTTATTCAATTTAAAGCACATCAAATACCGCAGAAACACATTCTGGTTAATAAATCCGAGTAAAACCATCTTTCTTCCTTCCGCTAATAACTTTCTCACATATTTT
Source organism: Panopea generosa (assembly GCA_029582155.1). Taxonomy (NCBI): domain Eukaryota; kingdom Metazoa; phylum Mollusca; class Bivalvia; order Adapedonta; family Hiatellidae; genus Panopea; species Panopea generosa. The sequence continues at coordinate 6,325,065 of CM055907.1, forward strand.
GTATGGGACCGAACTGAACTCACACCAAAACCTTAGCGCAGAGAGGTAAATGGCTATCAGTAGACAGTGCGTCAAACCAGTCGGCTACTGAGGACTCCCTGCATTCTGATATTGTCTTTTAATGAAAGCTGCATGTAGTACCGACATAATATGTTATATGAATTCAGTATATTATATTCAACGCAACATAGTATCCGTACCTGAATTTCAGCATTAAGCACATAATTTACGGTGAAATAGTGTAGCAAACCAATAACATATAATATTACTGCCGATTCATCGCTTAGGTTATTCGTAAAATCCGGCAATTAAGTCGTCAGTCAATTATTGCATATGACGTTTTCTTCAAGATGTTAATGACGTACTACATATATGACTGAAGAAAACTTATATAATATTAGTACATTATATGCATACTATTATGTATAAAATCTCTGAAATCCGATTTTTTTTCTTGTTCTTCAAGGTCTCACTTAAGAAAAGCTTCCCATACATGACGGTAGCCAGATGCATACGCTCAAGAAATTAGAGCTGTGTAAATGGGTTGGGCATTTTTTTGTTGAAAATGCCTAAAATTGTCATGTTTCTTAGTGCATATGAGAAGATTGGAATATTTTAATGAATTTAGCCAAGTTTGGATGACCTTGGGTATTGAAGCTGTAACATTTTTAAGATACGTAGTGATACACTGCAACAAACGGGCGGAATTTGTTAAAAATGTAGGGGTTTCATTAAACCATCGAAATTGTGAAAAAGCAACTTGCAAACCACATGTTTTTTTCTGCATAAAATTGACCAACATATGTCTATCTAAGGGAACAAGGCACTTTTAGAACCAATGGCAATGTGCTCAGTGTTCAAGAAGTGAATTTCTTTATATATAGAACAGTGCAAAACTAGTTGTGTGAGACGTTAAAATATTATCTGGCACTGACGAAAATAAACTATGTGACTAGTTGCTTCATTTTTATCAAATCTGTTTTAATTATATAATCGGTTATGATATATAAGGTCTACTTTTCAGTTTTATATAGACCAATTGACATCACGCGGGCTGTCCATCAAACAAGTCGATAATCCAATCAGCGATCCATACTGGTTGCTACGCGGTCATTTTCCTCAGACAAGCAAACGGTGTCCAAGTGAACATTTCATTTTTTTACTTCGACAAACAATGCCACTTGGGCGGAGCGATAGTCGTTTGGTCAATAACACCATTTGTATTGCATGCCACTTTTGTAATGACGTCGAACGTTTCTTCCGTGACATACATTCTTTTCTCAATACTTGTGTGCAATCGTATTTCATAGTATGCAAATGTTGCACAATACCATGCCCAAATTCATTATTACTGTCATAACATTTATCACAAAACACTATATTGGAAATCATATCTGACGTTAATTCAGTAATTAGTATTGAAAACATTCGAAACAGACAGTTTAATTGCAAATATATACTGATGAACATGAGAATTGCCTTGATCGGCAACTGCAGACTGTCTCCAAACACAGCACAACAATAGTTGAGTTAAAGTATATTAAAGTCATCATAAGTATTGAACTAATTATGAAAAGTGTATATATGCATAACAACAGGAACATAAGTACAAGTTTTCATACATAAGCATATCAAGGAATTACGGGTCAAATGGTAAGCATGAGTTGCTCCGACCGCACACATGTCATATGTTTGATTCAAGGCTCATATTACGCTATGGCTTTTACAAACGCTTTTTCGTTCAAAACAACCAATCGCCTCTTAGTGGTCCTTATGTTTCGTTTCAATTAAGACGTGAACATTTATACAAAATCCAGCAAACATTTTAGCCAAATTAAAACATCTGATATTTTGAAGAGATTTTCGATTATGATGTCATTTATATACGCCCTGATTATCTCATTTTAAGTGATATACTAGAACTCCCTTAAAACATTTACTTTTTTATTTCACACACATCATTCGCATCTTAACTATTGAATGCGATATAAATTGAAACATATGGATCAATGGATCAATACATTTGTTTCATCTATGCCAATGAATATATATGGTACCACCTTTCATGAAATCAGATATTTGCGACCGCGTCTGACGTGCAAATTACTAAAAACGGCTATATGAATATAATAAACAAGTAAGTATCACGTGCAAAATAAGTGAAATTACAATTACTTATAGTATGCCGAAAACAATCAAGAGTAATATTCATGTACATGAATTGTGTTCAGTTGAACATTTTTTTGGCTCGAACAACACTTAACTCGAACCATTTTGTACAGTTCCGTCGGGTTTGAGCTATTGAAGTCCTACTGTACATTCATTTAGTTTGGGCAGCTGAAAAACACCTATCTTTACAACGGTTAAAGAAATCAGCTTTGGCACGTTCGTTTTTAAATTTGCTGCAAATAATCGCATACCTCCTAAAGTATTCAAGATTACAACATTATTGTATTTAATATGTTTTGATGCTTACAATTATATGATGATTGATAGCTTAATCAAAATATTATACGTCAAAAGTTTTAAATCTTCCAAAGTGCTGTGTTGGCAGCACACAATACCACAATGATCCTATTTAATGAGTTGTGCTATAACATCTGTTTTATTTAATACAGTGACGTCACAGAAAAAGTGACTGTAACAGAATGATCACCTAATATCTAAATTATACCTATACCACTCAAAGTGTGTGCCAGACATATAGTCTATCAGTTTATGAGTCAGTAATTAATATACAATGACCGTGACCGAGCAGGGTAACTGTATTCGGTTGTTACGTGTTAAATGATATGATTATTTTTGCGGTAAACAACATTCAAATTTTGAATAATTACACAAATGTCTGCACCCACTGATAATGAGGTTTAAAATACTCATTTACATGTACAAATCCATATATACCTTTTTAATGATATAAATATTCACAGTAATGGTTATAAGGTGATACAAGTGTACATTACTTATCACAAATCACGTTAGGGATTGTGCAACGTACTGCGTATTAGCCTCGAAAGTATTAATGAGACGGTCTCAGAAGAATATTAAGAACTGATTACAGCAAGCGATAATAAATTGTAATGGGTTCAGGCAATACAATGAATCAGAAGTGTCCGTTTGTCTCTCATAATCCTCACTAATAAAGTTTAGAAACGTGTATACCTTAATTGAGATAGCAGGTTGTAGGATATTATGTAATAACTGCTGGGTTTTTTTCGCATACAATGATTATATATACAGATACTTCGTGGCAAAACACTTAGTGGAAGACAGTATAAAAAGGCATTAGTCTAAGAGAGAATATAACGTACCATTATTTAAATATTCCACGATGACGTTGCGGATTTTCCCAAAAAAAAAACTCCAATACGAATGAATCGCAGCATTGGCGCTGTATAGTGCATATCTGTAGTTTGGTAATAATCCAAAAGAGTGATGTTTTGTACTTTGTAATTACACGAACGTCTGATATGTGTGGTTTCACGTAGATTGGGACATTAAAATTAAATCACAATAATTAATTTAATGGTAAGTAGTGAGGGACGATGCATAACTCAAAGATAGAGATAGGATTCACGCTTAATCAAATAAATGATTAAAATATATAACCAATAAATCAAAGGTGCTCTATTCTACGAAATTCCCGTCGGAATTAAGCAAATAGCCTAGTCTATATCATTAAATGTGTTATTGCTAAAATGTATCTTAAAGGGTAGTGTTTGAATGGAGACTTTGTTTTTTTTTAAACATTGTTACTTTGTATGAATAAACTTAATCGTCTACTTTAATTTAGGTGGTATGAAAAGGTGGCATTTTGTTATACGTATTTCTATGATGTTCGTTCTAGAAATGCACAGGGATCGTTTTATAAGATATTTTTTCTTATCAGTGTCTAGAATGTAAATGCACGAAAAACTTATTTCGTTTGATTGTTTTCACTTTCCGATGTTTTTAATTAATAGGTATTACGTAAGTCTCTTGACAAATATTAGATGGCATATAGTTTTGACATTTTGTATTATTTATTCAGGTCTCACTAAACAGTTGATTGTTTCTCTATGTTCTGTATAAAATAAAGTTTAGGATTTTCATCATAAAAAATGAATCCACATTTTAACGTTTTTAAAGTATTTTTCCATAGTAGGAATGTATATTCCTATAATGAAATGCACAATAACTGGAATAGATTTTTAAAAACAGTGCAGGTACTGTTACACCCCGACGTTTTTCAAATACTCTAAAATAATCCATATGTTTAAATGCAATAAAATTTATTTGAGCCCTAGTGATGTATTTTTGCAGTATATGCTATGCCAGATTTTGCTACACTCATCTGCAACATGAAATCTTTATGAACCATTTTGAAATATTTTTAAAACCAAATTACATAGACAGAGAAATTGTGTTACCGTGACTTTCAAAGGCGCGCAAAAAATTAATTTGTTAAACGTTGGGCTTTTACACTTGGACTACAGTAATAATAAAAGCCATATTAACGGTGTTAATACCGTCCCCATTCTTGCAAGTACAGTTGGATGCATTTAAATGTTTCTGCAAGAAGATATAAAGTCTAGAGTAATATTGGATATTATACAGATGACGCACTACTTTTTGTTGTTAGTTTCAATATATTCATGTTCATTATCATGTTATTCATGTCCAGATGAACTTGCTAAACTATATTGTCTCCGTCTGTTTTTATCTTTCTTTTATAACCGCACTAGTTATCTGACGAGATTATGTGACATTTACATAACACATGTTACGTGATTTTAAGACATTAAATCACATTGGGTCGTCTCAAAAATCGTCTAAAATCAATATTTCTCTGAAACCGTTTACACTTACCAAGTAAATCAAATTATATAAGTTGATGGTATTCATTCTTATATTCAGTGATTATGTTTATTCAGTGATTATATTCAGTGTTTATATTCAGTGATTATATTCAGTAATTATATTATTTTCTATAATCACTGAATATAATCACTGAGTATAAAATAACAACAAAAAGGAAAACCAAAGACATACAAACAAGATTAAATCAAAGGTTTAGCATTGGAAGAAACGGTAAACGTTAAAACTGCGACTGACAAGGTTCAATCTGGTTTACGAATACATACATTCTTATCTTTTCGTTTTGAACTTATATATAATTGATATTTTACAACATCTTCATTTTTTTTAAAACAAATCACTTTTAGTAAATATCTTTTTCCTTTTCGTACCCGTACGCTCAGCCTAAATGTTTCACGTTTTATTAAAACAAATAATTTTTAGTTGATTTCAATTTCTCTTCTATAGCCCTACTCTCAGACTGATTCTCGATTTAAAGCTATTGAACAATTATATTTTGTTTTACAAAATAAATAAGTTATGAAATTTGTATATGATTGATTAAGAAAACAAAACGTTTCCATTTATAAGAATTCACGTCACATACCAAAACAAAACGTAATTGAAATACACAATCAAATCATAACCAAATCTTGATTGTGAAATTACAAAACATTATCTGAATCACAAGTCGTTTTATAAATCATTACCAACAGTTGTCCATTTGTATGGGAAACGAAACAAATAAAAATGTCAAATACCGAACTGTTAACGTTGCTGTTCAACATTACAAATCGTCATAAACCAGTCCATAAATCATGATGTTTTGTTATGATAAGTGTTATGATTTTAGACAGTATTTTTTTCTCATAAAGGACGGTGCTAAAATATAAACACAAATCAAAATTGTCCAAATTATCTTTTTTTTTTTATAAAAGTGAATGACAATTCACTAAGGGCGAGTATACTTTGAGGATTATTAGTTGTTTAAGTTGAAACATCTGATAAAAGTTACAGGCGACGTGACAATAAGGAGAAATCACCTTGCAAAAGTCAGTTGCAAAACGCCAATAATGAGTTTGAACCATTTTGTCCAGTATACTCAACCCCGCTTTTTACCCTATCGTCACATCAGAAGTTGGCGAACGTAAATACTAATGGTTCACACAGACCATATATATACAAATACAAGCGAATGCATTTTGTAAAACGCAATACATTTTCAGATAAACATAAGTAGGCAAACGTAACGCTATATTGTGACAAGGCTTACCTTTTTCAACCAAACAAGAACCATTAGCAACACTTTAAATGCATTTTCTTCTATCTTTAATCGATGTTTATTCACAAATCAACTTCACTGTAAACATCCGCCCATTTCATTTCGTCTTTGGATATTTTGTTTTAGTTCGTTGGAATATTTGATATGGATCTAATATCTACGTCACTCTTTTATATTCTGATGATTTATGTTATCTTTAACATTAAATAAACACCGTTTAGTAAATGACTTAAACACAGATGTTGGTTGAAGTCATGTAAATGGGTAAATTTAGAATGTTGTTTTTTAAGAGATGCGCCTTTTGACTGCTACATGTACGTACAGTATTGGTCATACATTTTCTTATTGTTTATCTTAAAAAATTAAAACAGTTAAAGTATCATCAGTTAAGTGTATTTGAGGCAGTTGTAATTTGAAGTTATTGTTATATTTCTTAGAATGTTGTTTTGTTTTTTATGGATGTGTCAATACTACGTATAATGGTGTTAATATATTTTCTAACAACTCTAGTTTTTAATTTTATTTATAAATATAAAAGCTTCAATAACTAAAATAGTAAATAACATATATGGGAATATAAACTACGATTGGTGTTTTTTTGACAGCCTATAGCACCGATATTTAAAATATCTGTAAATGAATAGTCAAATGCAAATATTATTAACTAATGTAAACGCCAAAATCTTTACTTACTAGCTTAGACTTCATAAAAAAGCAAGTATTAACAAAAATGCATTAAAATAATGTTATTGTTATCATTATCTCATTTACATAATGATATTATCATTTCATTAAAATAATGACATTATTATATTATAAGACTCTTTAAAAACGAATACATACTGAATATGTATATTAAGGGTCGCTTTCAACAACTGTTTAATCATATCGCGACTGTGTTTACTTGAGACAGCATTCTGTTGTATCATGCCGTAGATATATTGCATGTTATCATATACATACACATTCTACTGACACCGGATCAACCAGACATAGAACTATCCTCTAAATGCTGCAATATTTTCAAAGTATTTGTATGACCCGACTGGGATCGAACCCACGACCTTCATATTCGAGGCGGACGCTCTGCCCCATTACCGCGCTGTGGTAATCTGAGGTATTTGACTGTCATTTTTATATCATAATTAGTGTTTAACCTCATTTGACAACCAATGGAATCTCTTCAATTTTTAGAATTGTGTCGCTCTTATTTGTTAAAACAGCCTACAAAACAACTTAATTATAAAGTTCGTTCTTAATTATTAAGAAGTTCATCATCACTGCGTATGCGTGAATAGCATTGCACAGACTCCGCCCTTGATTCAAATCCGAATGAGTTATGTACAAACTACAAAGCCACGCGAGCTTTGCTTAGAAACGGCCTTAGCAAACATCAACTTTCAAAATTCAGTCATCTCAGCTTTCATCGTAGCCCCGCCTGGAGACAAATAACGTCAAACTGTTTGTCAAATGACATTTAATACTAAGCCAGTAAGCGTTTATTTAGTAAAACATTAACAATTCAGAAACTCCGGTCGCTCCGTGCGGCAGCTCCCTTTGGGTTTCTTAATTGTTATTTTCTTTACTAAATGAACACTAACTATTGCATAAATTGACTTATGTCTATCTAAAATGTAAGAAACGTATCCCAACAGGCGACACAAAATTAAGACATGCCATGCTAAAAGCACAATGGAGACAAGACATCGACTACTTGAAATGAGAAAACTTCTAACCTAAAGAAATTACAGCCGGGAGAGCAACATTTGAGGAAGTGCATCTGGTCAGCAGAAACTTGGTTTACTATAACATATATGCAATGCATTCAACATTTACATTGACATTTTTTAAGAAAAAAAAAGATTTAATCATATCCTTTTTATGTTCATATATTACATAATTCCAATCCAGTTACCGTCTAGTCTGTGTTTGAAAGGTGTCAACCTAATCGGACGTGGTATCATCCTTGGTGAGGTTATACCATATGTTGATGACGAAAACACTAAACCAAACATGTCCTCAATGTGTCACATTTCAATTTTCACGGGTATCATTATCTTATTGAGTGGGAATTGATTTTAAAGGACTAAGGTTCATGTTTTAAACTTGCCGTATGTATCCATATTTCATCTATGAACTATTCTATATTTTGTACCAAGCTAACAGTTTTGATAAATTAATGGCCAAGTGCAGTCAAGGAAACACTCGTATAAAAGGAGTTTTGTCCTATATGTAGGAATGTTGTTATTTGAAGATGCAAACTAATGACAGGTAAGCAACACGTGTATGACTTATATCAAGTACAAAAGTATTTCACTTGTTAGTCACCAGTTTGAAGGTTTCAATAATATCGCATCTTAGAGTCCTGTGGCCTGGGGAATATAAATTATTATAAAAAATGATTGTAGATAGTAGTTTTTATTGTAAGGTGTTTATGGTCGCTTTCAACAATTTTCAATCATATCGCGACGGTGTCTACTTGAGACAGTATTTCTAAGCGCTGTCACACTGGAGTATCATGCCGCAGACACATGGTATGATACCCCACCAAGTCATATTATACTGACACCGGACCGACCAGACGTTGAACTGTCCTCTAAATGCTGAGCGTCAAGCGAGGAAGCTTCTAGTACCATTTTTAAAGTCTTTGGTATAACCCGGCCGGGGATTGAACCCACGACCTACCGCATGCGAAGCGGACGCTCTACAACTAGACCACGCTACGGTCTTGTAGATAGTACGAAAGTATTTTGAGCTCAGGTATGAGAACATTACACTAGTATGCAAATATGATTAAATATTTTAAGAAATGGTTCAGTAGATGAACCAACACGAAAAACAAGGCATTATGATTTATAAAAAATATTAAAGTTAATAAAGAAACATTGCAGTTCATTTGAACAATATGTATACAGTAACATAACTTGACTTAAAAAGTTACCACCACAAAGCAAATAAAAATTATGAATAAATTTCATATATTCCATTAAGAATATCGCAATGGAAATCTTTAAAAATGCCGAAAAGCTGGTTCAGAAAATTAAAACAATAAAAACTTTTTTCAACTTTTATATATTCTTTGTAAAACAAGTTATTACAATAAATCACTCTCCAAACTTTCTGGGTACTAGTCAATGTGTTGCCAATGTGACACCACAATATATATTGTAGTCGCGGGGGACTATTGAACCTGCTGTCCTTGGTTTGATGCTCTATCACTGGACGACGCGAACCACATGGATTTTTTTGGTAACCGCTTTAAACAGTTTAAATAGTTCAAAAGTTTATTCAGTTCAGTTATTCGGTTCTAGATATAAACAAGAATGACCATGTCTAGTGTTACTGTCTTAATTTGGTTATGGTCGAATGGTTTGAACTGTTAGTTCATTAACCTATCACATACGTGAGTTCTTGTCAATTCGGTTACAAAAACTCTATGCGAGCACAGATTCCATATTAGCTCAGAAGTCATTGTTAACAACCTATCTTGCGGCCGTATATAACTTTTAATGACGTTAGCCTCATTCATTTTCATAACATAAGCCTGAACGTAAATAAAGCGATTAGCATATTATCTTAGGAAATATGATATTTGCTCGAATGGTAAAACGAATTTTAGCTTCCTTATTTCTTAAGATGGCGACATAAGATAACAAGGTCAGTCTACTGTATCAGCATACTTGAATCTAAAAGCATCTATACAATCTTTTGTCCAGCTCTGTAAAATTATGGCGTGACATCAATCAAATGATCCGAATCTTTATTACGAAATCCAATTTATATGTCGACTAAATAAATGGAGTTAATATTTATTGCATCAATGTCATTTAACAGCTTGTCTATTTTAACGTCTCGCATTTGTAAACCTACACAAGCGTTTCAAAGAAATTGATAAACAGCTTGATCAACCGTGCATAAAAAGTTATTTCACGCAGGTAACTGCGCAGCTTAGAAATATTTTAAAAAATCCGTCAACGACAGCAGCAATATCACTGACAGAATCAATACCGGTTTCAAATGTCTTTAGATGATTATCAAATACGAATATGTGCTGTAGACTTGTTTACAAATTACTTGTAAGCCTGAAAAGGTTGCTTCGTTTCAATATCTTTTTTAGAAAAAGAATGAATTTTATATGATGTTTCTCAGTAGTTTTTGTATGGTTTCATCAGGAAGTATGTCTGTCTATCATATGTCTTGCACACCAAATGAATAAATCTGTTTTGATTCTAAGTTTTTCAGTTTGGCAAAAAAACATATGGTTTCAAATTTAAGCAACAACAACATCAACATAAAGATAAAGTCGTTTTATTTCAAATTAAAGTTAATTTGTGCTCCTCATCTTGAATCAATGAAAAAAACTCATAAATTATACTGTCGAATCATTCCCCATGTCAATCCAGCGGCAGTTCAGCAATGCAATCATTTAAAGTTGTAAAGTCGAGACAGGTTCAATTTAAAGCAAACACATCACAATTTATTTGGAGCAATGTATATACAGTATTTAGATTTCGACTCATGCATATATAAAAAAACAATCATGTTAACAATTAATTTGTTTAACATGTTTAATATTATTTATTCAAGTTGCATATTTATTCTAATTCATTTTAATGGTATAATTCTTATCGTAAACATTGAAATCAAAATTCAACAGATATGACTAGTTTTAACTGTGGTCAACGATGCCATAAACAAAGTTAAACTTTTTTTTTCATTTTATGATATATTGTTTACAAAAGCTTTTGTTTTATCCAATAAGGTTCAACATGATAGATACAATTGGGATTTTTTATTCCATGCTTTTTTATGAATTATAGAGATTTCTCAGTGGATTGTTTCAAACAGTGACATTATGAGAAAAAAATTGTCCTTGAATAATAATTTTAAACTTTTTTTTAATTAGTCCAATAATATTAAATGTCGAATTGAGGGCAAAATAAACAAAAATTATGTAAATGCATAAAAAAAAATAAAATTTTGTTTGTTTTGAAGTAAGATCAAATAATATTTCATATCGTGATCACCAAACATTAATAAGACTGTTGGTGATCGCTTGATGAGATATAATTCGATCTTGCAGCAATATAAACAAGTATCCTCTATACATTCATTTCAAACAAATCGATTTCTTCACAAAGGCCTGCAGCTTTCTATGGCATGCACAGTTTTATTGTTGGATGAAGACCTTAGTATAGACCCAACGTCCATCCGCAAGTAATTGGCATATAACAAATAAAATTTATGGAGCGAGCGGTACTTGGTCCTACGACCTGAACAGTGAGAAGTACTTCTTCAAAAATAACCACTTAAAATATTTGATGCTGACAATTCTGTGTCATTTCAAAATTGTTGGTTCGAACCAATGGACGAATAGCTGACATACTTTTATTCTGAAAATCGATAGGTATCACAAAACCATTGACTGACCAAAGAATGCTCAATCAGTGAATAATTTGAGCCCAGCGAAACGCTGCAGATTATTTTCACTGTGTTTTGGACAATGGAGCCTTATGGGAACTGTTATAGTTGTTTGAGACGTTTGCCGTCAGGTGATGACCCCATTATATGGAAACAAAATCATATGTTCAATATGAAATTTAGCATTCAAGGGACACAGCCGACTGATACACTCTTACAGTCATTTCACAACAAAAGAAATGTCAGGATTTGAAATAAACTTTTACATGGTCGAGCTTACACATGGGCTCGAATGCAGAAGATTAATTCAACAACGTTTCTTTCAGTTACACCGTCCCATTTTACGGTGTGACGATGGTATGAGTGACATTACTGGACGATATTTGGCGCACCTTTAAAGCAAGTTTATCCACTATCCGTTCCAAGGTTGCCACTGTTTAAGTATTTTGTATTGTACATTGTATAATTAGTTCATGTATTGATTGCGTTTGTGTTATGTTTTCAATGCTATCTCAACTTTTTTGGACATTTTTTTTTCTTATATTTTTGCTATATTTTTTGGCGGTTTGGTGCACTTGTAAATCGAGCATAAACTCAGTAGTAACAATCTTTCACTGACTTTTTCCTTCATTTTTGTTAATAAAATTAAAATTAAAATCTCATTGTTATGTAGGCCTAGTGGTCTAAGGCACTATCATCGATTATCGCTTACTTTCTACTGCTGAGGTCGTGGGTTCGAGTTCAGCTAGGTTTCTTCGAAAGTTTGCCAGTTATTTGCAAAAGGATAGTTGATTAACCCAGATAAACATGTACTTTGAGGTCTTCTTCCACAGATCAAACTTGATATACCATACAAATATGTGTTGAAAATTGAAATGAAAATGTAGCGACCAGGAACCATGAAATATTGAATAATACGGCAAAACAATAGATATGACATTTATTCTAACCTAACGGAGTGTATATATTTGTAATAACCATTTTCACGTGCATTTCAAGACATATGCAGCTGCAAGGAGTTTTAATACATGCATTGATGATCAAAACTAGTTAGTTTTTCTTTTTCAATATTCATGTATCATCCTATATTACACTACGTGCCTTATATCTCATAAATTTCTTCCTCTCCGATTTAGAAACGTTTGAAGGTCGTTAAATATAATTTCTCTCTAATTATTGTAGTTTTGGAAGCAGTTTTTGATAAATCATGCTTTTATAGTTGTGCTTATTATACTTCCAAACGTGATCTAAGCATTCAAGATATTTTAAGTTTATAGACCATTGAAGATTGTACAAATTTATTAAATTTGTTCAATTGATTCCCAATTGTTTTCCCAAATCTTTGGCACCCAGTAGTGGTTTAAACGTATGTTATTGCATAATTCACATAATAAGCAAACGGGTCGAGTCGCAAGTTATTTTAACCTCAGTTACGACCCTTTCAATATACAATAACATTAGAATCAAGATGACAATCATAATTCAATATAATATAAACCAACAATCAAACAATAAAGAGAAAAATAAAAAGAGAAAATAATAAAAGTAAAAAATCAAAAATGAGAGAAAAAAAGACATAGCATGTTTATTTTTAAATGCTCCCATAATATCGTTCAGGTACATTGAATGGCTTCGTTATATTGGGTTAATGATGTCGGGAGAGTCAGTTGTTGACTAAACGTTTCGTGTTTTTTTTAATGATTTTTACCAAAAGTGTAGTAGGATACAACTATATTTAATATACTACTGTATAGAGCACGGTACAGTGGCAGAGCATCGAATTCAAAATCGGGAGTTATCGGTTCAATACTCCAACAAAGGCTATATGATTGGTGTCCTTGAGCAAGACACGTTATCTTTTGTATGTTCTTCATCAAGAAACTTTAACTTCGGGTGTGATTTGTTGTAAGACCGTGATCTTAACAATCGAAATAAGATAAATTAAATAAGTGTATCTCATATATACTAGAGGTCGATTATGATACCCCGTTGTGTGTCAGTCGTCCCTATGATGTTTATAGTCCAATATATTCACGTCCCTTCTATTTTCCGAATCAGGCCTGTTAATTTAAAATTAAAATGCTGGGACTTTTACACCGGTTCCACAATTCATAGTACTTTTGCAACTGACCAATCAACGTGCTCAAGTCTTAATACTTTGTGACGGCACAAAGCGGGAAGGACTGGTACGGTTCTATAGTACAGTCAAACCTGGCTTAAGCAGCCAGTTAATGGAAGTTGCCAAAATGGCCTTTTAATACCGGTTGTTGCTTAATACACGTTTACTTGTTCTGAAAACATAGAAAAGGGAAATAGCAAGTCTGAAGTCTTAAGACAAATGACGGCTCAACTGAAGTGACCGCTTACACAGGTTTGACTGTATACTTTAATTCACAAAATTTCACAACATATCCATTTTTATTTTTTGCTTTTATGTCATAAAAAAGAATAATTAGTTTCAGTGAAATATCACTATATTTCACAGGTATGGTCACGGATGGCGAAACAAATTGTAATGTTTATTTCACTTTAAACAAAAGTGTTTATTATAAGTCATCAGGCTTTCCAAGACCAAGTCATTTGATTGACGTTTGTCATTTAGTGGAAGCATATTCTATTTAAGAAATGTGGTATTGGAATAAAGCTGGGTTCGCACAAGTCAATAGTCGGTCATGTGAAATGAAAATTTAAACAAAAAATATTGACTTAAACATATTTGTTAATGTTGTTAATGTAGCCATCAACGAGTAATCTTGTTTTAGTAATTATGTATCAGGACGCAAAATAATATGTTTTGCTAATGTTTGCAATGCCGTGATAAATTTATTTCAAACTGAAAAAAAATGATTTAATGACGTTTTTCATGTCGCTTTTTTATGATTGAGTACAGTGTAGTAACAAATATAATCTGTGATAGTTCACAGACATCTTTCAAATTAATAATAACATTGAATAAGTAGATGATTTGAATACACGACATAATGTAACTTTTCTATCATTAATTTGGTACACGACAATCTAAGTATCTTTGGAAAAAAAAACTTTTGCAGATTGAGACAACGGTTCTTTAATGTAGTAAATGCTGCAGACATTTGACATGTCAGCCAGTCATTTTTATTATCAAATTTTTACGTAAATATAACAGTAAATGAATTTTCTTTCTGAGTCCCTGTAATATTCAATTCAATTCAATACATTTTATTTCATAAATATGATACAGACACTAAGAGTAACTAATTTACAATGTAATGTTCCATCATAGTGACAATCATAAATTAGTACTTACAATCGTAATATTATATTATTATTTCAGTAAAGCTAATAAAACATAAAACAAATGATACATTTATATAAAAATACATATTTAATCTTTGTAATATACTATGTATGCAATCATTGTATATCAAACTGTCACTATATGCTTAATGTATTTAAACAAATTGTGTTAATACGGATAAGGGTTACCGTTATCGTTAACAACAAGAAATATGTTAATTAAAATCAACAACATGTTAAATACAAATCAATTAAGTTTTATTTAAGACATTGTGGGTATTTGCTCAATATCTTCAATAGCATGATGATTAAATTTCACTCCTAATCGGAAAATGAGCTTAAGACATTATAGAAAACAAATTTTTCTTTAAATGAAATTTGAAAAAAACAACAAATATATGTGATGCAAAGGCAGGTGTTATATTAATTATAAAAGACAGATAAATGTTTGATTTTCACACATAATGATAACTTTCTCAGATAAGTGTTTAAATGGATACAACACATGGAATATTAGAATGTTAGATGCCATCGCACATTATCTTACAATTTTAAAAACTTTATTAGCTTTAACTCAAAATTTAAAAATGATCAATAGTTTTCTTCATATCAAATATTCTTTAAGGGCTGATTTCTACACTCGTGTGTAATAGATATGCAGTGACTCTAACTATAAAAGTAAATAGTATTCAGCAATTTGTGTATTTTGAATTGCTCATGTATAAAACGAATATCATTGCATATAAAATACGATGTAAATAATTACGTAGAAAAATGTAGTTAAAGGAGTATTACTTATACAAATGATATAAAGTTCAAAAGTTCTTCGACACGTTTGTTATCAGTCCCATTCATTTATCTAACGAGAACCTGTTTACATCGTAATTCTTTCTTCATGTTTTAATTTTCGTTAAAGCATTCAAAGGTCTACTTTAAATATATGGGTTTCACATTCCTTGTTAATGTCAAATTGCTTACAAGACATAAAATATTCACTTGTTATTAGCCTACAATGCCATACACTTTCATCATTTTCATCTTAAACTTGCTATAAACAAATAGTAGAACTTCGTAGGCTTGAGCACGGATGGCTAGAACACCACATATAGCCTGAACCAGTAATCTGGTCCCGGCCGAATTTCTTTTTGGTGTGTATTTACATGTACATGTATGGTACGATGTTGAACAATACCTGGCTCGAACAACCCTTAGGTCGAAGTATTTTGTTCAGACTCGTCGGGTTCAAAGTGCTACTGTTTGTATCTGCTTTTTAATTGTGCATTGCACGGAACAATGTAAAACTATATTTTTATAACGTTTCATGGGCTAATCAGCCTAATGTTTTGTTTTAAAAATATTTCCGTTATGTATATGTGTGTTTAATTAATCTATCCAAGAACCTGATATCTCCAGAATCAGGTCTATTGACCAACAATGGAAAAAGCAGGGAATTATAAGCATATCCCACAAATCATAGCAACTGAACGCTTATTAAACTAAAACGTCATTCAAACGTTCCATGAAGCAATTGATCAATCAGCGTGCTCGTAACAATTACTAGTTAACGGACCAAAACGGGAGAGCTGAGTTTGTTCTACAGACTAATATTTAATGCAAACGATCCCCAGCCTCTCATCCTTCACCAGTAACAACAGATATCATTAAAATATATATTGACAGTATGTAGATTATTTTAAAATAATGTTTATCCATAAACATGCAGATTTTTTTTTCAGTAATATAAATTGCTTCGTCATACCAAAATATATGTTAACAATTTTCAGTTGAAAGTATAAATTTATATTTTCATTAAAAATATTAACACTTTAAACCATTAACATACTATCTAATAAACAGGAGAGAAATCAATACGAAAGTGGAACTAAAACTTTCTGCTTTACCTCAATGACTTTTACACGTCAAATGTAAATTGGCATTTACTCAACATCCTTTTAGCTTTATTAGATTATATCGCATATTAGCACATATAAACTTACAACATTGTCATGTTAATATACTTCAAACGCACGTGCATGTACACGAGACGAAAAGAGATATTACTTATTGCATTAGACTTATTCTGATGACAATAAATTGTTCTTCTATCAATGCGTCACTAATGGTTCATGCTGATATAATCTTTCGAAATTCGAGTTAATTAGGCTGATGATGGAAATTGCATTTGAAATATTGCATTGTGCAATCATAACTTATGGCCAAGTCAATAAGCATGACAGACAATTCACGAACTGTGATGGCTGTTACTGTCATGTTCTGATAAAATGTTAGAAATAATAGTTTTATGTAAATAGTTATATGTGATTTAGGAACCTGATAAACATTGCTAAGAAATGAATGCAAGAATATATCTAAAGTGCCCTCATGTGTTACATATGAATTTAAGCATTACCGTAAGTATCTCACTTGTAATAGTAAACTTTATTAAAGCAACACTCAGATAAAAAGCAATAAAATATTGAGATATTTATAAATCCTTTTGAAATTAGTTTTATTTGATGATATAATATCTTTCTACTTTTTCTCGAAAGTTTCTTCGCAATCTATTGCAACTTTCACTTTTTTCCTATTGATTTGGAACACACAACACCCGTCCATCAATGCACAACAAGGCTATACAAGAAATTGATTTTGCCAATTGGTTGTTATACTTAAATATCAAAACCAGTAAAATACAGTTAAATCTTTAATTTAACTGAAAGCAATGCTCATAAAGTAATCGTCAAATATAAAAAACGACAACCTACTTATTGTTTGCCATGTAAATAGCATTCTACGCATAATATATTATAATGTAACCGATTATATATTACATTATACTCCTTTTACGAGACAATAAAACGACATGTTCGCATTGCATGGTATTTGTGTATATTTTGATCTCATTTGCAAAACAGGCTGCATATTAATGCGGTTGGGTATTTAAGAGAGCTACATTGAGAACGCACAAATTGTTTTATGTGTAACTTTGTTGTTTTTATTGTCTTATGTAATTGTCATCAGGCAATTGCACTATTATAACAAATGAAAGTTGCAATTAGAGACGGCGTCATCGTTGTTACATTGCGTGTAGGTACGAATTATATGGCAAAGTAGACGTTTACTATTTCCGATTAAATATTTAATTTTCCCGACTAAGTCATCAATACTTTGCCGTTTATTTGCTTACAATCGCATCCTAGCTGTCTTGTTTTGCAGAATATCTGGTAGTGCTATCTGTAGTGGGTTATTGTTTTTCACTCGGACAAGTATTTTATTAGTTGGAAGACCAAGGGTTCAAGCTTTAGATGAATTGAATTTTCCTTAAATGATCCTTTGTTGTATCGTAACTATTGTTCTTGTGTGTAGTTAAAATGTACGCTTTGTATCCCAGGGAAAAACAATATTCTAATTCTAAATGATTGTAAACATTCAAGAAAAGTTAAAGATCGTTCCATAAATATGGTGCGATAAAAAGATCACAGCAAACTTTACAGTTGTGATAATTTCTGCATTCATTGTTCCATTATAGTCATCAAGATATTAGACAAAATGTGTTTGACAAATTTTAACAAGATCAATGATTTTTTTTCCTATTTGAGGGCAAACGAATTTATTTGATAGAAAAGCTGGATATACTATAAATGATAATTGCCAACTTTCATAATCACGTTCTAATAGTTGCTATAATAATCTCAACAATCCCTGTTGACATTTGAACTTTAATAGTCAGTTTATCTATCCTTATAGAGACCACGGCGTGGTCTAGTAGTAGAGCTTCCGCCTCGCATGCGGAAGGACGTGGGTTCAATCCCCGGCCGGGTCATACTAAAGACTTTACAAATGGTACTAGAAGCTTTCTCGCTTGACGCTCAGCATTAAGAAGAGTTCTAGCTCTGGTCAGTCCGGTGTCAGTATAATGTGACTGGGTGGGGTATCATACCATGTGTCTGCGGCATGATACCCCAGTGTGACAGCGCTTAGAATACAGTCTCAAGTAGACACCGTCGCGATATACTGAAAAATTGATGAAAGCGACGCTAAACATATAACAACAACAACAACAACAACAACTATCCTTGCAGACATTTAATATGGATTCGTTATCAGATCATATCAGCTGCATTTCTGTTCAAACTGAACTTTGGCTCAGACTTAAAACAGTCAGATTCGGCAAACTATCAATCACTGATTTTCCGTGAGTTATTATTCGACATACATATGAATTTAACCATTGTATTTATATCATTAGTCTTGTAGTACTGTTTCTTTTTTAACTTGAAATATATTTAAACATTGATAGATTACCGTCTGTAGAGTTGCATTGATGTGTACTGCTGCGCTGAGAAAGGACGGGAAGTCTTATATATAATGGTCTGGAAATGCTTCAGATATAATAAATGCCTAATGATGGAATTACTTTTCAAATGTAGGTTTTGGTCTAGATTATGAAATATCTATATGTCTAAAGCCGCTGAAGATTTTATGATTTTTATGATTACTTACTTTAATGCAGTAGATGTTCAGTGCTGAAAGTTTATTTTTCCAATTGAATTATTTTATTTTGAAAAGTGGCCCAGTTCTATATTTCATATGATTGCATTCTGCATTATTAGCTACAATTGTAACAAAGCCATATACCATATCAGACAAAACAGGAGTCTTCAAAGAGGTAACTAGTTCTACTAGTAACATTTGCCGTGTAGCCTGATGTATATTTATGCCTAATTTAATATATTTTGGTGTATTTTACTAACCTTTGATGTGTCAATTACGTACCGTGTGATGTTGAACCCTGAATTACAAGTGTACGAATCGACACCTTTATCATCATCATATTCCTCATCACTTCCCATTGAAAGAGTGTTTTTAACAAATACAGACTTTCTGCTACTACTGTAGATGCATTTTCAATGTCAATAATTTTATAGCTTCTGCAAATCCAGGTGTGACTTTAACATATTTTTTCTTCAGTGCTGCAGTACTTGTTGCTAGTAGCACCATCATTTCTCAGAGACATGTTCAATGATTGATTTGACTCACCTATATTCAATTTAATTTGATATTTTTATTTATAAAGGTTGAAGAAATGAACAGTTGTGTGATGATTTGGGGGGGGGGGGGGGGGGGGGGGGGGGGGATTAGGGGTGAGTCTAATTTGGGAACCTGATTTCACCATTTAATTTATGCTTTTGATATATATTGACAGTATCATATTTTAAAATCTCAATATCAATCAGAATCAATTTCAAATATGTTAAAATTTAACATGAGAAATTCTCATGAGATTGTTTAATAGCTTGTTATTCTTATAAACTGCTACAATGCCATTGCACAAATTTAATGCCACGTATTGTCTTAAATCCCCTAACTGTGTAGAACCTCTATTGTATTACATACTGCTGCATTTTGTACAAAACACCGAAGAAAGGCATGTAAGTTTAAGTTCATTCCAACTATATATATATATATATATATATATATATATAGATAATTATTTGTGAGTAACCAAGACATAAATGTACAGACCAGACTACGGCGAGCGCGCCTAGCTACAATGCAAACCATAGACAAAATATCAAGGTCTCTGCCAAACAAAAAAATTTGGTGTCGCCCATGACTTATATACTACGGATTTTCATGCACACATCTGGACAGGACGGACAATTTACATACATGAACTGATAGCTTTATATGAATAGGATCCAGTAAAGGATTCATGGCTACTCTTGTTGCCAGTATATGCTTCCACCTTTTCTAAAAACAACAAATGCAGAGGATACTACAGTATTATTGGTTATGGGCATGTGGTCACATTTGTAGTGTATATAGATAGTTTTAGTTTGTAATATTTTACAGTAGATTTATCAGTCTGTCTGCAATATTCTATATATAGAAAATGGTTTATACTTGTGTTGTTGTTTTGTTGTTGTTTTCTTTTAATTTTTGTCCTCTGATGAAGGCGTACAGTTAGCTAAGGATATCTCGTTATATGTTTTAGAATTGTAAAATGATAAGTCTCTCTACTGTATTCACTATTTATACCATTTTTGTATCCTTCCCTCAGCTGCTATTGAGCAGATTCAAACAACAGTCGGTAGTATTGACAAATAAATTAAACCAAACCAAAGCCGAGCTTCTGTCTTCAACAAACTCGTCGACATTTAACACGCTTTACGACAAAATCACAAACAATTGCAACAGGGAAGAAAATAAATTATCTAACAAAAGAAACAAGAAACTCGATAGACTAGGTATAACACAAAATACGGAACCATTTGTAACGCACCCGAAACAAAAAGTTAACCGACCAAATCGACGATATCAGCGTACAAATAAGCAGTGTACTCTGGTATCTCAATCCAATAAAAATGTAGTCAATTTGTCTGGTACTCAGCTCACTAATGCAGAAATGTCTTTACTATCCAAAGGTTTAAACTTTTGCCCAAAACCAGTCTCTTATTACTCACTTCATGGTGGTCTGTCGCAGTCAAATACCTCTCCATCGAGCACGTCAACAATTCGATGGCATCAGCCGGGAGTACACATGCTCAGTACACACAATTTAAACTAAAAAGTAAATGGCAGCCACCAAGACAATCTAGAGAACTTAAAACATTTATTTAAAGTGTCGAAATGATATTTCGTCCTTTCAGCCGAAACAAAACAATCACAACAACATAACAAAGTCTGAGAAAAATGCACTATGTGCCTTAAAAAACAGAACTAATATTATAATAAAACCAGTCGATAAATACTCAGCAGTCGTTGTGATGGACAGAGACAATTATATTTCGTAGGCAGAAAAACAACTCAATGACTAATCCTATTACATTCAGTTAAATCATGATTCCACACTTGAATTCGCAGAAAAGGTTTCAACAACTGTTAATGTTATGTTCGATAATGGCTAGATTAACAAAGATTATTTACTTCCTGAGAATTCCAAAGCCAGGTGGTTCTATTTTCTTCCAAAGATACACAAACTTTGCAACCTAGGCCGTCCCATTGTGTCAGCAAATGGGCATCCCACAAAGAAAATTTCTGAGTTTGTTGATTTTCATCTGAAACACCATGTACGCAATTTGCCATCATTTACTCAAGACACCATCGATTGCATAAGGAAAGTTGAATCCGAGGATAGTATCGCTCCTGAAAATCTTATGGTTTCGATGGATGTAACATCACTTTATACTAATATACCACACGGTGATGGTATACTTCCGTGCAAAGAAATATTGGAGAGAAGGGAATACAAACAAACACACACTGAATAACTTGTTACTTACCCTTATTCTAAAATGCAATAATTTTGAGTTTAATGGTCAACACTACCTACAAGTACATGGTACGGCAATGGGCACCAAGAGGGCACATTCCTATGCCAACATTTTCATGGGTAAACTCGAAAAACAACTCTTATCATCGGTACCATTACAACCCCAGTCATGGCTTTGTTTCATTGGCGACATTGACATGAAATTGTGTGACAGTTTCGAAAACGTTCCAAGTTTCCTACATCTCGCAAATGATTTCCACCAAACCATAAAATTCATCAGTGAAATTTCTTACACGAAACAGTTACACATCAAGGATGATAAACTGGTAGTGGACTTAAACACCAAACCCACAGACAGCCATTAGTATCTACTACCGACTGGTTGTCATCTCAAACAATGTTGTAGGAACAAACCATATAGCTTAGCACTACGCATTAAGAGAATCTGTTCAGACCCTCTGACATTCGTAACACGTTCCCAGGAACTGCCACAATATTTACTCAAATGGGGGCTACACTTAAGCTGCCGTTTATTCTGCCATTTCGAGAGCTAGAGAATAAAACCGAAAAGATATTCTACAATACAAAAAAACACACGAACCTGCAACGCGTCTACCATTTGTACTTACATACCATTCGGATACTCCTGACGTAAAAAGTATAATTTCAAATTGCGCGCATTTGTAGTGTATATAGTTTTTGTTTGTAATTTTTTTACAAATTTAAGGTTTTTCAGTCTGTCTGCAGTATTTGATATATTATATATAGAAAATTGTTTGTTCTTGTGTTGTTGTTTTGTTGTTGTTTTCTTTTATTTTTTTCATCTGCTGAAGGCGTAAAGCCGAAAGCTAGCTAAGGATATCTCGTTATAAGTTTTAGCACTGTACAAAGGTTATATTCTCTACTGTATTCATTTTTTCTGCCATTAATGTATCCTTCGCTGATCTGGTGCTCCTGAAAGGTGTTTTGTTAGACGTATGATTCTCCCTATATTAGTTCCAGCTTTACAATTTGAGCAGCATACCTTTTAGTCCGTCAAACTAAATCTAAACATGTACCTTACATTTGCATCTTAACAGAAACTATTGTGTATAAGTTTGTATAAAGGCTAATATAATTTAATATTATGTAGTATTTCGAGCAAATACTTCAGTATTTCAGTTCTAAGCCATTGACCCAATGACGTCAATATATTAATGCATGTTATTATTTTATACGCATGTCATTAATAATTTAAAATAAACTAGTAGTGATGGTCAAAACAATTGACAGATGTCTTAAATATGAATGCTTTATGGTATTTTCTCGTCCAGTTTAAATATATTGATTGGTTAACACCGCGTCATTATGGCGGGTCGAGTATCATGACATGTGTATAAAGTTACTTCAATGTGGCAGTTCCTTGTGCGGTGTCCCATCATAATGACATTTATTATAACTGAAAATGACTTTTACGCAAAAACTTATATTCATTTTGATATTTTCCTCCGCCAATAAAACATCTGTATTTAACCCCATTCAAAAATAATATTAACGCCATGCTCTGTTAAAGAATTTGCATACCATACGATCATGATAGTATCGAGATATATATTTTTATATACGATTTTTTTTTCTGGTATTAATGTTTTAGTCAGTATATATCCATATACACGTACGAGGGGGGATCACAAAGTTCGTAGACTTTTGCCATAACTTAATAACTGGTATATTTATGGATTTTCATAAGTACAGTTTTTCTAGAATTACTATCAACGGCATCATTTGAGATCACAGAAACCAGGATTACCTTAAAAGTTGTGCTTAATGTGCGTGGTTTTACTTTGGATACTCTTCATGAGTCACATAAAATGTATGACGCATATAGATATGATTTATATACTAGCAACAAGCAATAAAAGCTGTCAACAACGAAAAGTATTGTTGTTGAACGGTAACATTTCATAAACTTGTCATTATTTGCTTCATTTCAACATTTATTCAATGCTCGATTGGACAATAAACAAAGCAGAAGCAGACGATCAGATCAGATTATTGACGTTCATGTCTGTTTTATTTACTACAAACACTATTGTTATTAAGGTGCTTTTGTTATTATTTTGCTTAAGTATGATGAGGAGATTCAAAATAAATAGATACAAAAAGCGATCAAAATGTCAATGCTTGTTTTGTCTGAAAAGAATGACAACTTTAACACTAATTGCCAAACAAAAGTTTCCCCAATGCCTTTTAAGCGGTTACAACATTTACTAAAGAGACAATGACGTACGCTTCTATGCAATATATTTGCGAGACTGTGTAGGCTGGAACTAATTAGGATTGAAATTAAAATCTTTTTGTGCTTGACATATTATCCAATGTGATTGCAGTTATTTATATGTTTGTGTCCATCTTTGAAAAGTGTTGCAACAACATTATTATTTGTCGTTGGCGCTGGATGGCGTCTTGAAACACTGTAAACAAAATTGTCATGGTAAAAGCTATAGAGATGTGTAAGTATGTACGGTACAGAGAGCAGTCTCTGTTTAAATAAGTAGTTTAAGGTATCAAAATATGCTGCACCGATTTATAAAGATTTTTTGTTCAAGCCACTTTGAATGATCCTCACTAAATTAGAAATCAACCACACTATGGTATATGGCGGCATCTTACAGTGCGCTACTCGGCAGGTATGTTGTTATGATATTGTTTCTGTTGGCAAGTTTTTAAATGGCTAAACCAAAAAGGAAATCATAAAAGCATACTATATTTTAAAGAGTCTTTTGTGAGGGTAGTTAAATAGGTTCGGTTAAGATAGTCGAACATAAATTGTCATTCTGCCAGCAGTGCAGCAGTGCAGCCAAATAGAAAATGAAATGATTTATGCTAGTAGAATGATCAAATGAACATATTCCATTCTACTATTCTGATAAACTTGATAAGAGCTAATGAGTGATCTCCATACATGTGTAATTATATATTGCGAGTTATCTATACACTCTTCTCAGTTGTGGTTTCTTATCAAAGTCTAACTGATTTATATATGTGTGTGTTGTGATACGTATATACACAAATAAATAATAATACTGTTTGTTTGTACGGGATTTGTGGAGTATGCGTCAACATTGTTTCAGTTACATAACGGCGGTTATCACAACAAATCTTCGTCCCTGAGTTCCGGCAGGCGGTTCACCATTACTGCACAAATCTTACCTCTTTAAGTATTTGACTTTTCCCCACAGATTCAGCGGAGTTTTGTATATAACATCGGGCCCCGAACCCAGGATTTCAAACAAAGGTCCAATGAGCAAGGCATTAGTTTGGTATAGCCTTGAGAGCAAATGACACTATTTCTATCGGACAGATTGTATCAATATACCACTTTGTCTTATTAACTGTGTTATTTATTTACATGCAGATAGTGTCGTTGATTCATTACTTACGTGTATCGTATCTTGCTCTTTGTACTGTTTTGCGATTTGTTCGGAGATATGAATATAGTGTGACGTTATCAGGTATACGTATCTAAGGCAACTGAGAGCTTGTATTCAATTTCATCACATATTGCCACTCTGTATATTGCACTTACAATAAATCTCCACGTTAATCAGACACCACGATGCACAAAGGTTCGGTTTTCTTCCTTTACATAATGTAACACAAACAGTAGCAACTCTTGAAGTTGAGAATATAATCTCATTCATTTGTACTGGTAACGATCTCCCTATTCTAGCATTATCTAAAAGAAACTTGATATGGGGAAGATTGAACGACTACTGGCAAATTTTATAAATTGTTGAAATAAAGATTGGAATATTATATAAAGGGATACATATATATATATGTGTTTATACTGTCATATCTAAATAAACTATCGTGACCGAAACATATTTGCCTCATATATAAACACGTACAAACTGCCGACAAACACTATGAGAAATCAAGGAAAAGCATGTCAATAGTATACCGCCTTGAACAATTAAACTTTATTATAATTATTATTACTATGAAAAACACAGAAAGATATTGATAATAAAATGGAACATTTTTGATAATTATTTTTAGTTTTATGAAGACATGAAATAAATTATCACAAATATCGTCGTCACTGTTTCTAAACAGTGTTATATTTCCGTATATATCTCACGCAACTATATTTCCCATAAGACTCCATTGTAACATATATGTCCGAAAAACAGTGAAAAAAACACTGTCGCATGTGTCAGAGTTCAAATTCTTCACTGATTCAAGATATGCAATTATAATTGGGAAAGATCGTACATTGACCTTTAAATTAAATTGTTTTATGTCAGATGTTCGCCTACGATACTGTTCGAACTAACAATTCTGAAATGCCCAGAAATTTGGTATCAGCATCACATTTTCAGTGGTGATTTCTGAAAAATGACCATTTAACATACATTATGAAAAAATAAATCACTGCAATAGAAAGCCCTGAAAAAATGAGAAGTAAAGTTGTAATTCTGCCGTTATCAGTTTTTGTGTGAGACCTATAATAAATGTGTTATTTTGTCGTCATCATTACGGTAACAAAATATTAGATGTTTCACATTGATGTATCTCTTACTGTACAATTTGTAAAGTAAAAATTCATCTACAAGAGAATATTTCTACTTTATTGTTAAATATCTCCAAAAAGTATAATTTATACTAAGGTAGGTTCCTTAACTTTGCATTAAGTTTGACTCAGTGGAAGGTGTTTTACCAAGGTTTTCAATTTTGTTCCTTCGGCAAAATTTTACACATATACAAAAACTTTTTTTCCGAGAAAGACCACAGTGACACTGAATGGGACATTTAAAACATTGCACCTGGTTTAGATCGGTTTATTAAGATATGAAATACACTGACGTAGCGGATATTTAGTTATATACACCAAAGTGTATTACATAATAACAATCTGTTCTAAATTAGATATAAATTGGTTGTTTAAACACTTGAAGCATATGTTCTTTACTAAAAATCAAATTCCTGATTTTGTAGTCAGAAACCACGTTTCGAAAGTGTACATTACATGTAAGTAGTACATGCACATGTAAGACTTTGTTCAATGAATATGTATTTCTTTCTGGCCAATCTCTTTATTAAGCTTTAACTCATGTTTAGTTTTTGCTTTCGTTCTTCTAAGACACCAATCTTATTGTTTTCCTGAACGTGTTAAGCGTCTGGTTTGCGTAACAAGTTTCGTTTTTACCTCTCATTTTCGGCAATCAATAATTATACTGTAGGTGTTATTTCCCACCACTGGGGCCGTACAACAGGCGATTGTTGCAATCATTTGTTTAACTTAATGTTTTATTCGAAGATTGTATGAATACGTTATTGAATTTGTCTGTAATGGTGATAATGACAGCTGATATCTGTCGGAAAATATTTCGATGATCCAATTTACCGTCGGAAATAGAAGAAATTGGGCTTCTTGTCTTTACATTTTTGCAGACGTTTGTAAGTTAATCAGCAAATAAGCTAAGATACAACACATATAAGTTTTTTTTGGTTAGTGAAAGAAACGAAAGATGCAAAAAACAAAACAAATTTAAAACAAAATGTGTCGAAAAAGCAGTGAATTTACCAGAACGAAAAAAGTATATAAAACCAATATTCATATAACTATGTAATTTATCTGATTGATTGAATATTGTGCGTCCTTTTTAATGCAATCACCAACATTTCATTAAATATTACTTTATAATAATAATTAAAAACTTAATAGAGTTTTGACTGGTTATTTATTACTAAATGAATGTCAATGAAACCTTGAAATATAAATTTTATTAGAACCAGTCTTAAATCATGATCACATTGATGCTTTTCTTAGATTTAAGTTGTATTAAGTATTTAAGTATGTTGTTGAAACAGGAGCAATGTTATTAATAAAAGGTTAACAAGCCACATACACCTAAATATACATATTGCCACAAATGTTAAAGCGAATACAAACGTAATAAAAATGTTTGCGTACACTATGACACCTGTTTTAAATGGTTTTCTATTCCGTTTGTTGAGATACTAAATAACACGCAGAAATTAATATTAAAAAATGGGTTATATAGCAAAAATAAAATCTAGGAAATATAAAATATTTTTTATACGGTCCTCCAAACGAGCACATGAATAACGTTTGAAAGCGCCCATATTATCAATTATTTGAATGTTTGCATTATATGATAGTAAAAGAGTGTTACAGTAACATATATATAACCAGAAACTTTAAGTTTAACTAGAGACCACCTTTATTGTAAGAATTAATGGATGAGCATTAAATGAATATAGCATATTCAGTTCCTTAAAGAAACTATTAATGGAAACGCATTATTAAAATTCCTTTAATATCGCCGCACATGCATTAATTTCAATTTCACCAGAGACCATAATTTGAACAATATATTGAATACAGGTGCTATGAATCCTATACATTCTGTGACAGTTTATATTTCAAACATGTGTATAAACTCATTTTCATTTTATTCTAACAATTGCTTTGTGTGTTTGTACGTGCGTGCTTGCGTGCGATACACGTAACCCATGTGCATTTGCTATATTGTGTAGAATTTATTGTGATTTCATGGTCAGTTGACCCTTCAGGTATTGCCAAATTTTGAACACAAAATTAAACCACATGTATGGGTTCATTTACTGATGGAGGTAAAATGTTGAGAAAAAACATATCAGACGGTGTTTTTTTATTCATCATCTGGAAACAGTAAATACTATTAAAGCGGCGTGTCTATCACCGTGAAAAATCACCATGTCTAAAATCAAATAGCAGATATATATATTAATACTCAATTTGTCTCCTTTGACGGTAATTGTTTTAGTATTGCCATCAATCTGATTAAACACACAGTTTGACTCCAATTATAAACATATTAACCAACTTTATAAAACCTGTATGACACTTTTCGGAGGACTTCCTACATCAAGAAAGATCGGTAGTGATCGCTGTCAAATCCAACATAACTATTTAGTTGCACTGATTGTAGTTTATACTTATTCATTTAAGGTCGATTTCAAACAAAACTAAGAGCTTGTATGAACCGCTTTCTATACAGTGTCTACCCCGTATGCGGAAAGTCGTGGGTCCGATCGAACGGGGAACACTCACACAATATCTGACGTGAGCGGTCAATATTCTATGCACTACACCACCGCTCCGCACTCATTTTAAAGTCGTCATCGGTATAGTCTATGGTTTAGACTGGCTGTTCATTATCAGTTCTGCGTATCTATAAAATGTATTAATGCATTTAACACTAACTAAGCTTCATATTTTGCGTGTGTGCGTGCGTGCGTGTGTTTTTATCAAATAGAAAGGATGTTTTTGTACTTTGATCGTATTGTCTTGCTGTAGCTGTTTTGTTCCAAGAAAGCAACCGGGCAATGACAGACAATGAGGACAATTCCGGGCAATAATGGACAATAACGGGCAATAACGGATAATGAAGACAATGACGGATAATGAAGACAATGAGAACAATTCAGGGCAATGACGGACAATGAGGACAATTCCGGGCAATGATGGATAATTACGGGAAATGATGGAAAATGTGGACAATGACGGGAAATGACGGATAATGAGGACAACGAGAACAATTTCGGGCAATGACGGATAATGACGAAATGATGGACATTGACGGACAATGGCGTATAGTGAGGACAATGACGGAAAAGGAGGACAGTAACGACCAATGGCGGATAGTGAGGACAATGACGGGCAATGGCAGATAACGACGGAGAGTAATGGACAATGACGGAGTTGTAGACAACGGACAATGGCAGATAACGACAGAGCTGCAGCTCAGATGAGATAACAAAACTATTATAAAATTAAATACTGTATTTTAACGTTCGCTTTTAGACAACGGAAAATGAGGACAATGACGGATAACGACAGTTCTGCAGCGGGGATGAGCTAACAAAACTATTATAAAATTGATAACTTTATTTGTATGTAGACTTATAGACGACGGACAATGACGGACTATGATGGATAACGATGCATCTGCAACTAGGTTGAACAAAACATACTAAACAATTACTCTGACATGTTAATGTTATCAGAGTTGATAGGTGTTTTTATAAATTGTAAATAGGATTTAAAGCCCGCAGTTCTTATAGTAGACTCTTGATCCGTAATGTGAGACACGGCAATTAATCGCAACATAATCGTTGCGTAGCTCTGAAAGGACAATGTGAATAAAAGCAACGAATGAATTGTTAGGGTGACATGATACGTGACAAATACTATCGTAACATTGACTGAATAATAAAGCCATTATACACAGTGACTATTTGTAAAGACTTTATGGCAAGGACTCAGATATCATCTAAATGTGATTATATTCATTTGAAAGATTAATAAATAGAAGGAAAACAACTTGGATTTAATTTCCAATATTTCTATTGCGGTATCTTATATGCGTTGTTTTATGTCAATTTATTTTCAATATATATAAGTAGCGGTACACAACTTAATACGCTCGGATAAACAATGCGTGTAAGAATCTGTTCACAGTAATAAAACAAGTAAATATGAATGAAAAAACATTATTTTATTATTTAATTATTACTCATTCATTTTAGCATGAACCGCTCTCGCCACACTTACTGCAAAAAATACTGAGTGTTGTTTTTTAGATGCATCGAATCGAGTCGGGGATCGGAATTGCAACTTGTTTCGGAAGCCGCCAACAGTCAATCAACTACACCACGTCCGCTATATTTATGATCTAAAGGGACATATTGAAACATTGAAGCCGCGTATACCGTTTGTGCACAAATCAAGTTAAACTTTACACCTATGAATGTATTGTCATATGGAAATATTAATCTCAAACCATTAATATTTGAAACTTTATATTAAGTTAATATACTTTAAGATAGAAGTATGATTTATTGAATTAGTCGCTGAATTCTACATTTTGAATTATGAGTATGAATTAATTTAAAAACTGATGGATTTTGCCAATAATAGCTTCGTATATACTTTCTCCGAATAACCTTGAACTTATCACATATCTATACGAAATTGAACTCGTCTTCAATATCCCCAGAGTCACAGAATTGACAACGTCTTTCATTTCTTTCTATCCTGTTAATGCCATATCGTCCAGTTTGAATGCGAAGTCTATGTACTGATCAATTCATACACGGGCACATTTATATTTAAGCAGCTTCCGTGACAATATGTGCTTTAGTACGGACCGGTTTAATTTCTTCATTGGCTTCCGTAAGCATATGTGCCTGACCACGGGCACTATATATATTCCTAAATAAAATTCTGTGATCATTTATGCTTACCAAGGGCATATGTTATTAGCAGCTTCCGTGAGCATCTGGCTTTATAACGGGCACTTTATATTTAATTATACTGGCTTCCGTGAGCATTTATGCATAACCACGGGTATATGTTATTAGCAGCTTACGTGAGAATCTTGCTTTAACAAGGGCACTTTATATATATATATATATATATTAGATAAAGCTTCCGTGAGCATTTATGCTTTACCACAGGCATATGTTATAAGCAATTTCTGTTAGTATCTTGCTTTACCACGGGCACTATATATATTTTTAAGTAAAGTTTCCGTGAACATTTTTGAGGTCTAAAAAATACGCGATTTTGCTGCTATACATTTGGACGTCAAAAAGGCTGAACATGGCCATGTTTACGACGTCACATATAAATATATATTCTATTGACCGCTGCAAAAAATACATATTCACATTGAAAATTTCTTCTAGTTTCATAATATACTAACTGAACCACTGATTTAGAAAATAATTTGACTTTTATCAACTGCCGAAAATCTTATGGAAAACGTGTAGAATTATGCAATATGTTGACGTCTTTTTATACGTAGGGTGGGGTTGAATAATTAAAAATAAAAAAAAATCTAATTATCAATTGTTCTAAAAATCTCACAATCACTGTGTATCATATTGTTAGAAATCAAATAAAAATCATTCGAAAATCGCTCAGTTTGTTTTGTGGTAATTTTGATCTGAAGCATTTCTTTCGAAAAAAATCGAGAAAATAATAATTTCCGTTTTTCGCTAATATTTTTAAAATTTGGCGTTCGTCGTTATTATTGCATATGTCAATTCATATATCCGTTGAATGTGTACGTGGTGATATGTGTTTCGATTCTGTGCATTCGGTATAACTTGACTGAGGTCGACAAATACGCGATTTTGCTGCAATAAATCGGGCGTCAAAATGACCAAACATGGCCATGTTTACAACGTCATATGTAAAAAAGTGTTACTTCTAGTTTCATTACATACCAAATATTCCACTAATTTCGACAATAATTTAAAAGGTATATTCCTCCTTAAGCTTTACCACGGGATATGTTATTTGAAACTTCCGTGAGCATCTGGTTTTACCACGGAGACTTTATATATATTTTAAATAAAGTTTCTGTGAGCATTTATGCTTTACCACGGGCACATGTTATTACAGCTTCCGTGAGCATCTGGCTTTACCATGGGTACTATTTATATATTTTTAACAGCATTTATGCTTTACCATGGGCACTATATTTATATATTTTGAAAGCTTCCGTGAGCATTGATGCTTTACCATGGACATGGCATGAGCATTATACCCTATCATATCTTTACATATACGTGGAATAGTAATACACAAGGGATTCCATCACTTGGCTTTTAACATATTAGCGTTTACTTCATCTATTTCATCACAATGAACTCCAGGCTGAAAAGAAAGCGTCAAGCGACATCAACCGTATACAACCAAAAGCGCCGTTCCAAAGCTGATGACAACCGGTGTAACATTAAATTTTGACCCTGTTGAAAAATGACCCCAAATCTGGAAATCGACCTCGGTCACATTTCAACATTATATTCTGAAAAAAAACAGTCGTTGAAAACTGATCAGTGTTAAATTTTGATCTGATATGAGGTCTTTTTTTAACGGTTTGTTATATATACATGAGTGATGTTGATGCTGCACCAATTAAACATAAGCTTGGTCTGCTTTTCAATCGATAGTAAATACCCAACACCCTTCTTTTATCCATTTATAACACACAAAAATGCCAGGTACTGTTTTTATTTCAATTAATGAAATTTTCTTTCAAAAGAACGGCTTGCTTTTTTGGGTAACTTAGCATAATTATAAATATTTTGTAAGTACGATACTTTAATGATCGTTAATGGGATACGGGGAACCGCTCCAAAACTTGAATGTTTGATAGTTTAAACACTTAACGGCTGAATTCTACTCATTTCTTAGAAATATGGTTGTTATCTACGCCAATATTTTTTTTACTTTTAAACGTAATTGTTTAAACACACACACAGATATATATTTAAAAGCGAATCTCAAACGAGTATCAAACCGAGTACACTGAGAGTCAAGACGTAAAGGATCTAATCATGCATTCTAGTGAGTTTTACGGGGGGAGGGGTATGATTATTACTTACTCAAATACTTTTTTTTACTTTAAAACGCTTTTATTAAGGAAACACACATGCAGACACAAAAGAAACTTAAGATTAAACTATAAGATGTATTAATAAGTGAATCTTAACCGAGTTTCACTCCCAGTACTACAAACCGAGATGTAGAGGAGAGTGTCCCTCTGCACTCCTGCAAATTTGGGTAAGTGGTGTATATATGGCAGTGGCCGATATTGCAGGAACAAAGCAAATTGCAAATCAGATGGATTCTTATGTTTTCAATCTTTTCTGTGACGAGGAAGTCTACTGAACACTGACTGTAATTCCATTTTCATGAACTACATCAAACTGTTCAGTAACTGGTTTGTCCTTGGATAATGTACTAACTTAAAGTATATTGCCAGCTACAGTAACTCTTTCAATATAAACGTAAATTACAAAAACATGCCAAAAAAGGAAATATACTGGAAAATCGTAATGTTTCCCCACCAACTCCCAGTTAAATGGTGGGTTTTGGAATCGTTTTTAAAAAGGATATGATAAAATTAGATTATTTGGTTAATGGTTTTAGAGAAGGTTTATGATTAAATTTTAAGGGCATACGCGTTGTCGAGATAGTCCTAAATTACGTTCTTCTCTTGCACATGCTTCTGTTGTTTTCCAGAAGATTTTGAAAGAATTAGAATATGGCATTGGAAAAGCCTTTCATGCAGGTTTCGCCGCTGGGAGTGGTTCGTGATCGTACCACTGATGAGTTTCGTATGTGACCTGTTCTACGACAGATTGCACAATGTCATGTTTAAAACAAATTGACAAACACTTTTATGGCAAACACTGATATTGAAACGGAATTTCGTATCATCCCTATCAACCCAGACTATTCCGCAATTTTAGGTTTCAAATGGGATGGTTTGTTTCTTCGATAAGTGTCTATCAATGGGAGCTTCTTCCAGTTGTCAAATTTTTACTTGTTTAGTTCTGCTTTATTGTGGATAGCCACCCACAAATTTAACTCAAAACATATTGCTAAAATTCTAGAAGATTTCTTATTTTTGACACCTTCGTACAAACTGGCTCTTCATAATCTGCACAACTTCCAGGACCTCTGTTTTGCAAACGGCGTACCACTGTCAACTAAGAAGACTTCTGTCCTTCTCGGATTATGACTTTCTTATGCACAACACTTTATTTAAACAAACGCTTCTCTACGTCATTCACATATCAGAGAGCTTGGCATTTATTTGGCCAGTTTTCTCAACATATTTTTGGACAGACGATTAGCCCACCTGTTTCGACTCAGTTATTGCTCTTTTTGTCTCACACCAATTGCGAATGACTTTTAAAACATTGTCGCCATAAGTTATGTTCACAAGATTCATAAGGTGTCTGACCCCACTAATGCCTTCCCTTCCTGATTACCTCTACGGTAAAGGGCGTACATATATCAGCACCTTCATACGATCTTCGACTCCATATTACTATACCCCATTTGGACAAAAATGTGCAAGTACTGACACATGTTTCGGCGTCTTAGTATGACAGTACCATTTTCAAAGCAATGTTTTTGTTTGCTTTAAGTACTTTTGCAATTGTAGTTAATTGCATGTTCTAGTTTCACACGGCTGCAACTGTTTAACAATATGACGACGTGTACTTCCAGTACAATCAAGGCATTCTCAATAATGTACGTGTCACTTTTTGACACTTTAAACATAGTAACGGTAAACATCACAGCATTGGGGTCTGTTATGGTCACACTAAGATATCCCCTGTTTCTGCATTACACCAATATCTCAATTAACGTGTTTCACAGGCAAGTCCTCTGTTCATTCTCAGTTCAGGTGAACCTGTTCATAGATCATAATTTGATAAACAGCATTCAAAATGCTAACTGTTCTGTGGTTTTGATAGTTCTCGTGTACTTGGGGCGTTGTAGCAGTTACACAGACATCTGGTGTTACCTGCTTGGGCTTTATACACACTAACCCGTATCTTTCCAGAGAGCTCTTCATTTACATTTAAGGCATATTTTATTTGGTTGAATGGCTTGTGATTGTACATTATATAGCTTTAAACATGGACCAGGATAATGCTACTTCCTTGTTACCTGCTTGGGCTGGTAACATGAGCTATGGTATTGATATTTTGCGTTATCTGCGTGGGAATACGATGTACTATAATATTGGTGTTTTGTTGTTACGTGCATGGGTTTGTAACATGCATTTTGATATTGATTATTTGTTGTTACCTGCCTGGTATTGTAATACATAATATTCATATGTACTATTGGTATGATTTTCTTGTGAGACCTGTTGGGAATTTTCCAAGTGTTATTATACATGTATTGATATTATATGGTTACTTGCTTGGGCTTGTAACATGTACTTTAGTATTAATGTTTGAATGTTACCTATTGGGTTTGCAACATGTAGTTTGATATTGATAATTAGCCGTTACCTCCCTATCTGTGTCACATACACCATACTTTAGATGATTGTTTTTACCAGCCTTGGTGTGTACCCAAATATGAATGTTTTGTCGTCACTTACATGTACGTGCGCAGCTTCTAGATACATGTACTATGATAATGATTATTTTGTGTGATATGTACTTTCAAAATTATAATGTTATATTATTTCATTTCAACTCTCACAATTATCTTCATCCTGTATGTTATACGATGATGATGTGCAGATGTGCAATGTCCATACTGACGTTCAAACTTAAACTATGTAAAACTATGTTTACAAATTTTGATATATGAATTGTCACAGATACATTTGTTATAAACTAGAGCTTCGTTTCTGTTTCTATATTATCGTATCGTATAGTACACACTTTGATTACTACCGGCTTTAAAGAAGTTCACCATTATTGGACATTGATTACAAACATAATTGTCTACATAGGTAATTTAGAATAGTATTCAAATGTGTGTGATACATTTACCTCATAATGTTATGGTAAATTAATTCAATTATCAAGCGTTTTTCGTGTTTAGGAGGAATTGAATTAAGTTTCTCTATATGTTATAATTTTCACTAAATAGGCAATCAGTGCTTTATTACATCAGATTGAATAATTCTCATTTCATTGATTTAACCTGACAGGATGCCTCCTTCTGCTCTCTTTCTCCTTCACATTTCTTTTCTTTTTCCATTATTCTTTGAGAATAATTATATGGTCCATAATTCAGTTTTAGATATTTAACATATTTGATGGAGTGGCATATTCTATCGAACCTATTTGCAAAATATGGTATTGATAGTATAGCACATTCTGACGATGTAATGTATAAAACTTTTATCGCACATGTGTGTCGTTCTAATAATGCATTATGATAACCATGATTTATGACACATATGTGCTTTACCTATATTGAATAATAATAACTGGTCACAATGTGACCTATTTATTGCGTCCTCAACCCTTGGCAAGATTTATTAACAGAAACTATACATTTTAATGTATGTGTTTAAATAAATTTTCTATCGCCTTGCTGTTATCTGAAAATAATTATAACACCACGTACATAGTAGTAATACATATGTAAAATTAAGATCACAATCTACTTTTCGGCATTTTATTACATAATTGATCGAAACAGTTGTTACTTTATCATATATCAATGTCTTATATTCAAGCAGACCGTTGTGTTTCATTTTATTCTTATTGGAATCTCATATCGGTATGTTAAAATCGAATTGCTCAAATCACACATCAAATTAATCTTTACACCTTATTTGAAAGTATAAGAATATGGACATAACAGAATTCAATGATTATGCTCTGAAACTTCACATCTGAGAAATTATTTTACATTTCATTTTCATATAAATCTAGTATCGCAACATTAGCTTTGGAAGTATCATTATAACAAACAGAACATATTACTGTAATATTAGTATATGCTTTTCCTATGATATTGATGAGAGTTGATGAAATTACCATAACAGTAACACCCTGTTTCACAAAGTGTCGAAATAAGATGCATTCGGTACTCGTTTAAACTTATTTAATTTAATTCGATTGTGACATAATTTATTACACTGCTACAAATCACGCTCAAACTGGTCCTGGGAGGAATCAGTACTAAACATACATGTATGGGGGAAATGTCTTGCCGAAGAACACCAAACATAGCCGTGGGGGATGATCTAACCCACGATCATCCTGTCCTGTGTTAGATTCACTACTACTAGACTACGCGCTCCAAATAAGATCCTATAAGCACGGGAGAAAACATTTAAAGTGAGTTGTATAATTTCTAAAATATGTTTTACATTTTTTATATATATATAGATAAGTTTAATCTAACCGAACTAGTCATGTTTGATGAGTTCCCACGTGCATTTCTTTCAACTCAAAACAATTACATAACTCACAAGCATTGTTCGTCTGGTTATTGTGACAAGATCAACTATCAGATGGATGGAGCACGTTTCATAAAATTAGATGTGTCCTCATTACTCTTTATTATATAATTTATCAATACAACTATTGTTACAGAACTATTAAGAAATTCATCAATATCAAACTCCCCAACGCCTGCTATACTGTTTATCATACTATCACTAACTCGTGTTTCTAAATGCTTTGGGAAATATAGAATAGTTCTAAAAAGTAAATTGCCTTGTTAACATTGATTAGTTTTTAAATTAACATAGTTTTATAGAGTTGTGAATCCTGGATATTATATATCTTTACTGGATATCTCTTAATAGTATACATCATTTCCATTTTATGAGAGCTTTAGGCTGGTGTAAAATTGGTTAAACGTTTAAAAAACATTGATTTCATCAAAATCGATATCAAGAGTATTTTATTATTATATTCGAGTATTAGACAAGAAAAACACTCAGTTCGGTTGTTTGATGCAAAAATGTGTGTCATTTCAATTCCCTGGAATATCATTGAAGCTCGATAAGATTTGATGAAATTGTATTCAATTTTTGTGTTAGGCTAAATGATGCTGTGGTTGTTTATTAATCGGACACAAATCGGTAATTGCAATCCGGTAGGTGGTTCTTTGAGTGTAATCAAACTGGTAATACACTGTGAAAACTTGCTTAAATAAAGTGACTTCTTTCAAAACTACCACTGTCTCATATCGCCCTTAAAAGATGTCATAATTATAACGCATGGGATGTTTCCAGGCTATGTTTGTGGTTATGAGTGTTGCATCAATAACACTAATTACTTGGTGCGATTATTGGAAGTTTGTGTGTGTGTTTTTGCTACGTTACAGATGTTGTTTTGATGTACGGATAGAGGGGCAGACACTCAAATATTTAACTTATTAATTCGGTGAATCACTAATAAATCCCACAAATATTTGCATACATCAGATCATGGGCAATTTCTTGATGAACACGCTTGAGGAGGTGTACGTTATTTGCTTACTTACTGGAATTCTGCACGATATGAGTTTCTGTATTGATTTGCGTGTTTGAATAGAGTTCGGAGGTAAATACCGTAGATAATTCATTCGTGAGCCTGCATAACTTACTACTAGAGAGCCGATAACTGTGATAGACATGCATAATTGATCTAATCAGTTTTTTAATTTTAGAAGATGTTCGTTTGTATTTCAATCATTAAATAATTATCTTAGAGCGGCCTGACCATGTCCACGATGGCTTGACGGTGGCAGTTATGTTTAAAGAATGTATGAAAAGAATCTTAGATATGCTGTTTGAAATTATTTTAAATATCGGATGTTTATTAAAAATAAGTTTCAATTCTAATCACTTGTTGTATAACTTAACTGTCAGTGTAGTATATATTTTTAAGAGGAGACTATCAAATTACAATGATACAATAGGCTATCTGCTTATGATGTATCAACACAGATCCATGTGTATAGAGTGCTTCTCCTTTGAATTTAAAATGTTTGGCAGTAAAATACTTTTTTTCAAATTGCATATAACAAACACATTTTGGAAATAAATGTTTTGCAAATTAAATTTATTTACACTAATCTAGTAGTATGCAAAATAATTACAAAAACAATGCATTGATGATTATAATTTTTTGAAAAAGGGTTCTCTGATTTGAATCATATATAGAATTATATAAAACCTGCCCCAGAGCTGTCTTGCAGTTTTTATATAGAAGTTGGGGTTTTTCGCGGTGTGCGTGTTAATTATAGCCACTTAGAGAGAAACATGCTTATTTACATGTTATTACAACATTGTAATTTGATGAGAAACTATGTATAGTTTAAATCTTCTTCTTCTTCCTCTTCTAATAACTTGTCACTTAAAGAAAGAGGCTCTGGTCAACAATGTGCAAATTATTTTAAACAAAATACATTTTATTTAAAAGGTTTACAGAGGGCATAGCTCGGGTTAATGACTTTGACTATTGCTATGCTCGATTATAATATCATGCAAGACTCGATAACATCCCAAAATCTCAAAACTGCAAACACTTTCTACACAGGTAACGAACTCGTAAGCTATTCAAAATTGATCTGAGTTTACTTTCTTATTAAGCTTAAAATACTATATTGAGTGAAGTCACAAAATATATGTGGCTACGAAGGCTGGGTCTCATTGTGAATGCGTATGTTTCTAAATACTTGTGATAAATTTGCCCACTTTAAATAGACTACTCTGTTTTTATAACTTATTATTTTCCAGATAATAATAGTTAAAGTTAAATATGCCTGAATGGTTACCCTCTTGTAGGTTCAACTGAAATAATGATACGTCAATATAAGTACAAATGATTATACAATTGTTTGTATCTCTTTAATGTTGGCATAGCAGTCAATGTAGGCAAGTTAAACCATGCCAACTCACGTTATAAGTACCTGGTATTTTATATCTCTCTAAAAAAAGTATCAAAGCAATTTCCTTGAAATTGGGACTTGAATAAGAAAAAAAATTCAGGCCAAAATACATAATTGTCCGTTAATGTAATATGCAAATTTAATTATTTAACTGCATAGTTTGTCGATGAAATTGAAAACAAAACATGTGGCGGTTAGCTGTTCTAGAAGATGCTCGATTTGGATTTCAGTATTTAAGGAATATGTGTAGAGCTGCTGATCATGTCAACTTAAGCCTTAAAGGGAATTTATCAGGATTTTTCAAAAAATCAAAATTGGCTATAAAAATATAAATATTTTTTACTAATATATCACGCCTATATATACTCACTGACCCCGTATTGCCATAAGAATATCTATTTAAACATGGCAAAATAATATTTTGAAATTTGATTTAATTATAAACAATGTTGCATGTTATAAAAGTCCGAATAACGACACGGAGGTCGTCGAACAGTATTTAAGGGCTTTCTGTTGATAGAATGGGGATTTCGGTTCAAGTTTACCAATCTAATTAAATAACGATTTTGTCACGTTTTGGTGGGTTTGACATACCAAACCATTGGGATTGTCCTTATTTATGGAAATCAGATGCGTTTTATTCATTTCAAAAATTATTTTATTTTTTTATACATTTTTAGTGTTTTTTCTGATATACTCCCTTTAATACTCGGAATTCTTTCGGTAACACAAATAAACAATTGTTTTCTGAACAGAGGCTTGTCTTACAGCTGATTTGAACAAATGCAGGCGTTTTTACAATAGTCAATTGCAAACATAGAATTGTATGTATGTGAACACGAAGTAACTAGCATCGTAAAGCAGTTTCAAGTCTAGAATACGTGTTCATCATTGCTTCATCACTTTTGTAATCGTCTGGTATCTACTGAGGCGGCGATGTTTATTTTCCTTTGGAAGATATCGCTTCATATCCTTCTTGATTTGTATTATTCACATATAACTGAATCAATATCGTGTGAATGTTTGAAGGGAAACGTATTGGACTTAGGAAGACATATGGTGCATGCATTTCTTTTGAGATGACATGTTGATTAAATGTCACTTCGGTACATACCTTATATTCTCCTGCGTTGCCTTTGACAATAGACGGGATGATAATAGTCTTAACAGTGTCGTTAGTTTCAATAGAATACGTTTTGTGGATAATATACATAATAGTGATCAATACTAATTATAGCTTCCATATCACACAGTATGCAC
This sequence comes from Panopea generosa, assembly GCA_029582155.1. Lineage (NCBI taxonomy): Eukaryota > Metazoa > Mollusca > Bivalvia > Adapedonta > Hiatellidae > Panopea > Panopea generosa. Next base: position 6,366,639 of record CM055907.1, read on the forward strand.
TTAAATATATGTCTGCACATTAGTTGATATGAATATATCGTAATGCCATAGCAGATACGTAATATAATTATTGGCGATATATATATTGAGGATATAAAACAACCGACAGTGATGTTCTTATTAACACGTGACTCCGCTATAGAGCGATCCATCTTTGACAATAGGGATCAAATTTGTCTACCAGGAATGAAAAAAATCTACTAAACGATCGTATAAAAGTAAAATATAACTGTTTGTGCATTATTTGGCCAGAACTATACATACAATCTATAATTGCATTCACTATAGTATTGCTTTACAAATTGATACCGCTATTTTCTAAGGAAACAATACCAATCGCTGATTGGATTATCGACAAGTTTGATTGACAGCGTCCCTTGGTTTCGGTAGAGTCATATTGGTGCGTCAATACGACAGTAGTAGAAATTGTGAATTACAAGATTTAGCCAAAGCAAAGCATGATTTATCGTACCCTTAATTATAACTCACTTGATGTTCGCTTTTTTGCAAAGGCATCACATGCATTTTTGGATTAAACTGCTTGCTTTGTTTAAAGTTAAATCTTGCAAATTTGGATTTCACGCTATGCGCTTGGGGATTTTAATTTTATGTGATAAAAGACAGACTACCTCAACGTTTCTTCTGGCAGTGCGTATTGAGAACGGTGTGTGCATGGTACAAGCCGGTGATACAGTGTTATTCATACCTGGCTCCCCGTCAGAGTCTAATGGTGATCCCTGACTGCCATGCTCTGGACTTGGCAGGCGATGACTAGCAACGCCACTGACACTAAATGTTGCAATTGTGTATTTTCCCTCATTTTCACATGTCAATGTAATTAGATAATAAATGTTTTTGTTGTTTCTGTTTTTAATGTTATATCATTTACAAATACATGTTATATGTTTGGCAACCGAACTGATTCACAGTGACGTGCTTAGACTTCAGTTTTAACTACTGGCGTGATAAATTCATTAATAACTGCATTTAATAAGATGCTGTATCTATTTTGGAAACTAATCGAGCCGTTAGTGATATAATATTATAAAACATCAAGGAAAAATTGATCACATTACCCTATATCAAGTAATATATTATTATTACTGTTTTAAAGGTTATAAATAGTGTATTTTAATATTTGTTTCATTTGAATTCAATATTATCATTGAAAAAGATATGAGATAAATCATACTTTATTTACACACCGGCTTTGAAGCTTTGTAACATCTATAAAGTGTTATCAGACACAGTTTAGTCAGTCTGCTGTATAAATTACCCTTTTAGTGTCGGGCGATAAATTACAAACTTTAATATATCGTTTACGTTAAAAAAATGTTTATAGGACTATCCTGGCCAGGCATTCAGTAAAGTATAAAGACATAGTATTTGGAACAGTTAAATCGGGTTTGGTGTGAATACAATGTGTCTAGTTGAGCATTTTACATGTAACATGTATCTGAGGCTTGGTCATTTTCATGCAGCGATGCGACTAGTTGCACATAATTTTTCTTTGTCATGGCCGGTAAGTGATGTTACCAATAGTTCAGCATGACATGTTTCTACGACATGGTCGTTTAGAGATGCAACTGATTGCACGACATACACGTGTCTACAGCATGGTTAGTCAGTTAGTAATACAACTGATGGTCAGTGAGACAATGATTTAAGGACACATAACATAGTTTGTTCGCACGACGATTCGATATTTACATTTAATCACGATTTATAACCTTATGATCAATAATCACACTTAAATAGTTTAACTATTATGACAGAAATCTATAAAAAAAATGTAAATTAGTTTTCAGTTAGATTGTTATTACATATATGTTTTATATATGACATAAATCAAATACAGTCTAACCTGTCTTAAGCAAACAGTCACAGAAAGAAGAAAAGGTGGCATTTTAAGACAGGTTGTTACTTAATACAGGTAAATTTGCTCTGAAAGCATATCATTGGGAAAGCGAAAATGTGGCTGATTAATAGAGATGCTAACATCGGTTTGACTGTACTTCAAAAACTGTGTAAAGTAGCGGCAATTAACGAAATAGTAACGCACAGTAGTATAGTTTTAAACCATTTACACAAGTTATGGCCCATTTCCTATATAGAAACAAGACTAAAGGGCCTGCCATATACTGGACTTGCAAATCTGCATCACGCGGAGAGATAACTTAATAGTGGTAAGTGAATACCTTTAACCAATACCATGTTGGACAATATTCCGTCAACCATCAGTTGTCTGCAAACCAGACAACGATTCGATATTGCACATAAATAAAATATAACAGTAACAAAAAAAAATCAACTGTGCTCTAGTCTGGAACGGTATGTGTCTGTAGGGTGTTTTGTTAGCTGACACTGGCATAAATCAACTGGCGATGGCATGAGCAGAAATGCTTAAAAAGTTAATTGAATTTTAAGCAGTTTGAATTATCTTGAAGTTAATGTTTTCTTTAGTATCGTATTATGACCGTGTGATATTCTTTATCACTTCACATTTATTTGAGAAAAACATTTTTTAGCTAAATTGAAATGTTTGTATTAATATTTCGTTTAATATTAATAATTGTCAATTGGAGACGATGAAAACGGCGTGCCAATGATTGTCAGTTATGAATATGACATAAAAACTGTAGGTTTTTGCCAATTTTGTATTAAATATATATTAACCGGCTGTTTCACTAGCCAGTGATGTTATTTCAAACACCGATGGATGTAGTATAATATATTTTCGTATCTGTCCCAAGTGAGTGGAAAGTAAAGGTAGTGACAAACACTGCGTAAGCCGAAAACTATATATTTCAGTAAACTCGAACAGATTGCAAAACATCATCTTTCTATGTCTGCTTTCGGCTAATTAGAAAAACGATTTGGCTGCTTTTAAAAAGCATCCAATGCTTATAAAAGATGTGGCAATTTAAGTGAATGAATGTGTAAGTTTGGTTCCTTGTACAGGGTACTAAATACACGGATGATACCAAATCCCGACAAAATTCAGCCTGACACAGCGAATTCCCGGCTGCAGGGAAAAGGCAAATGTGGTATACGTGATAGTAAATTTGACGTTTAAATGTACTGATCTCAATCATTATCATGTATATCCATTTGCATATTTTAAAAAAAACTTACCTTGTATATCTATATTGTCTAACGTAATTACTGTTATGTTCTATACAATCAACTACTGTGATCATATTATATTTTAAAATAATTCGTATACATATTTTAAATTAATTTGTGGATATATTATTTTTCTTAAAACAACAGTTAAAAATTACTGTTTTGCAAAATTAGTGCATGTTAGACGATATATCTGATTCTGGCAACGTGCTGAAAATATGTCACACCGGTAAATTATCTTTACATTTATATTGTATCAAGTAAAATAAACAAGTGTAGCTGTTTAATCATATTATAATATTAGAGAATACAATGTTATTTGAAAATTATTTACATTAACTCGGTATGAATCTGTCAGAAACGGTGATAAATTGTCAAAAAAGTTATGAGACCTCATTTACGCAAGGAATTTCCTTTTTTTTCCTGATTAAAAATGCTAAGAACAATCCATAGTGATCTCAATGAGTGCATTAAAACGTCACAATCAATTATTACAAACACTGTAAATGAATTTTAACTTTTAGCCGGAAAGTGGTCGGCCCGGTTTGTACGTTCCCATAATGCACTGTTTATGAAAACAATGGCGATCTCTATGTGGCACCGGCCGTGTTTTAAACACGTGATCGTGACCTTTCAATATGGCAGCGCCCAGAGTCAGTTTCTTAACTGGCTCTTATATAGGGTTCGGTCGCTCATGCGACCTAACCAATGAAAACTATATGACGAATACGAAAGGAGTTTAGTAGATAGAGACCTCTCCCGTCAGTGATCGCGGATTCGATGATTTCTCAAAATAGAATCAAAAGTACTGACTTTACCCTGGGAACAAAAGCGAATCTATGTAAGATCTTATATTACATGTACCTTACATTCAAGACAAAATCAATTACATGTATAACCATACAAAGGGAATAAGAGAATTGCATCAAAGTTACATCGTTACCTTATGAATTCATGATATACCGTTTTGCTATTGTATGGTTTTGGTGTCAAAGAGTTTAGATTAGCATCATATAAAAGTATGGATACAGGTCATAGTCCGTTATATCTGACCGTGTGTGCTGACAAGTATTGTACAAGTGCGTGCTGTGTATAGTGTTAAATGGAATATGGCGGGAATTTTTTTGAATTTATATTTACATAATTATTTCAAACTGTTGATAAAATCATAGATTATTTATACATTATATCTATATTTCAAACATATAGCACAACACAGTAAACCTGTGGAAAATTTATTTTTTCTAAAATCATTTTTTTTATCTTTCGTTATTTTTTGACAAAGTATCACAGTTTGACGAGTACGACTGTGCTCTAAAAAAAGGTAATCAAAAACATTCTAAATTGCCAATTTATGTCACAATTATTATCTAAAGACCCCAAAAATGCATGCTTTCCTACTGGAAAGTCGTTTCATCCAAGCTGGAAAGATAAATTTTCAATTGTAATTTCTAATTTCCAACCTGTGAATTCACAACTGGGATCGGAAATCTATTTTTGAATTGGCCAATTGGAACCGATGTTTTCCAATTGGAGGAATCCAATATTGATATCGGTGTTATTTAATTGGAAAGTACCTGTGTCATGTTATATTCACACGCATTACGAGAAGTCCACGCATTAATGGTTTACAATTATGTTTTTTACTTCTACTATCACCACCACAACCATTACTATACTATCACTTATATCAATACTACTACTTTTTCCACCAACACCACTATTATTGCTATTCCTACCACCACCAGCACCACTAATACTACTACTACTACTCCTACTACCACCACCACTATTACTACTACTACCACTACTACTACTACTATTACTACTTATATTACTACTACAACTACCACCATGACAACCACTAGTACTAATACTTCTACTACCATAACTACTACATCCACCAATACTACTACTACTATCATCACCACCACCACTTCTACTACTACGACTACTATTACTACTACAACTCCTACTTAAAGTACTACTACTACTACTACTACTACTACTACTACTACGACTACAACTACTACTACCACAACTACTACTATTACTACCACAACCACCACTATTACTACCACCACCACCACTATAACTACTACTACTACCATCACCAACACTACTACTACTACTACTACTACTACTACTACTACTACTACTACTATTCCTACTATCACCACCACCACAATCACTTATACAACTTCTACTACTTCTACTACTACTACTACCACCACCACCACCACCACTACCACCACCATCACTACTACTTCTACCACTACAACCTATACCTACACCAAAACTACTACTACCAACACCACCACCATCACCACCACTACTAATACTACCACCACTACTACTACCTCCACCACTACTACTTTTACCATCACCATCGCCACTATTACTACACTAATATCACTACTACTGCTACACCCACCACCACCACCACTATTAATACTACTACTACCACCATCACCACTACTACTACTACTTTTACTGTTACTACTACTACTACTTCTCCTACCACCACCACCACCACCACCACAACTACTACTACTACTAGTAGGAGTAGTATTAGTTACTGCTAATGTTGTTATTTCTACCACTGAGTACACGCATGCACACATGTAAAACTTATTTTGTGTTTTCTTCTGATACTATTACTTCTAGTTTTAATGCACATGTATGCAGCAGATGCATTCACGCACATGCTGCATATAAAATCCTTTAAACGCACGTACGCTTTACACGCTAACAGACCGACACACAAACGCACTTACTCAAGCACCTACCCTGCATTTACATACAAGCGTATATCCACATTTACTCACACATATACACACGCTCCTGCTCCACATGCACACAAAATATTTGATGGGAACAGGGTGATGTTTTTACTACTTTTATTTCATTTATCTTTGTTTTTACGAACATTTTGAGCTGAAATTTTGATTTTTACTACAAAAGCAATAATTATCCAAAATAGTTTATAACATAAAATTTCATAATGAAAAAAATGTTTTTCGATAAAAAAGTTTTCCAGAAATTCACTGTGTTGTGTTATATGTTTTGTTTGGATTGTTGTGCTGTCGCCATTCCTTCTAGCAAGTTATGGGTGTGTCAAGTCACAATTTACTGACATTGGACAACAACCCATTTACAAAATACTGAACACACAACACAGAAAATAGCAGTGCTGTTTCAATGATGTATTCAACTCAACTTGCGATTGGCACCAATAGATTAAGTTAAGCAGGCAAGTAAACGCTTTTCAGAGGATAAGACTTTTAAAATAAAGATTGATGACGACTCAGGACACAATTTCATAGGAAAAGATAACACAGTTGAATTTTATAACATAAAAATTAAAAAAAAGCAAGTTCTTATATGCGTTTGAAATAACACATACGATGTAATTTTCTTCCAGGAACGTACATCATTATCTTAGAATGCCATGCACGATTAGAGGGTTGTACTGATATTGCAGTGAAAGTAGATAGTTAAGTTGTTGGAATATTTCTCATACCTTTTCATAGCAGGATAAGTATCAAGATAGACAAAATATAAGCAACAATACGATTGTCTCCAGTACATATGTCATAAAATAGGCGTTAAGTACTATCTAAGCATTTTCATGTTTAAGCGTATTTCTAGGCATGTCAAGGAAACAACTTTTTTATTATTAGAATAGGGAAATAGCAAATCTTTAACATCCTTCAGTTACTGATTTATTACACATGATACGCATTTTTTTTTCTACGATATAAATTCTAAAATTATTATTGTCTTGTTTTTGAAAACATAGCATATACAAACAGAGATGGTCTGCACCCATGTGTGCTAGATCCACCTGTATCACAGATACCACCTTCAAATATGTACCAGTTGAGCACCTGCGCATCTTATACAGATTTAGATCTGTTTTACTTTACGTGTGGCATGTGTTATGACATGTGTAATGACATTGCATTTCTATTTTCCGTCACTAGCTATATACACTGTGACACGATACTATACAACATTTATATATATTTAGCAGTATGTAGTTGAGAAACGGCAACTGTAGCCCAGTCAATCATAGAACCTAATTTCTCCCCAACCAGGTCTATTAAACCTCAATAAAAAACACAGAAATTTATGTCTGTCCCACAATTCATGGCAATTAAACACTTACTAAACTGTAACGTCATACAAAGTTTTAGCTGACCAATTAAAGTGCTTAAATATGGCTTTCCAAACATTTAATGGACCTAATCAGGACAGCTGCGTCCGTTTTACAGACTTGCTATAGCCTGTACGGAACCGTGATATCTAATACGTAATTAATACAAACCTTAACAAACAGTCCAACAATCCTGACTATAACTAAACAAGTGCACAACTATGTTCTAATAGGCAATAAACACTTTAATATACTAACAGACATGACAAGGGGGGGGGGGGGGTGGGGTGGGGGGTGGGGGTGGGGTAGGGGCAGAATAAATTTAGGTTTATTAAGCAGGTAACTGAATAACTTTCAATTTCAGATTGCGTGGATTTCTTTGTGTAAGTTTTAATATCGTAGATGTTGCGACTGGAAATGAGACATTGCTGGAACTCTTAACAACATTAATTATGATACTAATACATTTCTTAAACATCAATATATTATGGAATAAATAAATATTATTTTTTATTATTTAATCATTTATTAAACTACATAACAAATGAACAGATTTAATTGTGTTTTCATAAATAACTAGAGTCTTAGTTTTGCTAGCTCAATCCTTTGTTGATCAATATTCAATAGGACAAGTAGAATACATGGTAAGTTGCTTTCCTTACAAAGCCTTGCCAATGTTACGCTTTCTAAGTACCACCTAATCAACTGCACAAACAAAGTATTATCTATATACATGTATCATTGATGATTTTAATTATGTTAACAAATCACTTTGACTAAATTTATATTTCACATATCTAACATTTATTCATAGTAAGTTAAACCTACATGTGTACGTCCTTGAATAATTTATCTCAGAGCCTGATCTCTCCCGAATAAGGTCTATTAATCCCTAATGTCAATGACAATATATTTCATTTCATGAATACTTGCTATCAGTGACATCATGTCGTTCTTATGTATTCAAATCAAATTTTATTATCTCTGATATTTCGATCTAATTGTAAAAATATGAAACACATCGAAGGCGTATAGGTGGTAATCTCTATAAATTCAGCGTTATTCAAAAATGTATCAGATTTAATCAAGACAGTATACCTAAATAATTTAACTGAATAAATATTTAATAAAGTCGATAAGCACGAAGGCTGATTTTGTAATTAACTTGTCATATTTATTATATCAACGTATCGATAACATCATGTTATATCACTATACACCTTTCGCTTCAGGATATAGGCGGGAATTGTACTTAAATTATGTTGTTTTTTTTTGTGACGTGCATCAACAGAAAATCTATCGAAACTTTTAATATTGGGCTTATTCATGTCCGTCGGTATCTAAATTGACTATTTTAAATTAAAGGTTAGATTAGATATTATCGCGTATTTTTACTAGCTTTGTTTCAAGAACTTGTCTGTAGAACGAACCCAGCTCTCCCGAATGGGTCCGTTAAATAGCAATTATTAGAAAGTCACATTTGAGCACATTGATTGGTCTGTTTCTTTAACTGAAAGTTTGAATGACGTCACAGTTTAGTAAGCGTTCAATTGCTACCAAGTGTGGGTCAGGCATAGAATTCCTTGCTTTTTCATTAGGGGGTTTATAGACCTGATTCGAAAGATACCAGGTTCTTTATAGAGACTAATTAATGACCTGAAAAGTATAGGTCCGTAATTGGTAGATCTTTTAATAATATCATTTTTGTGTGAAAACATCACAATTGTAAACGATTACTACAAAATGTAAATGTATTGATATGTTTTGTTATTATAAATTCAAATACACGTCAGTGTGACCTTATATCATCCTTTGATTAAGAACATTGTAAGAAATCAAATATTCGTAAGCTACAGTAAATAACTGTTCTTCATACAGAAACTGATATATCCAAATATTCAATGAACAAAACATGACAAACAGACAAACGCGTTCTCGCTGTCATTACTGACATTGAAGCTTTAGCATTATATGGTCATATTAGTGAACTTGTGAGAACTTCCAGCCTTGACCTCTAACTAGATCACTTAACCTTTTTTGAATGCTGCATCAACAATGCATGCAATGAATGGTCCGGTTTTTATTGGGAATAAATGAGCTAGAAAACAATACCGGTTCTGAAACGTTTAAAAGTATGCACAATAATCACAATTTGTTTCAAGTTAGATAAAATGTGTAAATGCCCTTTATAACAATGAATGATGAAATCGGATCTCGGGAAAACGGGGAGGAAAACAGATCGCAGGATAACGGTGAGGAAAACAGATCGCGGAATAACAGGAGGACAAAAACAGATCGCGGGATAACGGGGAGGAAAATAGATCGCAGGATAACGGGGAGGGAAATAGATCGCGGGATAACTGGGAGGAAAACAGATAATTAATTTCGCCTGCATTAAGAACAAAAGTAATGGCAATTAATTTGTGTTCTTTTTTGCCAATGCATTAACAGTTCTCATTTCTTCTGATCACCTTGATGTCTTTAATATCAGAGGACCATACCACATCTAAAAGAATCGTATAGTTGATATTTTTCGACGTGATCGCTTTGAACTTGGTACTGAGAGTAGCGCAGATCGTCTGGATAATATTCTCCGTTTAAATATATCATCATTTTGTAACGATCAATTAATCAAAATTCAGATTATGTTGCGGGGATAAAACTGACTTCAATAACTGCATTTTATGTATCAACACCTGCTTGACCACGAAGGTGACGACCTTAGTAAAATAGTTTTATAGCGTTACGCGATTGAGGTGCCATACAACGAATACATACTCTTATACTATCCCCATGTCCTCAATGTATTCATGAATTCTGAATGGGGAGTCTAACAGTTATGTACCTGTGTAAAACGTCTCACATAACAAGTAATTTTGCACTTTTATATATAGAGAAATGCACTTCTGGAATACTGTATACATTAACAATGGTTCTAAAAGTGTCTTGGTTCCATAGATAGTCCTCTGTTTGTCCAAATATGCAGAGTAAAACATGGGATTGATCGGACTGATTTTTCACAATTTCGATAGTTTAATAGCACCCATTATTTTTGATAATTTTTCCAATGTTTGCAGTGTATCACACAGTATCCGTTTACTGATATAGCTTCAACCAACAGTTACCAATGCCATCGACATTTGACAGAAAACACGAACATGTTCCAATGTTCTCATATGTACAAAGAAATATAAAAAGTTTATTATTTTCACCAAAAATGATACTCAGCCGATTTACACAGCTCCAGTTTCTAGGGCGCAAGAATATAGCTACCTTCATGTTAGGGAAGTATTACATATAACGTAGAAGCTGAACATTATTAAAGTTATAGAATATTGCGAGTACATTCATGCTGCGTCTTTTTAGATATATAAGATTTATTGTATCTTCGGCATGCAACCACCTCAAATACAGACACAGTGCTATGATATGATAAGTGGATTATCACGCCAAATTAAGCGATAAAAATGTAGTATAAGTGTGGACTACAGGCGTATAGGAAGGCGGGAATACTGTTATTTGATCGTTATATAATTGCGATATAGCCATAGCGTTGATATGGTAATGATAACTATTTTATTACACGAGATATATTGATGAAGTCACTTCAGCACAGCTGTTGAATTTCATTTGATACGTCAGATTTCGCTGTAGCGGGAAACGATCAACAGTACATGAAAATTCATCTATGCGATCCGTATTATAGAAGTCAATCAAACTGTTATATAAATTAATATCTTAATTATGTTTCATGAACCATCATGGTGAGAAATACAACACTAATGTAAATATATATTCATATTACTGGTAGTAAAAACACATTTATGGTTTTATCATGGCGTGATTAGTATTGCATATTTCATTATCCGTCAATAGCAGATTCTATAATATCCAATATTATATTTACTTTTACTGGTTGCATTCTGTCCTTTCTCTGATAAAAGTGACACTTATTACAACAGTCACAGTTGCTGTGGGCCAGCCATAAAACATACACAAAATCCGGCCTGCACTTATGCTTAGTGTTTTTAAGCTGCTCATGCAATGGTCCTCTAAAGTAGACTGCTGTCATTTTTTAGAGGAATGTGAGTAATTTTAAGAGAGGGTCGTAATTAACGATTTACGAAATTGTGACCCAACCGGTATATTTATGGCAAAAAAATATGCTTAAACTAGTAATTTTACGAGCCCTTGTGTATTTTCTCAATACAATTAAGTATGTTTCGTTTCTGTCTTCAGTTGCATGACAAGTTATCCACTTATTAGATATTTTTAAAAAGATTAAGTATGCATTCAGTACCAATTAACCGCTACCGAATTTCCTAAATATATCATGTAATATTCTTTATTTTGAGATTAAGCTAGCGTCCAGAAAATTAAATTAGATAACGTTAACAAATAAATAACTAATCTGAACGTATTTCTGATAGTGTATGTTCTCCATGAATATATTTCAGTGTCCAATATTACAGTTACTTCTGAGATTTTATTCAATATGTTCATGTACCGAGGAATATCTCAGTGTTGCAACACTAATTAAGATACCATGATGTGACAAAATAAGCGGAGTATCACACCAAATAAAACGATAAACATGTTATGGTAGTAGAAGTAGAACATGCAGTTGCACAAGACGTCGAAAATGCCTCTATCAGGGCGTTATGTAACTGCGTTTGATCCACAGCGCTAATGTGGTAATGACAAAACGATTTTATTGCACGAGATTTATTGTTGTATTTACTTCACTTCAGCGCAGCAGTTTATATTTAATTGATACGAGCATTTCAACAAAAGATTTAGCTTGAACGCAACAGTACCACATGTAATGCTTTCTATGAGGCGCGTGTTGTAGAACAAAAACTAAAATGAAGACATCCAACACCTGTGAACTAATGCAGAAAGGGGAATATACTACTCAAGTTATGTATTACATTATTTTTTATATTAACATACTTATGGTTTATTATGGCCTGAGTTGTGTTCCATAATCCTTACCCCACGATAATCAGACTGTACGAATAAACTAAATGTTCTTTTCATTCTTTATTTTAAGTTTTCAAACAAAATTTTTTAGATATAGTTTTTAATGCTGTTTCAGGGTTCCGTTATGTTCCCCCGTGTTTTTACTATTCCGAAGTCACTTGTAACAATAAACATAATTCAGTGTTATCATAAAGCATTAAAACTGCTTGAGCAGGTGCCAGTGTGCCAAAGGCGATGGCCAATGTTGTCTTACACTAATTGAAACAACAGTAAAATCCTTGGTTTGCCTTTTCGTTTATTTGTTGCGAAAATGATATCCGTTATCAAAGTTTTAGAACATTCAATTTATTTAGTGCGTTCATCTTGTGTTCGTAGAGTTGTGTCTTTGGGTGGGTTTTAACAAACATTTACATCATAACAACATTTGCCCCTTGATTAGTGTATATTGCATAATCCTCATGGATCCGTTTAGTGAGATTCTTGGTTTGCCTGTTTTGTTTGTGTGTTGCCTTCCAAGTGAATATCATACAAGATACGATTTATAAAAAAATCTGAATGATATCAATCTTCAGTGAATAAGGTATAATAGAGTATCAGCTGTAACAAGTGACCTGACGCGAAAACACTATCGCTTCGCACATTAGCCATTATAATCTAGTGTTTACTTAGAAATCGTTTGTCTAAGGAAAATGACGGCGTAGCAACCAATATCAATCGCTTTTTGGATTGACAACTTGTTTGATGGAGAGACCGCGTCAGGTCAATTATAGGTCAATTACAGGTCAATTACAGGTCGGTTACAGGTCAATTACTAGTACGTAAGCAAATGTCCTCAGAAAATATTTTATAACTTATAACCAATATGTGTTGATCGTATATGTTTCTTTTATTAAAGATTCACTTTAAGTTTTGTTAATCAGTTTAAAACATCTTATTCTAAGAACTAAACAAGTGCCAGCCATTGTATCGCCAACAAGTTGGAAGTTTTTTAAGATTTGTCCAGTACTGTCTTCGTCGACAATGCTTAAAGATAATTTAAAAAAAAACGTTGTTGTTGTATAGCTAGACGGTGTAAATGTCCTATTTGTAATTCAAGATGTATATATATATATATATATATATATATATATATATAACATTTAATTTGACTGTCATTTTCTTGAAGTGCAACATCCTTTTAGCAGAGACGATAATATATTCTTATTTGATAGATTATTAACTGAACTAAAAGAAAGTTACGCAGATAACACGCAGTTCATTGATAAACTGGTAAATGTCTTGCACATCGGATAAGGATATATCTATCTCACCCTAAGGCCGAGATAAAGTGTGGTATAACGCAATGGATAAACCCCTCCTGCTATGACGGATTCATTCATAAATACTATTGTATCCTTTCATAAATACTATTATATCCTTGCGCTACTGTACGAAATAAACCAGAATAAAAAACCACACAGTTAGGGTTGTATACAAGAAAAAGTATCTTCCTTGGCAGAACCTCGTTACCGCTAAAAAAAATCCCTTGGGTTGGAATTTTCCATCCGCACCTCAAAGCTTAGCTCCACCCCACGACCTCTTAGGAATCATACTTCATATAACACGCAACAGGGGACCTTCAAAACCTTAGAAAGAATTGGTATAGTTAACAAAACAGATGTAAAATTATAGCTCAGTAGCTGTACTGAATTTCTAATATTTTTTGTGCAATTAGCATAAATGCATCATTTATCATTCATTACAATTTAAAATATGCCAATACAGGTGCATGTATGAAAAGTTGCCATAAAAATAAAACAAGATATCATATTATAAAATATTAGAATATTGTAAAAGTGATAACTTGACATTAACACATAATATTATAAATGTTATGGTCGGTCTCCTTCCATGAGCCACATGTGTGCATTATTTGCTAAACCATTTACTATAAAACCTTACCAGACCAGATAATTAAAGAAATTCAAAACAACAATCAGAATGTTTTAGTTAATATCTTGAGGAAATTTCATCTTGAAAATCAAAACATTATAACGTTTTAATTATCTTTGGAAAAAAATCCGATACCTATGTATTACGCAACAATGAAGTGATCGATTATGCTATATATATATATATATATATATAAATACACTGCTTTTATATCACCAATCTAAACTCTATTATAATTTTAACAGACATGTTACGGTTATATGTGTGAGAATGCACCAGTAAACTGAATTTATACATACATGTATTAACAATAAAGTTTTCAAGATATTTGATATCCGGAGTTAAAGAATAAATACGCGATAACATACACGGTCACCTGGGGGAAGTCATGCTAGATGGTAAATGGATATTCTTTTGCAATAAGTGTAAACAGACAGATATATCTTTGTCCTAAATTTGATTTATTAATGAAATGTGATCATTTGGTAAGTTTTAAAAGCAACGCGCATGCGTTCACATTGCAAACGATGGTTTTAGTTTCGTATTTTTATTCAAAATTAGAAATAAACCATTATATATTATCTTTATGAAAACCATAAAACGGTAAGGAAATACTTTTTATTGAAATGATCAAGAATGTAAGGTTTTTTATTTCGATTTCCTTTGTTCATAGTGAGTGTCGATTTTGATACTTGTCAAGGTATACCACATCGGCGTGTTCTTCTAATGCTATAACATGTATACTACAGCTCTACCATAGACGTGTTATACCAGTGCTTAAACCATAAATCAAATGTTTTTTTGCTTCAGTTGCATGCGGAACTGTTTTCCATTTTGAGGTTTAACGAGTCATTAAAACGATTCCTGCACATTCATCTCAACCTAACGATTAAACCAAAAATCTGAACGCCGCAATAAAAAACATACTATGAAATAAAGACTGCCAGTTAACAGTGTTATATTGTGCAATGTTCCATTTTGTGCAGCGTTAAATTGCATTATGCCAAATCGGTTATAATTACTAAACTAATGGATTGCTCACAGGCTTACTATGGCGGAGCAATCAGTGTTCTTTGTATTGGAATTCCATCAGGAATTGCAGAAGCGCCGCTACCTTTATGTATGCATTAAACATCGGATTGTGTTCCTTTTACATTCTCATCTAAATAATGGACTCGGTAAAACTTTGTAAATAGCTTGTAATTGAGATATTTAGGTAGTTTAAAATATAACCAAACAGCAGATTTTTAGTACTATTTCAAGCACATGTTAGTTCAAAAAAATATCTTATTCACAAAGTATATATTTATCAAAACCTTTCGATATAAACAGTTATCAAATATTGAATATGTTAAAAAGATCCAGAAGGACGCTTAGCTAATAATTTTGATACATTTTATACAGATTTCAAGATTCAAGATATCTTTAATTGTAATTTAAACATATTTTTATACTGTTTCTCATTACATACATATATTATACATACATCCAATATATTTATTTATCACGTGACGCATTTTATGAAACAACACGTAAATATGTTTAAATATTTGTAACGCATAAAGTAGCATCTGTACATCTGTAGTTTATATAAGAGGTTAAACTTTATTATTTAAAAATGAATTTCGTAAAGAAATTTACTTTTAAATAAATATCTAAAATTCCATAAATCATCCATGGTAGTTAATATATATGTTCAACCATATTTACACACACACAAGTCCTCTCAAATCGTGATGTGTTATTTTTTCCAAATCATGTATTTTGATATGAGTGATGATGTTCGTCTGTAATTATTTACTACATGTACATATGTTCATTTATAATGAATGAGTTGGTAGATGATCATCGCCGCTTGCCCCTTCATTTTTATGCCATTCCGAACCTTTATATATTCTTAAAAAAAAACATCAAAAATTTTAAAGATAAAAATTAAAAATAAAATCCTCCTGCCCTCCCCGTCCTTAAAAAAGTTTGATTGATAATCTAGCAATCAATTTATAATGGCGTAAGCCATCGATATATAGTGACCACTTGTGGCCAAACCATTTGGCCTTTTTTATTTCAAACCAGACCCTTTAATGGTATTTTACTTATATGCATGATATATTTTGTAATATGTGTTCATATGGCAATAGAATATGTTTAAATATTCCTTGAAGGCTTTTGCTATGAATACACGTATTGATAATAAAATATGGTTATACTTAAACCCAGTACTATTCTAAGACTCAAAATTACAAACAATTAGTTTTAAGAAAAAAGTAAAAAAAAAATACAGAGTTGACAAATTACAGTAGAAGCGAAGAAGTGAAAAATTATAGAAAAACCGATTCCTTATTAAAGGAAAAAAAATAAAGGGATTAATTACAAAAACCGTTAAAATCACAGATAATGAAATGTTAGATTAAAGAATTTATTATATTACTAACATAAGAAGTGAAACACTACAGAACAAGTCATAGATTACGGTGACAGAAGAAGTGAAAAATACAGAAAACACAAATTATAGTGACAGAAGAAGTGAAAAACTATAAAACAAATGTCCGATTACAGAAAAATTAAGGAACTCATAGAAATATCCGGACATGAGCAAATGAATTTGCTTTATCAAGTATTATTGAATAAGTGTGAAAACAGCTTGTTTTAAAATATAAAAGTTTTTGTAATAACCTGGGAAACAACATGAACACTAAACAACGCGAAACCCATAAATCATCAATCATGATGATAAACATAAATAAGTTTCTAATATTTAGTAGAAAAAAAATCTAAGCTGATATCGAGTGCTGAATGGAAGTTTATCTGGAAAAACGCAATAAAAATAAAAATATATAAAATTATAATCTGAATAGTTTTGCATATCAATAAATCAAACGTAACCAAAAAAACGAAATCCCCATTCTAAAAATAAAAATCACTTAAATACTGCTTAGCGACCATCGCATCGTCATTAGGACTCTAAGATGAAACCATTTTACTGCGTTTACCTGTTTAATTGTATAACGTTAACAGTTGAAATCAAAATAAAATCACATCACAACACTTGTTGCAATTGTAAGCAGGACATATATTTAAAACTAACTTATTATAGTGATTTATTGGACAAAAAGGTTTTTAGCCAATTCTATATCCTGATAAAATCCCTTTATAACAGAGCTTCAAAGGGAGACGAATATCTGCAGATACGTCAAAATTGCTAATAGCTATCCCAGATGACATCTGTGCAGCGTTTAAAACGCCAGTGTTCACCACAGTTGTTTTGGATTAGTGCTGGTTGTATTTCCCGATATTCGATATTTCATCATAAATCTATAGCTTAACAATAATGTTAAATGTTGTTTTTGTAGAAAAGACATGTAAACCATCTTCTATGATAGTGCTACTTTAAAACATATAGCCATCTCTTATGAAGCTCATCTTGTGGTATTTTTTTATATTGTAAATCTAAACGAATGCGGTATTCCTATTGGATGAAAGTCACGTTGATGCTGTTTGGCTATATAACAGACCGACTAACTAAATATAATGATATGTATTTTCAAATAACAAGTTTTAATGAAATCTAAGATATTTAGTATCGTTTATAATAAACATTTACCAGAGCCGTATTTGAGTACATTAGAACTATTTGAATAATATTTAGATAAAACAGATATAGTAGTTTTATTAGTTAAAAATAACGAATTAATATTTGAATATGTAACATCAGCTGACAGTCTTGTATATGTAAAAAAATATGTGACCAATGTGTATGAGGGCATGTTCAATTGTTAAGTGTTAAGGCTCATGTTAAATGGTTAGTGACGTATAGTGACGTATGCAGCATATATTCCAAACGCATTTTAAATTAATAGCATGAGAAAAAGAGCATCAAATTCGTCAAGTTTTCCCACGAAATACATAATCATATTCAACATATTGACCTTTATTATTTGACACCATTACATAGTGGTTATCTGCATCGTGGTGATTTACATAGTGGTTATCTACATCGTGGTGATTTATATAGTGGTTATCTACATCGTGGTGATTTACATCGTGGTTATCTACATCGTGGTGATTTATATAGTGGTTATCTACATCGTGGTGATTTATATAGTGGTTATCTACATCGTGGTGATTTACATAGTGGTTATCTACATCGTGGTGATTTATATAGTGGTTATGTACATCGTGGGGATTTACATAGTGGTTATCTGCATCGTGGTATTATTTGACACCATACATACATTGACTTCAATCGATTCTCTTGTTATTGAAATATGTACATTGGAATAACAAATTATAAAAGTAATTATCAAAATACATGTGATGACAACAATAATCAATTAGAATTTTAGTAGGGAAGTTCTTCTGCATATCAACCGGAAGTCAATGTTTTCCATTTACTTACAGAATTCTCATATATTTTATTTTGGATAACATTTTCACACAATAATTGGTTTCATGAAGTACTTAATAATAGTGTTAGTTAGCAGTATTGCTTGCACCAACTGTAATCTGTTGAATGTTTATAAACGTACAATATTGCTTGTGCCAGTTATAATTAATTACATGCGTTTAAACGGCTATACGTATATGGTTATCACAATTATAAATATAATTATATTGATAACAGATAAAATACGTGACCAGGTTAAATCAATACGTGGACAGAAGTACGTCGTATTTCATCATTTACAGAGTGACAAACTTGATCCCATTCTTGATAGTTAAATTATATCGAACTTATTACATCGGTAAGCAGTAATGATATGTATTCCCCTCTTGGAATTTAAAACTCACGGTGTAATTTTATACTTCAAATGTTTGCAGTTGTGTATACAGACGAATACCAATGCTTTCAACGGTGGATTTAAGGCAGCGGACAATAATTAAAAAACTTGTAAGCATCTGTATAAAATCACGATTCCAAGATTACTGTCTTCATTTTGAGCTATCTAGGAGGCAATATTGTTCCTTTTGATGTATTTTTTTTATTGTTAATGGACAACTAACTTAAATGTCATAGTTAACAAACCATTGTAAAAGAAGCCCTTTATTCTTATATATCAGACGCCATCATTACTTTTATATTTTCAATAATCTTTTTAATGCAGCAATACATGCTGTAGGTGATGTTTATCAAATTTTCAACACATCTATAATGACATATGAATCCAGAAATGCGTTGTTTATTAACCGACACTATCCTTTACAAAGGAAACTGTTAAAGAGATATCGGATATCAAATAAGCCAAGTTGAACTGTCTTAAGATATTGCTCAGAGGTGAAGGACGTACACACTAGTGTTGTTTTCTTTTTATAGAAATACGTTAAAATTAAAATAAACCAGTATATGTTCCTTTTGCAACACGGTTTTACAAAAAAATGACTTAAAGAATTCTCTGATTTTTTCCAAAGGTTAATTGATAAAAAATATATACATATATGTCCAACACAAAAGTAATTTACAAAATTAACAAAATAATATGTGTGAAATACGCTTAAGGTTATGCATAACTTAATTGTAACCAACAGTCGTAAAGATGCATTACCCACACAATAGACATGTATTTACAGGTATTGTTGTAAGATGCATTACCCACACAATAGACATGTATTTACAGGTAGTGTTGTAAGGTGCAATACACACACAAAATACATGTATTAACAGGTATTGTTGTAAGGTGCATTACCAACACAATAGACACGTATTTACAGGTATTGTTGTAAAGTGCATTACCCACACAATAGACACGTATTGACAGGTATTGTTGTCAGGTGCATTACCCACACAATAGACACGTATTTACAGTTAATGTTGTAAGGTGCATTACCCACACAATAGACACGTATTTACAGGTATTGTTGTAAGATGCATTACCCACACAATAGACACGTATTTACAGGTATGGTTGAAAGATGCAATACCCACACACTAGACACGTATTTACAGGTATTGTTGTCAGATGCATTACCCACACAATAGACACGTATTTACAGGTATTGTTGTCAGATGCATTACCCACAAAATAGACACGTATTTACAGGTATTGTTGTCAGATGCATTACCCACACAATAGACACGTATTTACAGGTATTATTGTCAGATGCATTACCCACACAATAGACACGTATTTACAGTTATTGTTGTCAGATGCATTACCCACACAATAGACACGTATTTACAGGTATTGTTGTCAGATGCATTACCACAAAATAGACACGTATTTACAGGTATTGTTGTCAGATGCATTACCCACACAATAGACACGTATTTACAGGTATTGTTGTCAGATGCATTACCCACACAATAGACACGTATTTACAGTTATTGTTGTCAGATGCATTACCCACACAATAGACACGTATTAACAGGTATTGTTGTCAGATGCATTACCCACACAATAGACATGTATTTACAGTTATTGTTGCAAGGTGCATTACCCACACAATAGACATGTATTTACAGGTATTGTTGTAAGATGCATTACCCACACAATAAACATGTATTTACAGGTATTGTTGTAAGATGCATTTTCCGTACAATTATTTTCTTCATATCACAGAGACTAATAATGATTTTAAACACTTTGATATTAATTCCGATGCTGTCTATCGTAGTTTTTGTATCATATCCATCCTTTTTTACATTGAAAAAATGCAAACTTTTGACAATTACTCGTATTTCGCTGAAATGAGAAAATGTTTGAGACGTTTGAATATTCTGGGTTTTTTATATACATTCTAAGTGACACGATCAATTGCTAGCAATTTGGTTTAACGTTTTTGTTGTTGTTGTTGTTGTTGTTGTTTGTGTTGTTGTATCGAGCGTAGCGTCACTTTCAACAATTCTTCAGTCATATCGGACGGTGTCTACATGAGACAGTTTTCGGAGCATTGCCACAGTGGAGAATCATGCTGAAGACACATCGCATGCTATCCCACCAAGTCACATTATACTGACACCTGGCTGACTAAACGGAGAACTGTCCTTTAAATGCTGAGTGCCAAGCTGGGAAGCTTCTTATCGCATGTTTTAAGTATTTAGTATGATACTGCCGGGATCTGAACCAGCAACCTACAGAATTCGCTGGTTTTCAGTACATGCATTACACTTTTTTTAGAAATGTTAAGCAAAACAATTAGTTTAGATTCAGTAATTTTAAATGTATTTCGATGGGCTACCTGTAGCTATTTAGATGATGAGAAAATACAGTTTTATAGTCAGCAAATCAGCTTTACCATGTTTCAGCAGTATCAGTATGTATAAATGAAGCGCTCTTAAATAATTCATAATCTTCAAGCTTCGAGTTAAACACTTTTATCAATGACAGTCGTAATACAGTTTACGGATTATGGTGGTATTATGAAATGAAATAAACATTGGATTCCTTATACATTTTACAATTTGTAAATTTTCTTCAGTATTTCTATGACAAAATGCTTCAATTGTTAATCCGCCGGGCCCGATTAACTCAGTCGGTTACTCGTCTGACTATCAATCCAGTGGTCGTGAGTTCGAATCCTCCGCCCGACAGCAGTCTCCGTGATAATTGATATACGACATTGTGTCTCATAATCATTCTTCTCTCACCACTTATTCAAGTTGGAAAGTTATCAGTTTCTTGCGGAGACATGGTGTGGTTAAGTTAAATGATCGTATGTTAGCCCTCGATGGTATAAAAATGACGTTAAATATTCAATCAATCAATCAATCAATCGTTAATCCAATATATTTGGTATTCGAAAATGAATATCTTGAATAATTTACAAATCGAATTTCAAATGTGATCGTATGCTATGATTAGAGTCAGCCACCGACATTCTAACGTGTCGAAATCTACATCATGAATGCATTCTTAACATGACATGGTAACTCAATTACAAAGAGATAGGAATCAACGCACAGGAAATTGACGGATAACAGGATAATAACTTTATCTTGAAATCTTTAAGGCCGATTAAATGAATCGTAAAAGTGACACGTTTGACCGTTTTATGAAGTGTCAAAATAGTTTAATACAGACTTGGAATAATGACTTAGAGCGTTGTTCTTTACCGGTTACGAATTAATTGATTAATTGATTGATTGGTTGATTGATTGATTGATTGATTGATTGATTGATTGATTGATTGATTGATTGATTGATTGATTGATTATTTAGCGTCATTTTTATGCCATCGAGGGCTAACAGACAATCAGTTAACCTAACCACTGTTTCCTGGGATCCTGAAAGGTTAACCAGTACTCGAGTACACCCCATCTCATCAACTAGCTGATAACTTCCCACTTGAATCAGCGGTGAGAGACGAATGACAATGAGACACAATGTCGTATATCAATCATCACGGAGACTGTTGCCGGGCGGTGATTCGAACTCATGACCCCTGGATTGACAATCAGACGCGCTAACGAATGAGCTAATCGGGTCAAGCGCCGGTAATAAAATAAAGTTATGAATAACAATTCTTATGAAAATATTGATTTTGTTTATAAAATATTCTACGATAACTTTGTTGTTTGCATTGATGTGCCTTAAAGTAATTGCAAATTTTTATTTCAAGTTAAATTTTTGTGTCCAATTAATAAAACCTTTTAATTTATAACAAAAATCTGTTAACCTATAGTTGTTCTAAAACTATTCTAGATTTTCTTGTACGTTCTTTTATGAATTTTACATCTTAAGATCGTATTTGAAGAAACCATTATCATTATTATTATTACTTTCCTATGAACAAGACTATAAAAAACATTGTGACACATAAGCATGCTCATTTTATAACCATAATAGATTGTTATGTCATTAGGTTTTCCCACTTTTGACAACAAAATATTACCAAGAAAAAAAGCGGTTTATTCCAAAAGTGGAATAAATACTTTTAGATATAATTTGTTGTAACACATACAGTTACAGTGTAAACTGGAACAAAACAATGATTTTATCTCAAACTTAATTTGTTGATGCAATTTCAATAAAATCTTACAACAACAAAACAGCAAAAAATAACAGATGCTATAAAATGTTTTCGTAATTTCAAAAATCAAGGGAAGTTTTGTTCTTTACCAGCACACAACTCCGACATAAAAAGGTAATTGAGCAGTCGACACTTTACAATACTCACTACAAATGTCAATATTCGAAATACACTAACACTATACATAGCTATCACACCAAGAAACGGCATCATTAAGTTGTAAGGTCAGACATTGATAAACTTATACTAATTGGTACCATATAATTTGATATAAAAGATGGCATTATTCCGGATTAGGTCGTGAATGAATACAAAGTGCATGAATCATCCTGATTTCGGGCTATTTTCATGGACAGAGATAAATATCGGATTGGGAGATGCTATGAGGACAAATCGCTATTTACACGCATTGTGTAATTTACAGTTTATACGATATTGTCAGAAAGACTATTGGATAAAATATAACTATTATAACGTAGCGATTGGAATACGTTTAAAAAAGTATACACTTGGGTGTTTCATGTGTTCATGTCTTTCAATTTATATCTTAAAGTCCCAACCTTCACTGCCAGGGTAGTAAAATATTGTAAGAGGAGACTATTAAATAACAACGCTACACTAGGCTATCTACTGATGGTGAATTAAAACAGACCATCTGTATAGAGTGTATCGCCCTCTAATTTTTTGGCAGTCTGAGTTTTTTTTTTTTCAAACTGCATATAATATACTCTTTTTGGTAATTGCTTTATCTGCCAATTAAATATATTAACAATAATCTAGTTGTATGCAACATTATAACAAAAACAAAGCAGTGATGATTGTAATTTTTTTAGAAAGAATTCTCTGATTTGAACCATGTACTTAATAATATAACACCTGCCCCAGAGCCACCTTGAAGCTTTTTCATGGCAGTTGAGGCTTTAAGCTTAAATGGTAATATACTGTTTTAAGATAGAAAATAATGTTTGTGTTATTTTTTGAGAAAAACAAATGAATTTACAGCCGAAGCTGTAATTAAATAATAATTAAATTTATTAAAATGTTCAATATGTTTTCAATAAAATCTTATAACAAGATAAACATAAGATGCTACTGAAACAATGTCATTTTCAGTAATCCCATAAATCGAACAAATCTTTATAAATCAGTCCAGAACTCCGACATCCGATGTCATTTTCCAGTCGCCAAAGGTTTTCAATAAGCACTACAGATGCTTAACATCCAGGATACAAGAACAGAATAATGTCAAGAAAAGATAACAAGTGTTTTTCTCAGATGTTAATAGTGTTTAAATCAATTGGTACGATATGATGTGACTAAACAAATGGTATATTTCACCGAGACCTGGGGTTGCGTTTCACAAAATAACTACATAATAATACATATTGTTTGTTTAATTTTGATCGATATTTAAAAATGATTTGTATTTCCAGAAAATATATCATTTACTGCATAGTTTTAGCAGTTTTGGATACATTTCGATGGCTTTTAAAAATAATATGAATAAGTGTTGGTTAACGGTTTTTGCCGGAGAGAAATCCTAAGTAGCATGTACTGGGACCACGGTGTCTACAGTTTCATGTAACATATTTTGTATCTTGATTTGAGGGTATACTTATTTATAAACTTTAATTTTTGTTGTAGATATGAATAGGGTTACAATTTAAGCCATGAACACGTCTTTATCTCCACATTACATATTTTTCGATAACTTACATTTTTTTGTAACAAATAATCGCTATAGAAATATTTAGATGAAATAAATAGAGGATATTTGTTTGTTTTGGTGTAAGATCGAATTATATTTTCATCAGGTGACCACCAAAAATCATTTCTGGTGAACAAGAGATGAAATATCATTTGATTTTACACCAAAACAAACAAACTTTTTTTATTGTTATGTATTTACATATTTTTTGTTTGTTTTGATCTTAATTCGCCATTAAATGTTATTGGATTAATAAAAAATAAAAGTACTTTTTTTAAATAATATTTTTTTTAAATAAATATGCATGGACACAAATAATACAATCATAATTTCATAATTTCACTGTTTGAAACAGGGGATTATCATAAATAATCCACTTAGCAATCTCTATGATTCATCAAAAAGTATAAAATAAATGTGTAATTACCAATTGGTAACAAGGCCGTACCCATAAGTTAGAGGCAAATTTTACGAGGTCGACGAGTGGGGTATTTCGAACCCTCAACCATATAGAAAATCTAGTGTCATACATATGTAAGGTCTAGTACTACAAAGTGATATAGATATTCTATGACGAATATAATAATTTGAAATCTGCAGAAGTTCGTTTAAAACGGATTCAAAACCAGTAATGACTCTACGTTACTGGAGTATAGAACACTGTTGAACACATGGCAAGGATTGTCATAGTGGTTTTGCTTTAAAAAGGCAATTTCTATCATTTTTTACTTTAGATAATTTTCAAAATACTGGAGCTAGTGCACTTAAGTACCTCAGCATCGTGACATACCAGGTAAATTATATGTTTGCTTGTTTTAATTATAAAAACGTTGACTATAGATTTATATTAAAACAAAATACTCTAGTCACAAATGGATTTTCTTATATTAGCTATCCATGTTAATTTTAATGCTCATTCTTAAGATCATTTATACATGTATAAACAATACTAATAACGTAATGATATCATTTATTTAAAAAAAACACAAACTATTAAATTTAACCTAGTATCATCTTAAAATGTTTAACCAATTACCATCAGCCAGGCAATATACGTGTTTATGATCATTTTTAATTTGGGTAATAATAAATATAATTGTTTTACAGTAACTGAATTAAAATACATATCTTAGGCGAATAACTTTCATTTTACGAACCAACATCCATAATGTTACCAAATATTATAACCAGTTGAAAAGTCCTTATTTTCTAAAAGAAATATTGCAAAAATATGGTTGATGTGCTTAAATATATTGTTGCGATTTAGTCCTTGAAAACCATTGCTACTCGTTAGAGTAAATTTACCAGATAATGTTTTTGTTAATTGAAAATATTCAACCATCTGATTATATGAATCGACTGCATATAATATTAAATCTCTATGAACTGAACATAGTTTGCATTAAGCACATTGGACAAATTCTGCGAAAGTGCAAGCGAATTCTCCTTGAAACAAATTAACATTAAAAGTTCCTACAGCTATCAACAAAAAGAGCAATTGGGTGACGTTTTGATGATATAAGAAACAAAGATACTAAAAATAAGTCAAATACTCATAAACTAAACAATATCTATTAAAATGCATTCACACATATTAACTATTACTTTTAGTATTGCTTTATTACCTTGGGGTACTTAATCTAAATATAAAACCAATATATAAACAGTTTTGAAACGTTTATACTATTAGCTATTAGACATACCCTCTAGAGTAGATTTACTACTCAATTAAACGTGTCTAGATTGAAACAAAGATTGGAACAAAAAATAATGTTATACTACATTGATTCCGAAGAAAGACTTAATTTTATGTCTGTATCTAATTTTATGTGTGAAATCATTTTAAATTTAGAACCGATTGCCCCAAGCAGTCTTTGTCTGGCTCATCTGATGTGCATCCCAAACATAGAATGTATTTAGCATGCTGTGCCAAAACCGATTTAACCTATGATTACATACTATCACATATAGGGTGAAATGAAGCAAGTATCATAAATCGAGAATTCAGCTACTGGACTTCTGTTTCCAGTACAGTCAAATATATGTGTAAGATGTCACCTCTATTAAGCAGCCACTTGTCTTAAACAGTCGTTTGCTAGTTTACATATATATGCTGTCGTAGCATATTAATCTGTATGAAGCAACAACCTGTCTTAAAGGCCATTTTCGCTCCTTCAATTGACTGGTCGCTTAAGACCGGTTTGACTATATCTTTTTTGAAACTTTGTTCTAAATTGGACTCACGATTACGGTGGGAAACAACATTTGCTGCTGTTAAGTAAATAGTTTGAGTTATCGGTCTTCGTTGTTTGGCATCTAGTTCGAGTTCTGGGTCTTCGTTGTTGGCTTCTAGTTCGAAACGCTCTGCTTCTGTTTAATAAGCAATTAGTTTGACAAGCAAATTAGCGAAAGAAAAAATAACATATTTCTCAGTTTTGTTAAAATAAATGGTTATGTTAAAACGTATTGTTTGAGATATCATGTTTGACAACTAGATCGAGAGAAAATATTGCATTTGGATCTGCTGTTGAATATAAAATGGACATGGGTACTCACATTAAGAAAGATGTTAATCTTGCACATCGCCGTTCCTAAAAACCAAGTCTCCGTTACGTCCACAAGCAATGCAGAGGGAAGGCACAGGATTATGACGGCTAAGTCTGCTGCAGACAAATTTGCAATAAATATGTTTGTTATCGTCCGCATGCTTCTGTTTCGCCAAATCGCAAAACAAACAAGCACATTCCCAATTAGTCCTGTTAAAAACGTCAGGATATATACTGCAATTAGAGCCCATTCTCCTGGTGCTGGTAAAATGTAGTCTTCTAACCGGTCGAAGTAGTCATCCATGGACTCACAGTAGTAATTCAGATCGCACAGAGGAGATATCGTAGTGTCATTATTAGTTCCGTCTGTTGTATTTGTCTGATTGCTCATCCCGACACCCGTCTGGTTCACATTACTCGTAGGTAAATCCATTGTTATAGTTTTAAAACTAATAAATTCCTTAGTGCACTGGTAAATTCTATTTTGCTGATAGAAGAATTACAGAATGATACGATTGATTTTTTTTCAAATTATATGTATGTGTATTAAAATAAATAGACAAAATCTGAAGCAATTAAAGTTTCTCTTAGGTTGGTAGGTATATATGTAATATTCATCTGATTTTCGAATTGAAAATATACATAAAATAAATAACAAAACTAACTGCTTTCATCACATATTTGCATTATAAAACAAAAACGTTATCCAAAGTTTTTAAAATAAATCCAACTATACTTAATTGTACGTGTTAAATTAACAATACCGGACGTATGGCGATGATGGTATTTCATCAATTCGTTTATATAATAGTGATTCTCAGCGTCCCATATGCTGTCTAACTTTCCTTACAATGTTGCGATGCCAATTAAATCAGCAGCGTACCACTCATACTGAACAAACTCGTTAAACACCGGGGAAGCAAATACTACCTTTCACAGATCAAGTTAATAAGCAGTGTCTGTGTACATATGGTAATTATGTCTCTATTTCTTGTTCGATTATTTAAGTTAACTAGCAAAAAGGTAAACGTATAATCCGGCACACGAATAAAACGGTTATGGTCGTTACATGATAGCACATTGTTCACTTTATCTCCGTAGTATTTCTCCAATGATTTCTTCCCTCTTCCAGGGAGTGTTTCCTAGTCAGCGTCTCCTGCTGTAATGGAAAAACAAAGTATTGATAACACGAATAGGTCAACGGTATTCTTGTTATTTCAATAGTTATAATTTTATGAAGTTGTGTATTATACTTCAATCTTTATTTTTTATTTTGTGTTTGATTCTTGGATCATAATATGCGGTAATCCAAAATAAAAATGAATGTAACATAACTTTCATATGTACAATTAATCGTTTAATGATTATAGGGGTAATTATATGTGTATGCGAGATAAAAAAAATGGATATGAAATTTTGCTATATATTTTGATATTATTATATGTGAATGGACATTTTTTGCTAAATGCTGGGTTAGGATCAGCTTGTACGTTTCATCTGAGCCGATATTTCAATATTATAGTACTAGTATTTAACGTTTTGATGTATGTGTATCATGTTACATGTTCACATGTCACTACAATAACATATTTACTTTCTTACTTACTTACTTGCTTACTTACTTACTTACTTACTTACTTACTTACTTACTTACTTACTTACTTACTTACTTACTTACTTACTTACACAATATACGGCAATTTTGATATTTGAGATTGTATATGAGGTTTTTAACAGTCGCAATTGTTTTAATGGTGATACACACACACTTGTACGTTTTGTTTTTAAAATACGTTATTCCAAAGACTAGTGTACAAATTGAACTAACCGTTTACCAGAAACACGCATATGAACAAATGATACACTATAAACTAGTTCACAATATTTAATACAATGTCATCATAATGTTTATGGCATTTCACAAATAAATACTAAATTTATATCGACATATATACTTGGTTATTTATTGAATCTATCGTTTACACTGACATTGTTTACGTTGGCGTTGACCATTGTCAATAAATGACGTAGTAATATATAGAACGCGAAAACGTGGTAATTGTACCGATGGTATATGCAATTTCTAATACCCGCAAATCCAAGAGCACCAACTAATGAAATCACAGAACATTTCTGAAGGGTATTAGAATTAATAACGACGATTTTTTTTATTAGATGATAGTCTTGATAGTTATTTTATAACATAACAATACGAACAAGTAAGATATAATGCAGTTAGCTGCAATTTTGTTGAGAAAATGTGTTGTTGTCGATGAATAAACTCGACCTCCAAATACGTAGTTGTTGATTAAGAATGCATTCACTATTAAACTATAATATGTATTTAAAATCTAGTTGCTATTTACATGTACTAGTTGAATGCAAACTTGTTTATTTTGATTATTTCTATGCAGGCAAAGATGAAATGCTTAATAATTAATAGCTTTCAAAGTGAGTGGCGAATCAAAGAGCCACCCTTCAAATTTGGAAATTTACCGTGTGGTCAATCCGCACGGACAGATTGCGATACCAGTGTAGTCTTACTCATAAGGACGTGGTCACGTGATTCAAAGCTTGTTCGAGATTCTGTACAGCGGCGCACACAGCACAAAAAGATGAAAGGGCATCTAAACCTTAAGTAGCACATATAAATTATTTACAGACTCGATGCATTCAATGTAGTTACTAATAAAACATTTAGAAATACAAGTTCACACATACAAATAATAAACAAACAGCATGACGTAGAAAAGATTTAGTGGAATCTCGCCTATTTAGAGAGAAATAATTAGTTATTCTTTTTATGATATTAATTAAACTATTTCTAAATACATTTATATCGGGGAACATACCATTATTTATTTTACCGTCTCTCACTTTCACTTTTGCAATACATTCAAATCTAATAAAGGTGTGCGCTCTGCTACCGCATTTCACTTTAATTTGCAAATATCTTCAAATCTAATAAACGGGTGCACTCTGCTATTGCATTTCCCTTTGATATTCACTTGCAATTACATTAAAATCAAATCAAATGGTGCACAATGCTGTCGCATTTCACTTTGGAATATAATATTAAAATATAATAAAGTAAATGAAATAGGAATCGACTCTGTCGAGGACTTTATAAACCACGTAAACTTCTCTCCTCTATTTAACAACAGTTTGAAATTAATGCAAACTTTATGTCAAATATGTATAAATTAACGATAACTATGACAACATTGACTAATTTTAACGCAGCGTGATTTGTGTCAGTCCTGTCTTCTATGAGACCGCGGCGTGGTCTAGTGGTAGAGCGTCCGCCTCGCATGCGGAAGGTCGTGGGTTCAATCCCCGGCCGGGTCATACAAAAGACTTTTAAAAATGGTACTAGAAGCTTTCGCTTACGCTCAGCATTTAGAGGAGAGTTCTAGGTCAGGTCGGCCCGGTGTCAGTATAATGTGACTGGGTGGGGTATCATGCCATGTGTCTGCGGCATGATACTCCAGTGTGACAGCGCTTAGAATACTGTCTCAAGTAGACACCGTCGCGATATGACTGAAAAATTGTTGAAAGCGACGCTAAACACCATACAACAACAACAACAACTGTCTTTTATGGGTGATAACAAAGGCCATATGTAAAGACAATAAAGACATTCTGTAAAACACATCAAAGTTCGCGATTTTGGTCTGAATTTTTCAATTTTATTTATTTGCGAAATGTTGAATTCGAAAATATTTTTTTTTTATTTTGAAATGCGTTATCGTTTGACTGAAATGGTTTCAGATATGATAAACAACCCGACAGTGAACATGATGGCAACTGTAGCGCAATTTTTGAAGTTGCGAAGGCTGAAAATCGCAAATAATAGCGCAAATAACGTTTATAAAAAGTGTTTTACATGATTTGGTAATACTATAAATACACAATGAAAGTGTATATATGTAAAACACATTTAAACGACATTTGATAAGATTTTTTGAAGATTTTTTTGTTAGTACATTGAATTAGTATGATGATTCCAACTATAACTGAAATGAAAGACTTCAAGTACCTAATTATGTCTCCGCAGATTTCATAACAATTGTTATTTGCATAAAAACGATTTATTTCGACATAAACATACTTAAATGATGTTTATTACAGTTCTTTGTCCTTTGACTTAAGCTTTATCTAATATTTGACTAATATTAGATCTAACATTTATATGTTATATGTATATATCTAAAATATCCGGGATTCACATATCAAAACAAAAAAGATTCAACTGCAACCAAATGTTTTCTTGTCCTTCTAGTACATGAATATCATTTAACACCTAAGGGTCAATTAACGTAACTTTTAGACACGTAATTCTAGGTATTCCCAGGCCTATAATGAAGATAAGTGTGCGCTATTTTGTTGCCATGACTCTATGTCTAGTAAAGATTACGGAATACAGAGCAGTTTGTTTAACCTGGTATAAACAGCTAAGTTTACTGTAGTGCAGGTATTCATTCTTTGCATTACTGCTATTTTAGTGCAATTATAGTGTGCCTAAATTACATAAAATTGCGTCATTTGTGAGAAAAGTATGACACGTGGCCCAAGTGCCACACGTATCAAAGATTAACATGTAGTCGCCAAAGTAAAATGTATAGCTGTTTGAGTGTCTGTTATACTGCATGGATTAAGTCGTTCATTTAGTAATAATGGGATAATAACACGAGACAGGTTGTTAAAGAAACAGTTTGTACACAACATAATCCTTCACCGGCTCAAAATTGTCTTTTAAAGTCTGATGTAAAATATATTTTATTAGTTCAAGTTACAAGTTTAAGTTCCATTTTAGACCTACTCACCAAATGATATTTAAGTCGCACATATACGTACAATAAATACATGCAATTTTCAGTTATGATGCCAGTTATGATGCAGTTGTAATCTGACGAGCTGGGCATGACAGTTCAGCTTGTGCATACTTAATCCAATCACGACACTCCCTGTCTGGCTTACATCCAAACATATGTCATTACTGACAATAAGCTGATGAAATGCGGTAGGGATGACCTAAAACGTCCCCCCCCCCCCCCCCCCCCCCCGTTTAAGTAATGAAGCTAGTAGTCAAAATTGCTGTAGTTGCTCCATTTCTCTTGATCAAACTGAGCTAAATTAGCCGAAAGTGATATATTATTTGATATGGCATATTGTCTTGGTAGGGTCAACTTCTAAAGAAATATAGTTTTGTGTATGCGTGTGTGGTATAATTGCGTTTGCATTGAAGACGTGACATTGTATCACAGTGGTTAATATTAATATTGTTGGTTTATTTATTGATGATTGGATTGAGTAGCAGGTGTTTCTTTGCAGTTAAAACTGCACTGATTTCTGTCCATATGTTCGGAGACAATGTTAGTAAATACATACATTGTACTTATTATATAGTTTTAGTTATGTAAGTTGTTCCTTTAACTGTTGTATTTCCGTTTGCATTAACTATGTAGCGGTATACTGTTTTACAAAAAAAAAACATTTTTAACCACCTCGCTATCGCACAAAAGGCATTACTTTTGCTATAACTTGGCATTTACCAAAATGTACCAACTCTGTAGCGGTATTCGTATTGGTGTTAGATAATTGACAGAAGAGACTTGTTAATGAAACGATGTGCATCAGAAAAAATAATATTATAGATGATTTGATTTGTTGCTTACTTGCAAAGTTCAAGCGGACCTCCGAGATTTTGAGATTTAATTTCATACCTCATTAAGTTAAGTGAGGCTGATTCTTTGCTGCTTGTAGCCATCACTCAATAACACGTTTGCCTTACATGTTATAGATAGCGACAAAACCAGTCACTTGTTACTTGCGTGTTTCTGTAATTCACATTTCCCTATTAAATTTCATACTTTTAAAACAATGTTTCATATTAGAATGGTATTAGCATTATTTCATATCATAACGAGATTAGGCTAAAATTTCAATGATTTGCATGCAATTATAATATAGATATACTAAAGACACTTTTATACAATACGTAATCTCATAATTGTCTTAAAAAATATAATCAATCCTATCCTAAAACCATTGAATCTAATCATGGTCGCATATGCTAGGACAAAATCGGAGTCTCAATGCATATATCAATTATAGTATCCAAACGTAAGATACTATGTGTATCATAGTCTCAATGCATATATCAATTATAGTATCTAAACGTAAGACATTATGTGTATCATAGTCTCAATCCATACATCAGTTATAGTATCCAAACGTAAGACACTATGTGTATCATAGTCTTAATCCATTTATCAAGTATAGTATCTCAACGTAAGACACTATGTATAGCATAGTCTCAATCCATATATCAATAGTCTCAATCCATATATCAATAATAGTACTTAAACGTAAGACACTATGTGTATCATAGTCTGAATCCATATATCAATTATAGTATCTAAACGTAAGGAACTATGTGTGTCATAGTCTCAATCCATATATCAATTATAGTATCTAAACGTAAGACACTATGCGTAACATAGTCTTAATCCATATATCAATTATAGTATCTAAACGTAAGACACTATGCGTATCATAGTCTCAATCCATATATCAATTATAGTATCTAAACGTAAGACACTATGTGTATCATAGTCTCAATCCATATATTAATTATAGTTTATAAACGTAAGACACTATGTGTATCATAGTCTCAATCCATATATCAATTATAGTATCCAAACGTAAGACACTATGTGTATCATAGTCTCAATACATATATCAATTATAGTATCAAAACGTAAGACACTATGTGTATCATAGTCTCAATCCATATATCAATTATAGTATCCAAACGTAAGACACTATGTGTATCATAGTCTCAATCCATATATCAATTATAGTATCTAAACGTAAGACACTATGTGTATCATAGTCTCAATCCATATATCAATTATAGTATCCAAACGTAAGACACTATGTGTGTCATAGTCTCAATCCATATATCAATTATAGTATCTAAACGTAAGACACTATGTGTATCATAGTCTCAATCCATATATCAATTATAGTATCTAAACGTAAGACACTATGTGTATCATAGTCTCAATCCATATATCAATTATGGTATCTAAACGTAAGGCACTATGTGTGTCATAGTTTCAATCCATATATCAATTATAGTATCTAAAAGTAAGACACTATGTGTATCATAGCCTCAATCCATCTATCAATTATAGTATCCAAAAGTAAGACACTATGTGTATCATAGTCTCAATCCATATATCAATTAAAGTATTTTAACGTAAGAAACTATGTGTATCATAGTCTCAATCCATATATCAATAGTCTCAATCCATATATCAATTTAATTATCCAAACGTAAGATACTATGTGTGTCATAGTCTCAATCCATATACATGTATCAATTTTATTATCCACACGGAAGACACTATGTGTGTCATAGTCTCAATCCATATACATATATCAATTTTATTATCCAAACGGAAGACACTATGTGTGTCATAGTCTCAATCCATATATAAATAGTCTCAATCCATATATTAATTTTATTATCCAAACGTAAGACATTATGTGTATCACAGTCTCAATCCATATATCAATTTTAATATCCAAACGTATTACACTATGCGTATCAAAGTCTCAATCCATATATCAATTTTAGTATCTAAACATAAGACTATATGTGTATCATAACCTCAATCCATATATCAATTATAGTATCCAAACGTAAGATACTATGTGTATCATAGTCTCAATCCATATATTAATAGTCTCAATCCATATATCAATTTTATTATACAAACGTAAGACACAATGTGTGTCATAGTCTCAATCCATATATCAATTTTATTATACAAACGTAAGACATTATGTGTATCATAGTCTCAATCCATACATCAATTATATTATTCAAACGTAAGACAATATGTGTATCATAGTCTCAATCCATACATCAATTATATCATTCAAACGTAAGACAATATGTGTATCATAGTCTCAATCCATACATCAATTATATTATTCAAACGTAAGACAATATGTGTATCATAGTCTCAATTCATATACATGTATCAATTATATTATCCAAACGTAAGACACTATGTGCATCAAGGCCTCAATCCATATATCAATTATAGTATCTAAACGTAAGACACTATGTGTATCATAGTATCAATCCATATATCAATTATAGAGTCCAAACGTAAGACACTATGTGTATCATAGTCTCAATCCATATATCAATTATAGTAATTAAACGTAAGGCATTATGTGTATCATATTCTCAATCCATATATCAATTATAGTATCCAAACGTAAGACACTATGCGTATCATAATCTCAATCCACATATCAGTTGTAGTATCCAAACGTAAGACACTATGTGTATCAAAGTCTCAATCCATATATCAATTATATTTTCCATACGTAAGACACTATGTGTATCATAGTCTCAATTCATATACATGTATCAATTATATTATCCAAACGTAAGACACTATGTGCATCAAGGTCTCAATCCATATATCAATTATAGTATCTAAACGTAAGACACTATGTGTATCATAGTCTCAATCCATATATCAATTATAGAGTCCAAACGTAAGACACTATGTGTATCATAGTCTCAATCCATAAATCAATATTCTCAATCCATATATCAATTTTATTATTCAAACTTAAGACACTCTGTGTATCATAGTCTCAATCCATAAATCAATAGTCTCAATCCATATATCAATTATAGTATCCAAACGTAAGACACTATGTGTAGCATAGTCTCAATCCATATATCAATTATAGTATCCGAACGTAAGACACCATGTGTAGCATAGTCTCAATCCATATATCAGTTATAGTATCCAAACGTTAGAAACTATGTGTATCAAAGTCTCAATCAATATATCAATTTTATTAGTCCAAGTTAAGACACTATGTGTATCATAGTCTCAATCCATATAACAGTTATAGTATCCAAACATTATAAACTATTTGTATCATAGTCTTAATCCATATATCAATTTTATTATCCCAACGTAAGACACTATGTGTATCATAGTCTCAATCCATCTACCAACGTAAGAGAATAAGCATACCATAGTTTCAATCCAAATATCAATTATAGTATTCAAACGTAAGACACTGCATGTATCATAGTCTTAAACCATAAGATCTAACCACAAAATCAAATTATATTCTCAAACCAAAGAATCAAATCATACTCTTAAACCATATTATCAAATCTTACTTTCAAAACATAGTATCAAATCATACTCTCAAAGCATAGTATCAAATCATACGTTCAGACCATAGTACATGTATCAAACCGTACTCTCAAACCATATTATCAAATTATACTTTCAAACCATAGTATCAAACCATACTCTCAAACCATAGTATCAAACCGTACTCTCAAACCATATTATCAAATTATACTTTCAAATCATAGTATCAAACCATACTCTCATACCATAGTATCAAACCATATTCTCAAACTATAGTAACAAATCATACTTTCAAACCATATTATCAAACCATACTCTCAAACCATAGTATCAAACCATACTCTCAAACCATGGTATCAAATCATACTCTCAAAACATAGTATCAAATCATACTCTCAAACCGTAATATCAAATCTTACTTTCAAAACATAGTATCAAATCATACTCTCAAAGCATAGTATCAAATCATACTCTCAAACCGTAATATCAAATCAAACTTTCAAACCATAGTATCAAACCATAGTATAAAATTATACTTTCAAACCATAGTATCAAACCATACTCTCAAACCATAGTATCAAACCAAACTCTCAAATCATCAAAATATCAAACCATACTCTCAAACTATATTAACAAATCATATTTTCAAACCATA